>OZ024899.1:2814448-3249448 GCA_964017195.1 Siderastrea radians | reverse complement strand
TAGAGCAAGAATGTAGCCCTTTCTGATACACATGTTTGACCTCAAGGATAAGCCAAAACGCTAGAATAACCTATTGTCGCGACGTTTGTATATGGGCTTTCAGTCGCCCTGGGTCGGTTCGGCTAAAGGCCCTCAACTTTCGTGTGTTTCGCGTTGTTATTTTTGCCAGGAATTTGGCACCCATTTATGTACTTAACTTTAGCTGCTGTCTCTTTTACTTAGCAGCGCACTTTGGTGACCCTTAACACACTTAATATACTAAGATAACGATTTTTCCAACCTTTCACTATGGTGCAGGCTCAAGAAAGTCACCCCTTTCGGGCGGAGCCTCCCCGTATACTCCACCATAGAAAGTGCCCCCCACCCCCGTGGGGGGAGGGCAACAGAATTGAAAAGTGTTCATGAAGTAACAAAAGAATTGTGCGACATGGGGTGGGCATTTCAGAAACCCAGAGGGGGAGGATCGAGTTTTTTGGAATGAGAGGGTAAAAGAGTACCCCACAACGCGATTTGATATTGGCGAGGAAAGACTGCGAAAAGCTGATTTAGTACAGGTGGCAGCGGACATGACAATGGCCAGAGAAACAGTTGGAGGGAGAAGATTTAAGAGAGGTGAATGAATTACCAAGGTTCAGGTGTATCTAACGTTTTTTTTTAAGATTGGCATCAAGCAGAAGACTATGAGTATTATTACATAAATTTGATAAAAATGATGAAAGCCTCATGGAAGATGGATTGAATTACCTTGATGAGAAGGAAAGGCAGAATACTATAGATGAGGTTGTAAGCCGCCAGATGGGACTCAGTCACCCAATAACTTTTGATGGTTATGACGTGTGAATAAGGCCCTGAGTTCGCAATTTGAACTTCCCTATAAAACCAGAGAAGTGAAGGCCTCTTTATTAAGTAAGCCAAGAAACATGGTAGTATAATGTTCTTGTTTTAAGTTGAGAACTGTCTGCAGTGTAAATGAGTTTGGAAGTTAAGTAATTTCTGACACTGAGGCCTTGAACTACAGGACCTTTAGAAATCTGCCCTGATCAGCAGCAGATCCTTCGTGTTGAAGTACGCTTTCTTCACGACCATAGAAAGCATGCTATGCATGGCCGACAGCCTACTGCACTAACGAAACCTTGCTAAAAACTGTGTAATGTAGATGTCCGGAAAGGCCTTTGTTAAGGGTCTCCATTGTCAGTGTAGAGTTATTCCGTTCCATAAATTTAACTCGCATGCGCCTATAGATATCTACAATGTTTCGCACATTATATTCTATCTGCGGTACTTTTCAGGTTAGAAAAAATTTCATTGCGTTTACTAGAAAACGCGCTCTGGTCAAACTTGTCAAAAAAGCGCCTCGCTTTTCATTTATTGCCATTTCCGGATTGAATAAATTCTAAGCCATACCTATGCAACTGTTGGCTCGTAGTCGTTGATTTTTTTCTACGGCTGGTATTGTTTCGCAGCCACCTACAATCTTCAAAATGATTTATTTATTACTATAAAATAATAATAATAATAATAATATTTAATAATATTAATAATATTTATTTAATGATGGATTTATTTTACGTAAACTACTCTTAAGTATAGAAACGTTTTCTCTCTCAATTGCTTTTAAGAACAACTCACGTTTCCTAATATGTTTGAAACGGTTTTAATTCATATTTGACCTTGTGCCATGCGTTGTGACGTATTCCTCTTTATGACACATACAGGAGTGTTTTAGTGGAAAATAGTTCACACGAAACTACATCCGGGACTCGCGTGGCGTATTTTCCATATCCTCACTGGTGAGGGTATCGATGACATCATTTTCCGCTCTTACACTGTTGTTTGTGCCAGAATACTCTTGTCTATATAATAAAAAAGAAATTACGCGGTGGCTTTAATATATGAATTTCACTTTCTCGTGGTACACGACAACATTTTACCACTCGATAATAAAATTCATTTCCTTTCGCCGCCGTGTAATATCCTCTATATATTTTGGGTTAACGCCAGTGCGTCCCTTCCCGCTCGCACTTTTTTTTTCACACTTGCCAAATGAAAACTGTTAACCACTTTCCATAAATTATCATAAAGTACCCAACGCCTAAAGCGCAGGGGATTCTAAGGTAGTCGCGCGACGTTGATAAGATTGTGTGACAAATTGTGACGTAAGCAAACTCCAAGAATCTTGTTAGAGATGACCCAAGTCTTCTGAGATCAGTAATTCTAACTGCTGCGAACTTTACAATTTCTACTCAAAAGAAGATTTCTACAGTCCATTACCGAACGACTAGAACCAAGGCTATGACGGAAACTCAGGCGACTTAGTCGAAAATAATTTCATTTCACCTTCTGGCGGCAGGTGAGTCTGGACTACTAACACGATTTTCGTTGCAACTTTTCAAATTATATTTTTCTGCCTCGATCGCGCCCAAGTTGCAGGAGGTGTTGAACAGTCTAAATTCACTGTTAGAGTTCAACTACATAACGTCTCTTCTTTTTCTAGGGATCTTGAAAATGTTTTGTATTCCTTGAGGAGCCTTGAGGAGCCTTGTATTCCTCGTATTCCCGGAATCAACTACGATGCCCGACGTTGTTTACTTTGTCGAGCGTTTCCCGCCATGAATATTTATCAACTTAACGCAGCTTTCATCCTGTTCTGGATTAATATTGGATGTACGAGCATTAAAGGAAGCTATAGACATTTATTTTTATGGGCAGCAACGGATCAGCATCCCCGAAAAATGTATTTTTGCCAAGTTCTAAGAATATGTCAGCGACCTTTGACACGAGCGATATTTATGTTAACACGCTGTCAATGGCGGAGTTCTAACCTGTTTTCGCTTGTGATCCAGGGAGATACACGCACGTTTGAGTTTATAAATTGATTGAATAAGGTAAGAACTTTGCTGTGATGTTGTTTTTCAATCCAATTTAGGCCGCAAACGATGCGAAATTGTTTCTTGTATTTGGCCCATTTTTGGGATCTCATTATAGGCTTCAGAGTAGGTTGTCTTTAACTTTACCTGGCGTGCTCAAAAATTTATCAACTTTTTCCACATTTTGTCTGTGAACTAAGTCGATCTACCTTAGATACTAGGTTGAAGCAAAATTTTGCAAACTGCATCTAATTGGCCGTAGCGCGCCTCTCAAAATCCATAAACTTCAGCCTTTCGATCACCGCCGGAAACCCCGTTGCGGGCAAAATTGGTTTTTGGCTTGTAGCAAAGCAAAAATAAAGTATTGGAAAATAAATAAAGTGGTTTTGATACATGTGTACCAAACCCTTTTCACAAACAAAAAATTAAGGAAAACTATTTTTGGTCGCGAAATCGAGTGGACCGCTTTTATAAGAATGCCACTTAAAAGTGAAAAGAAATGGTAAATTCCCGGAGTAAATTACACGCATGATAATGAATTTATTTGGTCATGAAAGTCTGTCATGAAGTTAGTCCTTTTAATTCAATTCACGCATTTGAAATCTAGCTCATATAAAGAGGAAACAAAAACGCTATAATCTACACTAGGCCGAGTTGATTTTGTCGAATCAAAACATTCAGCGGTGAAAACAAGCTTTATAGGCTTTCTTTAACCCCGGGCGTTTAGCTGGGGATCAGCTTTCGACAAATTGTGACGCAAATAGAGCAGATTCAGTTGAGTGTCGAAAGTAATATTGTGTTCGTTCTTGTTTTGAATTACCACACCCTCTGATTAGTTAAAAAAGCTCGGGCCACTTTATCAACCAATCAAACGTAAAACCAAAACCAACCGTCACTTGCTCGCACGCGTTTTCCCGCGCGTAATACTAACTACTTTTTTTTGCTTCGATTTCTGATTGGTTCATTTTGTGCTTTGTTCGTGTTATGATTTAGCTATGATTATCTAGAGTAATTACTTTGGTTTTGGTTCTTCGACAGTGATTTCAAAACCGCTCTATACAGGTAACGTAATATACCTGCCAAGTGTCACGCCTAAGGCGTGATTGTCACGCCTGCGGATCGAAAACTGCGATCTCACGCGTACTCACGCTTGCGTTCCCATTTCTCACGCCTGGTGGAAAAGTGTGAGCCATTACAGCCTTAACCGACTCATTTTGAAAAAAATTTTTTAACTATTTAAATAAACTCGAACCAATGCGAGAAAATAATGATCCTACTTTCGCGAAACCTCGGATTTTTGTAAGGAAAGTCACTGGAGACATGGTCATATTGTCGAGACGAGCTCCGTATAACCTTAAATGATCAAAGCATCGATTTACTGGCCATAAATCGGAAAGTCTTCGGAACGTCTTCGGAAACCGTCGGACATCTTCGGAAACCGTCGGACATCTTCGGATATTATCGGTCCCGTACGAAAAATCTTGACACTCTCAGGATAAAAATGTCACACCTATGAATCACAAAAAGTTGGTAGGTATAACGTAATTGTGCAAAACGCATGGTATTTCTTACTGTATCGTAAAATAACTGAAAATGCGGGGCTGTAGGAGAATAGAACGGTTTAATTCTAGCAACTACGGTTTGGTTTGAAGTTCTTGCGAGTTTTTATTTTTGCCACTGCGAAAACAGGGAAATGTTAACAATTCATCAGCTCTTGAACCTAATGGCTCATAAAATAATTAACTCCGCCTTGTGAGGGCACGTCTTTTATAAACCACAGGTTTTCTTGTTTTTTTTTAATTGGTTTCCAAGCAACAGCTGTTACCATAGAAACTTTATAACTAAACTTTCAGGATTTGAATTACTAAACCTACATAACTGGCGTAGGCGAATTAAGTGAAAATCTGCTACACCGTTTTCGATCAAAACATGACTCAATTTTAACGGCCTGATTTTGGCTATTCAATATTTCTATATTCACCTTCGCGCTTTCAGATCGTGAGCTTGGGCCAGAGCTGTGTGGACACCTTTGATACAAACTAAAACCCGATTTACACAACAAGCGTTTTGGGCATGGCACCCCTAATTTTGGCACGCGGCCCGCTAATTTACGGCACGGCACTCCTGAATTGTGTCGTGTAAATGCATATTTAAGGGCACGGGTGCCAAAAGATTCAGGCGGGCCGAGCACTCCTGAAATAGGTAGTCTCGGCCCGCCTGTTTGGAGTGCCGTGCCCGAATTTGAATGGGTTCTCGACCGTTTCTCGGTGATTCTTTTGGAAGGACTGGAAATAATTTCTATCGAGCATGCGCGATATTCCCAGTGCTTCACAAGATGGCGTCGGGAAAAAACAGCGTGTTCGTGGTTGCGCGGTAGAAATTGGGCTCCCGAAGCAACGGAAACTCTTCTAGATCTATGGGGGGGGGGGGGGACAGTTCTTGTAAAAAAAAGTGACGGGCCTGCACGACTCTCACGGGCGTGTGTTAGCCTTTTAAAATGGCCTAAAAATATTAAAACTTGAACCTCCGTTTAATGTTTAAAACAGTGACGGGCCTGTGTGACTCCTACCCGCGTGTTTTAGGCTTTCTACTACTCAGAGTTTTGCTCTCGTGAGTATATTTTTAATAAGGGAACGCCCTCTTTTGGACGATGTTAGGGGCGGTTCCTTGAAAGTGTCGTTAAGCAATGGTTGCTGTTTTATAAAATGTCGGCTTTCGCAAATATTTTCATGGCTAAGGTAGAAAGAGAGATCGTAAATCAAATCTCTTTAAAACCGCTCGTCTGGAAAAGATTCATTGACGACATCTGCTCCCTTTAGAACACCACAAGAGAAGAGTTCACACAGTTCATTGAGCAAGCTAACAAACACCATCAAACTATCAAGTTTACGGCTGAAGTATCCGAAACAGAAACAAACTTCTTGGACTGTTTACAAAGGCGAACGATTTAAAACTGAGTCAGTGCTAGATGTACGCACCCACTTTAAGCCCACTGAAACACTTTAGTACACCCATTTTTCAACCTGCCATCCACAGGAGTAAAAAGAAGATTCATCAAAGGAGAGGCTCTAAGACTACTTAGAACTAACTCTTCTGAAACATTATTTGAACAGAGCATCACAAACTTCAAAACACATCTCCTTGAGAGAGGACACCCAGAGAACTGTATTCAAACAACCCTCTCAGAAGTTACTTTTGAAGACAGAAATCAAGCCCTCCGACAAAAACAAAAACAATACAAGAAAATCTTGCCCTTTTGTAATGCAACATCACCCAGCAGTGCCTAAAAATAAATTTTCATTTTCATTTAGAAAATTTCAATAACATGTGGAATTTCATTTTCGTAAAATAATTTTCATTTTAGGTAATCGCTGCTTCATTAGTGCAGAAAAAGTGTGAAATGAAATACAGTATTGTTTTGACATTTTCATTTTCATGTTAGGCACACTCTTTAGCCTCTTCAGAAAATCATTAACGTCGTTTACGTCTAGGAAATTTCATTTATTATTATCGCAAAAATACTGGTAAATTTGTTTTTAACATCGTGACTAATGTTTGCATGATATGTAATTCGCAGCAGTGCCGCTGGCAAACTGAACTCCTGTTTACGCTTAACTTCAGCCAGGAAGTCTTCTTAGTACATGCATGTATAGTGTTATTTTTGTACACAGTTCTTTCCCAGACCGTCTTCATTCGGCACGCGCTTTGTCCTCGTAGCGTGTCTACAATTTGAAAAAGAACGCTGTTGTTTGTACATCTACAGTGTGTATGTAGTAGTAAACCCGGAGTCAGACAAATAACACCTGTTAGCTCACACCCTCAGCTGCAAACAAATCCTTCCTCAGCTTCGCCTTTTGGGCTCAGCTGAGGAAGGCTTTGTTTTTGCCTCGGGTGTGAGCTAACAGGTATTATTTGTCTGACATCCGGGTTTATTACTAAGAATCTGTGTGTTTTCAAAAACCCAAACTTTTTGTGTGCCCCGCCGCCCCTGCCTATTTTGTTTCCCAATACTCAATCGGCTCTGTGTGAATCCCGTCATCCAAAACTCGCCTTTTGTCGTAAAAAGCGCTCAGCCCGAGCTTTGCTGCTTATAAGAAACAATTTCGAATTTTTCTTGTCTGAATCCAAGATTTGTTGCCATATCTTTTTTCCTTCCAACGCCGCTTTAAAACGCTGCCAAGTAATCTCGTTGTGTTTTTTGGACATCCCTTTTGTGCTGAATTTTTGTTTTTCACCGTCGGACTCGTCAATCACTGTTATGACTCCCTGGCGATCTAATTAAATATTCAAAACGAGAACATTTGGTGCGTGACTCGTGTCGCATAAATAATTTCCTATTATAACCCATTCGAAGATTTGTATGCACTGGTATATACACCGAGATGGCAACCATCATTTCTGAAACCATTCGAAAACTACCTCCAGAGCTTCGGGAGAAATATCTTGCCAAAAAAATTAGGCAACGAACGGTTCTGGGTTGGAAAGAGGTACACAAGGAGTTTTCAAAACAGCCTTTCTGTCATAACAGGCAGCAACTTGTGCGTATAATAATGTGTTTTGAGTGTAGTCACTGCCGTTGGGAAGGGTCTTGTTACCCCTGTTTTAACCAAGGAATCGAACATAAACTGTTCTACACTCCCTCGATCGAGAATATAACTTTAGTAAAAATATCCTCTGATACTTTTGACTGGCACAGCGCATATAACTACTGGGCACTTCACAACACATTCCGAAAGGTTACGGAAATTCTGAACGGTCTCGGAAATTCTGAAATGTAATGTTTAATTCCGAAAGGTTCTGATTTTTGTCAAATTTTTTTTTCTCGTACCTTTCGGAATTTCTGAGACCCTTCGGAATTTCCGTAACCTTTCGGAATGTCTCCACACTAAAAAAAACCCAGTTTGTCATTTCTGTTTATTCACTCTGCCCCTAAATGTGATGTCATCTTCTATTTATTCACTCTACCCCTCGAAATTAAAACAATACCCTGCTTGATCTTACATGCTACATACAGAAAATAAAGGGGTTTTCCCTTTTGTTACGAATTGAGCTGACCCAGCGCCTAAATATAGTTTCAAGCGGTTTTTTTTAATGTCAGCTTATTTGAAAGAAAAACCCCCTTGTCACTTGACGTGAGGTCAGTACATTTCGCAACACCGAAAGTTCTTGAACATTCTATTCGAACATATGAAAGCAAAGGTTATTTCATAACTCAGAGAGAAATCAAAGCGACATGATTGTGCTATTTCTTAAGATTTACTTGATTGTCGTTGAACTTTCTTCGGCGCCCCTGCTGAATGATGTGAGAAGAATAACATATGAGTTTGTTCAGGCGATTGAAGAGGCGCAGGAAAATAAAACGAGCTTCGATTAACCCCCTGGTCTTGTCAAAGACTATCGATCGTTCGAAGGGTTTCGAACACAAATCAAAGTAACGGTATCACTCTGGCATCTTTGGTGGGGTAAAAAAAGCGACTGCGGCTTTAAAATGAACGTAAATTTAAGTGACATTGAAACTCCGACTCATATTTTTTTTTGCCCGAAACTTTACGATTGTTGTTGAAACACATGCCGTGTTCGAAAAGACCTGGGATTCCGGGAAAAATTAGAAGGGGATCAGGGAATCGAGGATCGGGGATTGAGGAACACGCGCCACGAAGCACCCTTTTCTCATGACCCGCCACACAACGTCAGAGTGACAGTCAAGTAGTATGGTAATTGAGGGTATGAGGCCATCCGTCAAAATTTATGATTAATTTCCGTCAAATTTCTACAAAATTTTCCACCAATTTTCCCCAATTTTCAGAAAAATCTTTCAGGCCATCAGTCAAATTTCCTGTCAAATTTTAGCAGAGAAATTTTTTCTGTTAAACAAAAATTTACCACCAGTTTTTTTAAATTTGACTGAAAAAACCCCCAGTCAAATTTTTACCGTTTTATATCCAAAAGATTTCACTATTTTCGAAACCATATGCATAACTTGTCACGCCATTTTCATCATCAAAGCAGCTGAGTGATATTTTAAAGAAATAAGAAATAATGAAAAATGTATAACCTTGTTTACCCATTTTTCCTAAAGTGTTGTCAATACGCTGATGATTTTTTTTGGGAAAATCTTTTTTTTAATCTTGCATTCGGAATACCACCCCTTGGAACTTATATTTCCCAAGATTTTTTATGTTGTAGTCTTAATCAAAAAGAGTTCATTTACGGAATAGAAAAAAAAGATAGTGAAACTTTATTTAAAGAAGTTTATTCATTGTTAAGAAATCGTTTGGGTGTTTTTTCCCATCAAGACAAAGTAGGAAAGATAAATGATATTGAAAATTTGAATGATATCAAGAAAAAAATGAAAGAGACCTTGATTGAACTTTATGTATCCAAAATGAGAACCAATTACTCTCTGTCAATAAAACAGGCACGCCATCTTCTGTCTACCATTTTAATTGCAATGGTATTCAAGGTAATCACGGCTAAAGATATTGATTACAGTAATGGTCGTATAAACAAAATTAATGGGATTAATTTTTCAAAAAACCAAGTAATAATAACGCAAAACTTATGGAATATAAATTTAAGTTCCGCATCATGTATTTTTGTTGATAAAAAATGCATGGCCAACAATTGGGAAAAATATTTAGAAAAGTTACGTAAAATTACATGAGTTTCATTATTTTGCCTATAATGAAACTTATATATTCAAGCCATTTCAATTGTCTGTCTAACGTGTTAGAAAGTTCTTTTGTTTTGAAAACCACAGGGACTTTCCCGAGGAAATGAGTCATCAAATTGTCATGCAATATTAGATGAACTTGTATTTGAAGTTTTTCAATTGTCTGTCTAACATGTTAGACAGTTCTTTTGTTTTGAAGTAAACTTTGTCGACAAAGTTTTTCAATTATCTGTCTAACGTGTTGGACGGTTCTTTCCCAATGGGTCATGTATTTTAAGTAAACTTTGCCAACAAAGTTTACAGTGAACGGAAAAATGAGATCTATTCTTGGATGAATACCTTGTTGTATTTCTTTTCAAATTTGTCAGTTAATGGACACATATCAATGATTATGTCATCTATAACTTTAACATAATCAAGGAATCCTTTTTCATCATACTTTACTCCTCTCATAAAGGACCGTAAATCAGTTAAAACCTTTTCATATGAAGTGTATGCAAATTTACACATCTCAATCTTCCTTTTATAATTTTTAATTTCTGAATATGTTTTAAGTAATAGACCAGAACCAGATATTGTTCCGAGAACAATAGGGTTTAGCGTTACACCGCCAACTACTGTTCCCATAACTACCAACAAAGTGGATCCAATATTACAAACAAGTTCTGCCTTTTTAAAGTATTTAAAGGCCATTTTGGCAAGCCAGTATTTCTTATGATAGAATTTGTATAATGCTTTCAACTCAGATATTTGATTTTCCATTAATTTTTCTGAAACATGGTTCCAATTGAATATGCTTCTGCGTCTATCCATTTATATTATATGGATAAATTTTTTGAGTGATTTTTTAATACTGATGTTTATGGCACTCTATATTCAATCAAAATTAAGAATTCTTTATTTTTAAATTTTGGAGATAACAAAAAAACCTTAAAAAACCCACTAGGTAATTTCAAATCAATATCTATTTTTTGTTTTTGGATTGCTTTTTTTGAAGTGAAACTTGATGGAGGAAAACCAATAGTTAATACTCTTAAAGTAATAGCTGGAAATGAGATTAAAGTGTTTTTAAATAATACTGTCGCATTTGATAAAGTACTGTTTGCTGGAATGAGTATCTCTGAATTACCATTTAATTCAAAAAGTGTTCTATCATTTTTCGTATTTAAATACCCATTTATGTAATGAACGGAACCACGCAAATTGTGTCCGTTTAAAGATAAATCCGTTTCCATCACCATCTTACCATTCTCAATAGCAAAAGCGGTGTCATAGACACTTGGGTCAACGTTTGAAATCGTTTCTTTCACACCATAAACAATAAGATGTCCAATTGTTAAAATTGATGGAAAAGTAACTGAACCCTGTAGATCGAGATAAATAAATTGTGGAGGCGAGCTACCCCATCGATGAAAATTGACAACTGTTTTGGTATAATTTTCGAATGTTTTTGTTGCATAATTAGAAATCGAAATCGTAGTACCTTGCACTGCAACACTTAACTCACTCATTTCCGGCGGAAACCATTCAACTACAAAAGTATAGTATCCAACAGGAAGTTTATAAAGGTTAAAACCGAGACGTGATTGGTACTGGTTGGGTGAGCTTTTTTGAAACAGGAGTCTAAGTTGGTAAGCCTTTTTATTAATTTGATGTGGAGAATTGGAAAAATTAACAATACCCAAAACCTTGATATTGTTTTCACTTGAAGATTCGTCGTCATCTTCCATCAAGTATCTGAAGGCGTCTTTTTTTTGTCCTGAATTAATAATCTGAGATTTATGAATTTTTTGAGTGACAAGATTTCTCAAATCTGTTATTTCATTTTCCATTAACTCAACATTGACCGCTGATTTTGAATTTTTTGAATCGGTCTGTAAGTTAACAATTTTATTGTTATTTAAATTCAAGTTTCCCGACATACTTGTTGTACCATCAAGTTTGAGATAATTTTTTTGTGAGTTAGTGATATATTCTACAGTAGCAACGTCTTTTTGGTTTACTGGAAATTTAACATTGGTAATCGCATTATTTTTCATATCAATTTTGGCTCCTTTATCTAATTTTTTCGCAAGCTGATTATCAACATATTTTTTATTTACTCCATGGTCTGAATTAACTGGGTCTTTGATATTTGTTATGAAATGGTTGTTCATGTCTAAAGGTTGTAGCATAGAACCGCCTTCTTTTTTACTCAAGAATATAATCCGGGCTGCACTATAAGAGAGGGCTTTATTCATGTTTCCATGAATTGGGTACGTCTGTGGTTGCAAAATTAGGTCTCCACTCATAGTTGCTCCTGTCTTTTTCACAAACTGAGTTGTATCCGAACTTGGAATCTTAGCTATTTCACCATCTAACTGGCTTTTTGTAACCACATCATTATTATTGGTTCCTTGCTTTACATTCACTAATTTTTTGTTTTGCATATCATAGTCATTATTAGAATCTAATTTGAACCCAATACCAGGCAAACCTCTGAGACCTCTCGAATTCATGAAATGATTAAAATTCAATACTCCGTTGTAAAAACTCATTTATTAACTATTCAGATTTTTTCATTAAAATTTTTTGCTTTGAATTTTCGTGGCTTATCAAGATATAGAAAAGTATATGGTTCTTTTGTTGCTGAGAGGTAGTCGTCTTTGTTGATGCTTAATTCTTGACATACCCTTCTCTCTTCATTCTTGCTTTCTAAGTTGAAAATGCAGTAATGGGAACAGTTTAATCTGATGGTTTTGTCTGTATTGTAAAAAGACTGAGACAGATAGATACAGCTGCAATTTTTATTTCGAGAGCTTATGAAATAGTTTCGTATTTCTTGATCATTTTTCACTCCAGTGTTCAAGTAATCATCGAAAATGATTAACTTTTGGTTTTCATCATCCATGTCATCTAAAGGAATTATCTCACCATTGCTAGCTTCAATGATATTATAACCATATTTTTTCGAAAGAGGTTCAAATTTTTTCAACAAATATTGATACTTGTTTTGCTGTAAGTTTTTAGCATATAGATAAATCATATCAAAAAATAATAGGGGTTTGTTTATCATGTTAAGCAAAAGATTGGTTTTACCACTTCCACTCGGAGCGCAGATCAACATTCTGAAGCATCTATCAGGCATGAAAGGATACAACTGAGTGAAATTACTGTCTTCATCACCTTCAACGTCATAGTTTAGTAGTTTCATTTTATTAATTCTCAACAAAATTTTTTTTCAATAATTTTATGCGACACGCTATGCGACACGCTATGCGACACGCTAAGCGACACGCTATGCGACACGCTAAGCGACACGCTAAGCGAGCTTTTTATTCAAAAAATAATATTTTTCTTTCAATGAAATAAAATGAGTCTCCTAAAGTGGAAAGAAATAGCTGAAAGAAAATCAAAAATTGGCCAAGATATCAATACTATCAGGGAAACGCTGAAACAAAAGAAAATAACAGATGCAATGAGTGATGTTGAAGCAGAAAAGCTTTTCAAACCAATAACATCAGGTTTGAAAGAGTTGACACAACCTCAACCTGTGAAAAAACGCTTCATAAGGAAAAAAGCAGAGGTTCCAGATTATGGTATCAATATTGATGATGAAGGAATACCAGATTATAATCTTCAAGATTTGTTTGATGAAGGGGTTCAACCACAAACTGCAAAACAGCTTGTACCAAAACCACCCTCTTATGATGAGGTTCTCAAAGATTTGGAAACAGGTAAAAAACAAATATATGTCAATCCTGAGTATATGCAACAACTTGAAGACCCCCCAGAATATGAAGTTCCAGATTATGAGATTTTTGAAGAAGATAGAATAAATGAGACGTTGGATGAACTTGGATTGGCCAACTATGATGACATTGAATCACAACTCAAAAGAGAAGATATGACAGAAAAAACAAGGCATACTTTCTTGTCAAAGAAAATCGAAAATGCTGTTAAGAAAAGACAACAACTTCCAGGTTACAAAACACATATTACAAAGCAGTTGAACAAAGGTTTGATAAGCCAATCTGAAGCACAGTTCAGAAGAAAGGCCATCAATGACGCTCGAAAAGTTCTCAATGACTATATCAACTTTAACAAAAATAAGATGAAGAGTATCAAAGGCTCTGGTCTCAAAAGAGGTGGAAATGTAAGTGCTGTTTTTATCAATCCTAAAGAAGCTCTTAAAAAGTTAGAGTTAATAATTGGATCAATTGGTGCTGGTAATAATAGCATAGAGCTTAGAAACACTGGCGTCGCTATTCTCGATATTTTATTGAGAAATCACATTATCAACAAAAATCATTACAACAAAATTTATAAAAACTTTTTCTCACAAATATAATAAAAATGCAGATACCATTGGTATTATCTTCTCACAATGTTGTTAAAAAACATACTAAAAACAAACCAAGCGATTTCACCATCAGATTTACCCAACCGATAAAACTTGATCCAAACACACAATATGAACTTGGTTTAGGTCGAATTATATCCATGTCATTCACGTGGTTTAATATCACATCAGAGTTGAATAATCAGAAAATAAAATACTCTTCAGATGGTGGAAAAACTTGGAAAGATATTGTATTCCCACCAGGCACATGGAATTATGTTAGCTTTAATGATTACATCAAGGAAAACACAAAGGTAAATAATTCAAACAAAATTTCATATCCAATAACCTTGGTATTCAACAACACAACTTTCAAAACGACAATAAATCTCGAGGCAAACTATCAACTAGACCTTACAACATCGAATTTTGGAGATCTGATCGGTTTCAACAAACAAATTTTGACCAGTTCTAAAAATGTTGGTGACTATACACCAAATCTCAGTCAAGATACAGAGATTTTGAATATACATTGCGATCTTATTTCAGATAGTCTTGTTGATGGGGATGAGACAGATATTATTTACACCTTTGGGACAAACGATTTACAGCCGTCTTATGCTTTTACTAAAGAGCCCTTGAGAGTCCAATATTATCCAGTTAATAAGATCAACATAAACACCCTACGGATATACATCACTGATGGGAAACGACGAATAATAGATTTGAATGATGCAGATACGGCATTTTCTCTAATTTTGAGAGAAAAAAAAATAATGAGGTAATTATAAATGGAGTCTTATAATTACAAAAGAATTTATCAACCAAGTCTTGGAAGTTTTGTTTACGAACACAAAGGATCCGGTTTGATCGTGGACAATATTTTTGAACCAACGAAAAAGATTATGAACACAGTTTTGAAACCTATTGCTAAAAAAGCTTTAAAATCAGGGATAGAAAGTGCTGGTGATAAACTTGGTAAAAAAGTTGTTGAGAAAATTGCTAAAAAATCAGGCCATCTTTTCATTAAAGACCTTCAGTCTTCGGGAAAACAAGTTCCAAAAGAAACAAACAAACAAAAAGAAGAAGAAGATTACAATGTGATATTGAATAGATTGATTTCTGGAAGTGGAATGAAAAAACAAAAAATAAAAAAAAGTTTTAAATAGATAAATAAATAAAAGATGGCTTTCAGAACAAGTGATGAACTTCAGAGATATGAAATGGTTAAATTTTCCCCTATCAATCCTATTGTGCAACCTGGAAACAACGATTCTCAGAAAAAAACAGGATATAAATTCACAATAACCGACAGATCCACTTTTTATGATTATTTCAACGGATATTTTGAAGTAACTAAAGAGCTCCAAAAGAAAGCTGATGGGGCCGGTTTTGCGGCTGCTGATCGAATTTCGATAATTAATGGATCACATTCTCTCATCAATCACATGGTTATCAAATCTGCTGGTAAAATAGTGTATGATAGTAACAACATTCATAAAATTGTGAATCTTAAAAATTTGTTGGAATATAGCAATGGTTACGGCAAATCGATGGGTACAGATAGTTTTTGGTATCTTGACACAGAAGATTCAACAGCAAATACAAATTTGGGTTTCGAAAAAAGGCGAATTTTAACTCAAGCGAGACAGAATAATGGTAATGGTGGAGCTAAAAGCATAAATGAAACCATTCCGTTGAACAGATACAGTTTCTTTGAAAAATTGGGAAAAAAGATGCTTCCTCCAATACAGCTCACATTCGAACTGACCTTGAATGATGATAATGAATTGATTCACATGGCAAATGGTACAGACCCTGGTCGTGTTGTTGTAACTCAACTTTGTCTTTGGCTTCCAAGGTTAGTTCCTAAAGATAGTAAATACAGCGAATTTTTGAAAGATTTTCTCAAACCAGCTAAATGGACATACATGCAAGATATGTATGTTCAGAGTGCAAATACAAGAGCAATTCTAAACGAGTTTCAGATCAGCCCAGCCATTGACAATGTTAAACATGTATTTTTTTATCTGCAGAGAACTAATGGTCCGAATAATGAGGAATCTGAGAGAACTCCTTACATTTTTGATACTTTCAAGCTGAATTCTGCAGATACTAATAGCTCTCTTGCATCTTGTCGTTTGAAGTATGGAAACAGTGCGTTTTATCCTGAATTGGAATATGATGCTAATTCAAAAGTGAGAATTTTCAAGGATCTAATGTCTTATGCTTTTCGAAAGAATGATTATAACACAGAAACGCAGTTGAATATGCATAATTTCACATCAATTTACGGTCTTGTCTATTTTGATCTAACCTATCAAAAAGAGACTGCCACTCAAGATCCAAAACAACTGATTTTGAACTACAAATTGAATGCAGCACCAACAGCTAATGTGGTAGCTCATGCTATCGTATTTTACGAAAATGAGGTTATTGTCAACAAGGTTGGAAATGAACTTATGATGGTCTAATTCAAAAATTTCCTGAATTTATTTTATTTCGTTAAAATAAAATAAATGCAATCAGAACTATATAAAATAAATGTCACACTTTCAAATGATCAAAAACAAAAAATTCTTAATGCTTTCATCAACCGTGAAAAAATCAGACTGAGATTAACAAAAGATGATATTAGAGGACCTGATATTCTTCTCGTTCCTACACGTTTTTTAGAATATATGGATAATGAAGATGGAATTGATGCTGTTGTTGATGAACAAACTGAAAAAGAAATGTGGGAAGAATTTAAAAGTTGCGGAGATGAAATGTTGAAATATGAAATACCGGAAGATGAATTTGGTCAAAAAATTTGGAAAAAATTTAAAAGTTACAGAGATGAACCAACAAATGATAAAATGTGGGAATATTATGGTCTTTTTTTTGTTCCAGCGATAGATGAAGATTTGGAAAATAAAGGAATAGAATTTAATTTAGATTATTCATTGGTAAATGATTTAACAAAAGATTTTGTCAAAAATAATATAAAAAAATTAGTGTTATAAGATAAATGGAAACAAAACTGTATGAAATAAAAGTAAAACTCTCACAAGATGATAAAGAAAATATCTTTAATGCTTTCATCAACCATGAATCCACCCAACTGATTTTGAAAAGTGATGCCCTTTCTGGAAATGATACCCTTCTTGTTCCTCACAAAATGGTTAAAACAGGTGAAGTAGGATATGTTCTTGACGAAAAAATTTTTCATGAAATGTATAATAATGGTTATTTCATTATTCCCTCAGGAGATGGAAAATTTCAGTTGTTCACTCCTCCAACGGTTTTTGAAAATTTGGAACAAGCTCGTGAAGATAATAAAGGAATTGTTATTGATTTAGATTATTCTTTATTGACTTACTCAACAGGGCTAGCCGTTATGGAAAATATGTTGAAACTGATGAAAAATTCATGAATTTATTTTATTTTATTTCGTTTAATAAAATAAAATGACTACACAATTATATGAAATTAATGTATCACTCACTGATTTTCAGAAAAAGAAACTTAGTAAAGCTTATCACGAACGTGAAACAATTAAACTTAGGTTAAAACATGATGCTCTAATCGGAAATGATACTCTTCTTGTTCCTTCAATCGTTGTAAAAAGGTTGGAAAAAAATCGTACTGATAGAAAAGGAATGGAAATAAAACTGGCTAAAACCAACATTCGAAAACAAGTGGGGGGTTCACTTTTAACTTCAATATTATCACTTGCTCGAACTTTTGGACCTACTTTAGCAAAAACAGTGGGGTTATCAGCTCTTGCGGGAGCCGCTTCCGAAGGAGCATCTCAAATTGTTAAAAAGATATCTGGAAAAGGTTCACAGACAGGTGGTTTTCTCATTCCAAATTCTAAAATAGATCAACTCATCGCAAATAAACATCTATTGAGTAATAAACAGAAAAAGGATATTCTCAATGCTTTGCAAACTGGTTCGGGTGTTCATATAAAACCAACACAAAAACAAAGTGGTGGTTTTCTTGGTACACTTCTTGCATCAATTGGTGTTCCACTCGCTCTTGAAGCTTTCAAAAAGATGGTGGGTGGTTCAGGGGTTCCCCGAATTGGAAAAGCTCCAGCTCCTTTAAAAGGTGGAGCCGCTCCCAGAATGGGGAGATATCAACCACCACCTCCATTTTTTGGAACATGGGAACAAATGGGTGAAGGAAAGAAGAAAAAAAAAAAAAAAAATCTGGAAAAGGGTTGCTTTTAGGGAAAAACAGCCCATTCAACGGAATCCCACTGTTGGGAACCATACTTTGAAATTTCGTAAACATACTCCATTGAGTAATTATGATTTGATGGAATGGTGTAAATATCTTAGAATTCCAATTGATATGGGTGGAGTATTATCAAGAGACCAAACTGTTCCACATAATCATAAAATGGCGTTTTTCATTTACAATCTTGAGCCGTCATACATGAGTGGAAGTCATTGGGTTGCAACATTTGTAAAGGATAGAGTGATTAATTATTTCGATAGTTTTGGATCACCTCCTTTTCAAGAAATAGTGAATCATGCACGGAAAAAGAATCTCAATTTGATTCATCAAAGTGATCACTTACAACATTTGGGTACAACCACTTGTGGATATTTTTGTTTATACTTTTTGAATGAAATGAATAAGGGTAATACATATTACAACCTTTGGAAAGTTTTTGATGTTAAAGATACCATGAAAAATGAAAAATTTATTGAAAGATATTTTAAAAATCCTGCTATATGGTAAATGAAAACATATTGTGTGAAACAAAGAAAAGAAACTGAGTGTGTTGAACCCTCTGGATATAAATATGCAAAAAACGGTAGACTCATGTTTTTTTGCACATGTGCTGAATGTGGAATAACTAAAACTAGATTCGTGAAACAAACGGGAAACTAATTAGCCCGTCTGAAGGGGCGGGCATTTTGGATACGATGGCATCCACAGGAACGGATATGTTAATTCACCATGGAATACCATGGCTTGGAAAAAAAGCTGTAGAAATGGGAAGATATTATGGATCGGAAGCCTTGAGGAATCCAAAACTTCAGAAAAAGGCTCTTGATTATGCTTTGGAAAGAGCGGCTCCCTTTGTTCAAAAAACAGGATCGGAAATGCTTGACCAACTATCAACAAAAATACGACCCAATAAAAAATATAAAACCGATAGAAAAGAACTTGACGGAGCTGGAATTGACATTCATAAAGCCATTGGAAAACTCCCTAAACCAAAGGGGGGTTGGACTCTTCCGGGGCATAAATACACAGGTCCTTATAACGATCTTGAAAATCAGGTTAAATGGGATCCAAAAACAGGAGAGATACTCGAGATATATGACAAACCAACTGGTAATACCGATGCTATAGCCATGCAACATGACGTCGATTATTCAGTTTGTGGAGATGATAAAAAATGTAAAAACAAAGCTGACAGAAAAATGGTCAAATCGTTGGATTCTGTTCCTTATAATGAGAGACAATGGGGTCATTGGTTGGCACGAAATGCAATAAATACGAAGCAAAAACTTGGTCTTGGTTTAAACTGAAAAGGCCGTCGAGTGAAGAAAACTGGCAAGAAAAATTAGCTGATGAGCTTCATAAACCGATAAAGCGTAACTTCACCCGGCGGCGGGTAATTGTAAACCATATTGACGGGATATGGTGTTCAGATATCGTTGAGATGCAAAAATTCAGTCGATGGAATAAGGGTTATAGGTATCTTCTCATGGTACTAGATGTGTTTAGTAAATATGGTTGGATTGTCCCATTGAAGGATAAAAAGGGTGAAACCGTTATGAATGCATTTAAAACAATATTCAAAGAGGGGCGTAAACCGGAATATCTTTGGACTGATAAAGGGAAAGAGTATTACAACAAACATGTTAAGGAACTACTTGATAAGAATGAAATAACCTTGTACTCAACTGAGAATGAGGAAAAGTCGTCAGTTTGCGAAAGATGGAACCGTACAATTAAAACTAATATGTGGAAGCAGTTTAGTGTTCAGGGGAATACACAGTATCTTGGCATGCTACCAAAATTAGTGAAACAGTATAACAACACTAAACATTTAAGCATAAAGATGACGCCTACAGAAGCAAGTAAAAAGAAAAATGAAGGAGTTGTTTACTTTAACCTTTTCGGTGATATGAAGCCAATTTCAACAAAGTCAAAGTTCAAAGTTGGTGATAAGGTTAGAATATCTAAGTACAAACGTCCTGTTTTTGACAAAGGATACACAGCCAATTGGACAGAAGAAGTTTTTACAGTTGACAAGATACAATACACCAATCCGATTACTTATAGACTCAAAGATCTCAGTGGTGAGGAGATATCAGGTTATTTTTATGAACAGGAGATGCAAAAGGCTGTTCAAGACGTTTACCGTATTGAGAAAGTAATTCGACGAGACACTCGAAAAGGTAAAGCTTTGGTAAAGTGGAGTGGTTACCCAGAAAAATTTAATTCCTGGGTAGATATTAACGATCTGATGTGAAAATGAATTTAAAAAAAAAATATTGCATTAAATAAAAATAAAATGACAAAATTTTTAACTTATCAAGAAATGCGTAGAATGGCTGTGAGTAAAAAAATAAAAAATGCTGAAAAGCTCTCAAAAGCAGAACTGGGAAAAGTATTAAATCTTGATGAAGAATTGTATAACAGACCAAGTAACGCAAAGGAGGTGCTGATTACCAATGTTGATACACAGATTGTTACAAAATGTAAAAGCATCTATCAGTGTGCAAAAGTGTTGGGAAAAAAGCATGGTTCGATTCAGTATTTCGCAAATTGTGGAAATGCATTTGTGGATAAGGATGGAAATAAAGTCAGATTGTCTTTTGCTTAAACTTTTTCATTTCACGTTTCACGAAATGAAAAAATATTTTAAAAAAATATTGCATTCAATAAATAAGAAATGAACAAAGCTAGTTTGAAGAAAATTAGTAGATCAAATCAGTTTATTAAAATGCTTCTGAATCAAAAGAAAATAAAGCCAGTTCCAACACCAAGACAACACCCTAGCTTATTTGGTAAAGTACCTGAGATTAACATCCCCATCCTCAAACCAACAGTTGTCAAAACAACACTCAATAAGCTACCAAATGTGATTCAAAAAACAACTGAAAACGTAATTAATTGGGAAGAGTGGTTGGAAAATGCTGATAAAGTGATTGAAGTGCAAAATAAAAAAAATATTAAATGGAGAAAGTGGTTGGAAAATATTAATAAAGTGACTGGACCAACTTTCAAACAGAAAGAAAAAGCCCTGCGAGGGTACACAAGATCATATGAAATTGGTCTCACAAACAGACAAGACCCATTAATTCAACTTCAGAACACCCGTTTGTTGATTAAGAACAATCTATTAAAGATTTTAAATGAAATGAAAGGTTTGAAATTCAATGAAACGTTGAAGATTATGTTTGAAAAACAGAATGGAGATGAGTTGATTGAAGAGTCAGCTTATTTGAATGCAGAAAAACAAACAGTAACAAACGACACAGAGATTGTAGAATTGTTGCAAATAACACAACAACAGATTCTCAATAAAATTCAGAAATGGATTTCAAAAGGATCAGGATGGACTATCAAATCAGTCGATGGTCATTTCATCAATGTTATAAAGTACAAACCACTCAGAGGTAATTCATATATTCCATTACCCAAAGAGTTGCAGCACTCATCCAAAGGGATAATAAACATGAAAAATAATGATAATGAATGTTTTCGTTGGTGTCATATTCGCTCCCTCTGGCCGCAGAATAAACATCCAGAGAGAATAAAAGAGTGTGACAAAAAATATGTAGAAAAATTGGATTACTCAGGGATTGAGTTCCCAGTTTCTGTAAAACAATACAACAAAATAGAGAAACAAAATAATATTCGTATCAATGTCTTCGGTTACGAGGAAAAGCAAAAGCATCCGATTTACGTTTCAAAAGAAAAGTTTAACTCTTGTTTGAATCTACTCTTAATAACCGAAGGAGAGGTGGGGCATTATTGTTTATTAAAGGACTTTAATAAATTCATGTACAATCAAACAAAGCACAAGGGAAGAAAGCATTTCTGTATGTACTGTCTTCAATGTTTCAGCTCTGAAAGGGTATTGGACAATCATAAAGTCGATTGTGTTGAAATTAACGGGGAACAAGCCATTAAAATGCCAGAACCTGAAACAAAAATTTCATTCACAAATTATCGCAAACAGTTGCCGGCCCCTTTCGTGATTTATGCTGATTTTGAAGCCATCACCGAAAAAGTTTCGCAAAAAAAATCTCAAACCGAGCAATATCAAAAACATACAGCTTGTGGATATGGTTATAAAGTTGTTTGTTGTTATGATGATAAATTTTCAAAACCAATAAAAATTTACAGAGGGAAAATGACCATTCAGAAGTTTATGAAAGACATGTTGGCTGAAGTTGAATACTGCCAAGAGGTTGTAAAAAACCACTTTACAAAACCTCTCAAAATGACAGAAAAGGATGAGGAAAGTTTTCAAAATATGAAAGAATGCCACATCTGCAAGAAACCTTTTGGTATGGATGAGGATGGAGTAAGAAATGTTGGAGGAAAAAATATTAAAAAGGTACAAATAAAAAATGTTAAAGTAAGGGATCACTGTCATGTCACTGGTAAATACAGAGGCGCAGCACATACAATTTGTAATCTAAATTTTAAATTAACTGATAAAATACCTGTGGTGTTTCACAATCTCAAGGGATATGACAGTCACTTTATAATGCAAGAGATTGGTAATATTGCTAAAAATCATATATATTTCGATGAACGAAAAAACAAATATTCTGACGTGAATATAAATGTCATTCCACATAACATTGAAAAATATTTAGCCTTCATGTTGGGTTACAATCTTGTGTTCATCGACAGCTTTCAATTCATGAGCTCTTCATTGAGTAATTTGGTGAATAATCTTCCCAATGAAGCTTTCAAATATATAGGTGAAGAATTTCAAGACGAACAATTGAGTTTGATGAAAAAGAAAGGAGTTTATCCTTATGACTATATGGATAGTTTCAAAAAGTTTGAAGATAACAGGTTACCGAATAAGGAAGATTTTTTCAGTTTGATGAATAATGAACATATCACAGATGAAGAGTATCAACACGCGCAAAATGTTTGGAAAAAATTTAGTCTATCATCAATGGGAGAGTATCACGATCTGTATCTCAAATCTGATATTTTGTTGTTGGCTGATGTTTTTGAAAATTTTCGCAAAGCATGCCAACAATACTATGAATTGGATCCCGCTCATTATTTCACAACACCTGGTTTAAGTTGGGATGCAATGTTGAAAATGACGAATACTGAATTGGAGTTGATGAGTGATGTTGATATGTTTCAATTCATTGAAAAAGGTATGCGTGGTGGAATTAGTTATATTGCCAATCGTTATGGCAAAGCAAACAACAAATACATGAAAGAATATGATGAAAAAGCGTCGTCAAAGTACATTATGTATTTGGATGCAAACAATTTATATGGTTGGGCAATGAGTCAATATCTTCCAACAGGTGGGTTTAAATGGTTATCTGAAAAAGAGGTGAATTTATCCAAGTTCGATGATGAGTTTGAAAAAGGATTGATATTGGAGGTTGATTTGGAATATCCTAAGGAGTTGCATGATCTCCACAACGATTATCCGCTGGCCGCTGAAAAAATTAAAGTGACTGAAAATATGTTGTCACCTTTTTGCAAAAAAATTGCTGAAAAATTTGGAGTAAAAATTGGACTGGTTGAAAAGTTGGTGCCAACATTGTTCAATAAAGAGAGATATGTTTTGCATTACCGCAACTTGCAACTATATTTGTCATTGGGGTTGAAATTAACGAAAATTCACAGAGCTCTTGAATTTGATCAGAGTCCATGGTTGAAAACTTACATTGATTTCAACACAAAAAAGAGAGCAGGGGCAAAAAACTCTTTTGAAAAGGATTTTTTCAAGTTGATGAATAATTCGGTGTTTGGAAAAACAATGGAAAATCTGAGAAAGCGACAGGACATCAAACTTGTAACTGATGAAGAACAACTATTAAAGTGGTCTAGCAAACCGAGTTTCATAAACTGTAAAATATTTAATGAGGATTTAGTTGCCATTCATAAAACCAAAACAACTTTAACATTAAACAGACCAGCATATGTTGGAATGTGCATCCTGGACTTGTCAAAAACATTGATGTATGATTTTCATTACAATTACATCAAAAGTAAGTATGGTGACAAAGCTCGGTTGCTGTTCACAGATACTGATAGTCTAACCTATGAAATTGAAGCAGATGATGTTTACCAAGATTTTTGGAAAGACAAACATCTATTTGATAACAGTGATTATCCAAAGAATAGCCCATTTTATAATAATGCAAATAAGAAAGTCATTGGTAAATTCAAGGATGAAGCGGCAGGAATGCCAATCGTAGAGTTTGTTGGTTTGAGATCAAAAATGTATTCTTACATAAAAGACAATGAACAGAGTAGTCGCACAGCAAAGGGAATAAAAAAGAATGTGATAAAACAACAGTTAGGACATGATAAGTACAAGGACGTGCTTTTCAATAAAAAACAGATGTGTCATACGATGAGACTAATCAAAAGTGAAAAACATCAAATTGGTAGCTATGTGGTGGATAAAATATCGCTCAGCTGTTTTGACGATAAGAGATATATTCATGAAAATGGCGTGACAAGTTATGCATATGGTTTCGAAAATAGTGAAATCTCTTGGATATAAAACGGTAAAAATTTGACTGGGGGTTTTTTCAGTCAAATTTAAAAAAACTGGTGGTAAATTTTTGTTTAACAGAAAAAATTTCTCTGCTAAAATTTGACAGGAAATTTGACTGATGGCCTGAAAGATTTTTCTGAAAATTGGGGAAAATTGGTGGAAAATTTTGTAGAAATTTGACGGAAATTAATCATAAATTTTGACGGATGGCCTCATACCCTCAATTACCATACTACTCAGTCACGCTTTGTGTCACGCTTGTTGTCACACAATGCCATGCGTGACTGTCTCGCTTTTTTTTCAACTTAGAGAGGAAAATCGTATTATGGAACCACATCTTGTCCTGAAATGGGGTAACCATCTTTATCACGAGTGGGGGGCATTATTTTTGAAACACAATCACGAGTGATAAATCGTATTTGTTTTATTTTGGGCGGTGTTAGAAGTTCAAAAAACCAATAACAAATAGCTTGCAAAGTTGCAATCAATTTGTTAGCGTATATAATTAATTTGAAAATCTACAACGGAGCGAATGTTTCTTCATATTTTTTACAAATAGATGGCGGAATCTCCATGCAATGATCAGTGACGAAATTATCTGTCATTCAATCTATCAAGAAAGACCTTTTCGTCGAAAGCTTCGCCTCTGAGGTAGAAGCGAATCTCATCAAGGACTTTTTGGTATTCGATCCGGGCAAAAATTTCTTGTTCTGTCTTCTTATCGTATTTCTTAAAGCTAGCCACTGCTTTTAAAATAAGACCAACCCCTGTTAAAGTTGCAATGACAACAGGGCTCAGCGTAATGCCTCCGGCTACTGCGGCACTGATAATGAATTCGCCAGCCGAAAGATTACAAACAAAATTTTTTCTTCGAAAACCACGGTACAGCTTTTCATATCCAAAATGCTTCTTGTGGTAATACGCATATAAATCTTTCATTTTTTTGACTTTCTCTTTAGAAAGTGTCTGGTCGATATGGTTGAAGTCGTATTTGTCGCGCATTGTGGTATATAATAACTGAAAAATGTTTATGGCGCTCTGTATTCACCAATCAATAGTAACAGTTCCTCATTTTTTACAACCGAAGCCAGTTCCACACCCATAAGACCAAACGCCAGTACTAAATCTATACTTATTCTATGAAATTGAGTTGCTTGGGTTGAAGTGTAAGTGATTGATTGAGTTAAATGGAAACTGTGTTTTACTTTTAAAGGAATAGGCGTATATTGACTTTTGAGCTTTTAATAGAGCACTTTTGGTCCCTGCGGTCCATCTCGCCTTTGGGGTCCCTGTGGACCGGCCTCCCCTCGGGGGCCAATCGGACCTTGTGGCCCGCAGGGCCTATATCACTCCTCGGCCCAGGACGACCCATCGTTTCACTTGTTGTTTGGCTAGTTTCACCGATTTGGCTGTTAATATACCCCATTACATATCTTCATCGAAATTTTTCTTCATTAAATTTTGGGGTTTGTCATAGTAAAAGAAAGAATATTTTTTATCGGTGGCGCGATCTAACGTGATATGATCAACACCTATCTCGTCCGCAATCCGCTTGTTTTCTCGTGGATGAAATCTGAAAATACAAAAATGGCTGCAGTTATTCCGGATATTTTTTGGCACCTTGTAGAAGGTTTGAGTAAGGTAAATAACGCAGCAGTTTCTGTGCCGTCCGTTGATAAAATAATTTATGATGCTGTTTTGGTTGCTTTCACAAACCAGATCATCAAAGACAACAATTTTTTGGTTGTCCACCGGTAGCTCCTCGAGTGGAATAATTTCATCACCGGGAGCCTCGATGACCTCGTAACCAACTCTGGGGTTGATTTGTTCAGCAAAGTCCTGTAAAAGAGCCTGGTATTTGTTTTGGTGCAGGTTCTTTGAAAAGAGATAAATTTTATCAAACTCTAGCAACTCATAAAGCATATGCAGTAATATGTTTGTTTTGCCAGAATTACTGGGTCCACAAATCAGCATCCAGAAAACATCGGCTGGCATGCAAGGGTGGCCTTGCTTGTAGCTACTCTCGGAAAAACCTGGGTCATAATTTGGAATCTTCATTTTTTTTGGTTTCTATATAATCACTCTGGAGATATGTCAGTACAAAAGTGTAATCAGTTGGCTGAGGAAAAGTCGACCGTCGATCAACAAACACAAGACATTCACCAAAAATTTAGAATGGACAAAATAAGCAAAGAATTTGGACAGCTTTCAGGGGAGGAGCTTTTTAAACCAATAACAAAAAAGCTTGATGAAAAGAGCAGCACCACTGCGCAAGAGGTGGAGGAAAGTCCTGATTATGCAATGGACGAATTTGACAGAACCTACCCGTTTGGCGAAGAATTGAGACCGGATGCACCAACACCAGAACCAACACCATCACCATCACCAGAACCAACATCACCACCCCCAAATGAAGATGTTGACGGTGATGATTTTCCACCACCACCCCCATCATCTCTATTACATGGTTATTCCGTGGAGGACCTCAAAAAAATAAGAGATGGGATTATGAAAAAAGAAGGGCAACCCAACCTCTATCGAAACAGCTGGAGGAGGGGAAGAAGAGCCTAAAGTCTACACCCCCAAGCAAAAGTAAAAAATCTCCTCCAACCTCCCTGGCAAAAGCTGTCATGAGCCGAAGACCTTTTGTTGAGCCTTCAGACGATGAAGAGGACTTTTCTGAACAGGATTGGGAAACCGAAGGAAGTGGTATCGCTAGTGCTGACAAATTGATCCACCGACTTTACGTGAGCTTAGGATCGATCAAAGCAGGAAACAGTTCAATAAAACTAAAAAAATCAGGTATTTTCTCTGCTTGATTCACTAGTTGGACTCGGCGCAATCGACGAAAAGCAAAAGAAAAAAATTGTTTATAATTATATAGACCAATAATGTCGTTAAACCTTCTGCTTGACTCGAGCCTCGCAAAACGACAAAAAACCGGGGGGCGCCAGGTTTCACACGATTTCACAATAAACTTTCAACCTCCGATCCACTTGGGTTCAGGAAACTATAAAGCCGCGCTAAACAAACTTATCACAATGAGCTACTCATGGTACAACATCGATGCCTCTTTTGGTAACAACAAATTTCGCTGGAGAAAGAAAACTGAAGAGTGGCAGACCTTGATTTTTTCCGAACGGAATATATGGTTACTCTGACATCAACAGTTTTCTTCAGACCCAAACCGGTAAAGTGGACCCGGAAGACAAAGACTTTGATTTCATTTTCACTCTGTATTTCGATATGACGATATTCCGGGTTGTCATTCTGATGCATGAAAATTATGAGCTTGACCTTTCTGAAGGCGAATTCGCAGAATTGCTTGGGTATGAAAAAAAGATTTTGACGGGAAAAAAGAATTTTGTTGGACCAATGGTCCCGAATATCACAAGAAGCGTTGATTGGGTGTTTCTCAACTGCGATCTGATCAGCCGGCGAGCAAACGATGTTCCAAGCGATGTCTTATATAGTTTTTCAACAACAGGGCTTCAGGTCAGTTATCCGTTTCAAAAAGAACCGTATCGGCTTGAGTGGCATCCTGTGAAAAAAAGCGAGATTAATTCAATAAGGATTTGGGTGACGGACGGAAGAGACAACCCCCTGGATCTCAACGGGATAGACGTTGCTGTCAGTATAATGATTGAAAAAGAGTAAGGATTTTTTGTTGTCTTTAAAATATACACCATGAATCACCCGAGTGAGTGGACAAAATTTTTTGACGAAAACGCCGGAAGGTGTCGATATAAACATAAGGGGTCGGGCTTGATCCGTGACACTTTTATGGCTATCGTCAAAGCACTCAAAGGCACTGCAAAGAATGTGGTGAAGACAGCCGCCGACAAAGCTGCAAAAACAGTCGCTGAAAAAGCGGGGCAGAAAGTTGGCGAAATTGCTGTCAAAAAAGGGTCAAAACAAATTCAAGAAATACTGCGAAAGCGTAAGCCAAAACCACAAAAGGTGTCGCAGGATGCAAAAAAGAAACTTGAAAACATTTTGCAAAACCAAGTGCCGAAAAAACCCTCTCTCCCCCATCTGCCGCCTTAAAATCAAATCGACTTTTGGCAAACGAAATTTCATCGTAAAAATTTTTTCCCTTAGTATAACCGTTTCGATGTTCAGATCACAGCCATATCTCGAGAAGACTGCCTACGTCCAAGTGAATTTGGACACTCCACTCACATTCCCGGGGAATAACCAAACGCAAAACAAGTCGGGCCACAAATTTACCGTAAGAGATCGGGACAATTTTTATGACTGGTACAATGTTTATTTCCGCGTTAAGTTTGAGGCCGTGGCAAATGGAGCAAACATTGTCGCTAACACTGAATCAGCTCCGATCAACGGTTCTTTCTCGTTGATCAAGGGCATCGATATCCACAAGGTAATTTTCATCAAAAACCTGCTCGACTTTTCGGACGATTTTTCGAGAAGCGTGGCTAAAAACCAATTTTGGTATCTTGACTCTGACGCCACCACAGTGACTAATGGCAATGCGACGAACGTCGGAATGCGGGCAAGGGCACTTCTGTCACATGGCGGTGCGACAGTTCAAACTATTATCCCTTTGAACCGATACTCCTTCTTCGAAGGTCTGTCCGACAGGCTGCTGCCACCTATGCAACTTGAGTTTGAAATTGTTCTGCAAGACGACAGAGAAATGATTTTCCAAAACGATGGAACAGCTCGAAGGATTGTCGTCCGTAGATTGGAGTTGGGGAGGACAAACCCTGGTCAATGAAAATTTCTTGCGACCAACCCAATGGAAATACCTGCAAAAAGTTTTGCATCTCAGCGCCTCCCGAAGGGATGCAAATGGTCGTGGTTGATTACACCTGGAGTAAAAACCCCAAAGCATGTCTTCGTATTCCTTCAACAAACCCGGAAACAACATTCTTATACGCAAAACCCTTACATCTTTGACACATTTAATATCGACGGTGATGACTCCGCAAGATTAGCCACTTGTCGCCTTCAGTACGGCACAAGCTTTTACCCTGAGCTTGATTACGACCATGACTTTAAAATAAGAATTTTGAATGATTTAATCAATTTCAGATAAGAACGACTACGACACCGGCGTTCAGCTGCAGCTCGCCAACTTCCAGGAGTTATACCCAATTATCTACTTTGATCTACGAAACACCAAAGAAAGTGTGACAGGCGACCCGAAAAAGCTCGAATTCCATTACAGACTGAATGAAGCCGCTAACGCTCAAGATTACACAATCTTTGCTGTGGTTTTGAATGAGGAAGAATTTGTGCTGAAGCAAATCGGGAATGAACTTGTCGCCGTCTAAAAAATTAATTAATATTATTAATATTAATATATGCGCAAGATGGCTACAACTTATCATCCATATAAAATAGCGCTGACCGTTGGTCAGAAAAAGAAACTTCAAAAGGCTTATGTTTCGAAAACAGCTGTGGCTCTGAGGGTAAAACCAGAGCAAATTGAACGCGGCGACGAACTCCTTCTCACTGCTACTCAAATCTCACGAATGAAAAAAACAGCCGCGGCAGGGAAAGGGCTTGAGCTCAAATTAAGCCAGACCCAGATTCAAAATACTGCGCAGCGGGGTGGAAACTTGTTTTCTGCTGTGCTTGGTTTGGCACGACCTTTGATAAAGCCTGCCCTTGGGGCGTTAGCAAGTGCTGGTTTGAGTTTTGGCGCTGAAAAGGTGTTGAAAAAGATATTCGGAAAGGGTTTTGGACCGAAGAAAATTGAACTTTACAAACTTGCCCAGAGGATGACTCCTGCTCAGAAAAAGGAAGTGGAACGATATCTTGTTGGAAAAGGTGTTTTAAGGGAGGCGCCGCACAATACGGCGGTTTCCTTGGTATGTTAGCGTACCTTTGGCTATCGACTTAGTCAAAAACATACTCGGGAAAGGCTTGCAAACTCACCCACCAGGTCCACGACGCTCCCCCCGACCCCACCTCCAAAGGGAAGAGGAATGCAAGTGCGGCCCCCACCTTTCTTCGGAACGTGGGATGATTATTAAAAAAAATAGAGTTTAAAGACACGCCTCTCTCCAGCATTGACCTTAGAAAATGGTGCGATTTTTGCGCATTCCCATCATAGGTATTTTTAGCAGAAATGAACCGAAACCTCTGTCCCATTCCCCGTGTGTTCACCGACGATGTCCTTCAAAACGAACGCATCGTAATGAATTACTTTTCATAAGATATATAAAAATGGAAGTGTACTGTGTGAAAGAAAAACGGCACACCCCCAGTGAAAGGAAGTGAAAAGGTTGTACTTACAAAGAACAATCGAAAACTCTTAAAGGCAAAATGCGCTAGTTGCGGAACTGATAACAAAAACACGTTTTCTGCCGGGAAACTAGCCGAGCCCTCCCAAGCGGAGGGCGGTAGTGTTTTTGGTAATATCGCTATGACGGTGGGTGATCTAGCCATTGAAAAAGGAATCCCGTTTCTTGCGAAAAAAGGGCTCGGGGCTGGACGTTATTACGCGTCTGAAGCTTTGCGAGACCCCAGTCTGCAAAAGAAAGCAATCAATTATACGCTAGACAAAGCCCGCCCAGTTTTTCAAAAAGTTGGCAGTGAGATGCTCGATCAAATTTCAACCAAAGTTCGACCAAACAGACGCCACAAAACAGACAGACCGGATTTAGATGGGGCGGAGATTGACATTCATTCAGCGATTGGAAAACACCCCAAACCAAACCGGGGTTGGACGTTACCGGGCCATTATTATACCGGGCCATATAATCCCCTTGAACAGCAGGTGAACTACGATCCAGAAACAGGTCAGATTAAGCAAATATATCAACAACCAACGGGGGCAACAGACGCGATCGCGATGCAACATGACGTGGACTATGGTGTCTGTTCGAACCGAAACGAAAAATACGGTGAAAATGAAAAAAATTGCAAACACAAAGCGGACGAAAGATGATGAAGGCTCTCGACGCAGTTCCGTGGAAACAAAGGCATTGGGGACATGCGGCAGCAAGGAACACAATTAATTTAAAACAAAAGTTGGGGTTGGGTTTCGAACAGAAGTAGTGCTGCGCCATTCATCAAACTCCTGTTTTGCGCGTCGCCTGGCTGCAAAGGATTTAGGAAGGCGATGAGAAATAGATTCCATAATTTCTTTTTTGCAGGGCCAGACTTCAGAAGCGACCATTTCAAAATAATTGTGCAGAAAGCAGGAATAGTTCACTGACTTGCCGGTTTTCGCCTGAAATTGAGCAATAACATTTCCCAGAAAAGAGATCTCGTTGAAAGAAATCAATTCGTAAATTTTCCATTTCCGAAGAGCATTTTTTAAATGAGCAGAGGGAGCAGCAGATCTGCCCGGACTCACCTCTTGGAACTGATCATCATCATCATCATATTCAAACACTCTACGGCATTCTGGGCATTCACGACAAAACTCATTCATCACATTAACTAGGTGCACCTCGCATGAAGGACAATGATTAATCCTTGGCAGTTCATTTAACTTTTTTTCCACCATTTCTGAGGCCAGTTTGTAAAGGTCGTGCTCGACCAACTCCACACCTCGCAAACAACCAAATGGGTCGTCCATTTTTTTATTGTGTGATATACAATGAGCGCACAAAGTTTCAATAAGTTGTCAAAAATTTATTACAGCCCTCGAGGGTATTGGAAAGAGTTTGCAGCGATCAAAAAATTAGCAGAAGCTGCGAAAGTCTCTGAAGATGATGCTCAAAACTGGCAGATTTGGCAGATTTACTTACCAGCACCGCAGTACATTCCAAGACCAAAATTTGATGTGCCTGTTCCAAACAAAGTTCACCAAGCCGATCTTCTGTATCTCCCACACGATCGCCCACCACGCTCCCGTAAAACGTTTAAGTACGCCCTCACAGTGGTAGATGTGGCCTCTCGTTTCAAAGAGGCCCAACCGTTGACGACAAAAGAAGCCAGAGAAGTCGCAGCTGCTCTGGAACGGATTTATAGCCGGAGCCCTTTGAGTTGGCCAAAACTGCTTCAGGTAGATCCTGGTCGTGAGTTTATGGGCGCTGTGAATCAGCTGCTTTCGAAACATAATGTCGAGGTAAGACGCGGTCGTGTGGATATTCACCGTGATCAAGCTATCGTTGAAAGATTCAACCGCACCCTGGCTGAACGACTGTTTGGACACCAATATGGGGTTGAAATGCGCCTCCCAGACAAAAAAGATCCACTGAATGGGTGACACGACTGCCCGCTGTTATTTCGGCTTTGAATAAAGAAGGCACTCGACTGACCGATAAGAAAACCGCTGAGGCCATAAAAAAAAACTGTTTCAGCGAATCCCTCGACCCCTTATTTGAGACCCGTTGGTCTGAACGAAAAAAAGCTTCCCTCCGGTGTAAGTGTTCGCTATCTCTACCAACCCGGTGAACTTGAAGGTGGCCGCCGAAGAGCTACCGACCCAATCTGGTCTCTGAAAGTTTACGAGATTGAAAAGCTTATGATAAAACCAAATGCACCGGTTATCTATTATTTGTTTGACGGTCCAAAACGCGGGTTTGTCCGTGAAGAGCTGCTGGTTGTCCCTCCCGATACACAGCTACCGCCAGCAATCTAACTATGAAACTCGATCGGCTCTGTGTGAATGCCGTCTTCCAATACCCAACGTTTGTCGTCATAAGCGCTCAGCCCCAGCTCCTGCTGCTCGTACGTAACCATCCTCCCGTTGTTCATGCGAAAACCAATGTTCGTTGCCATGTCCTTGCTGCCATCCAACGCTGCCACGTGATCTCGTTCTGTTTCTTTGACATCCCCTTCGTGCTGAACTTCTTTTTTTCGCCCTCCCGTTGGCGCCGGCGCGGCGGCTCTCGGCTACGCGGCGTACCGGTTCATTAAAAGAAATGTAACCCGCAGTTATATTGTTGCGAAATGTCTCGCGCAACAAACACTTGCCAGTGGTTGAAACGCTACAAAAAAGAAAAGTGCGGCAAAAGGTGCGTTGGAACTTTTTGCGGTCAGTACAGTTATCAAATTTCAAGAGGATGAATTATCACAAAACCCTGCAAATCGTGCGGAGTCGGTGTTCTTTGCGATTATCGTCTTTGTTTGAACTACGGAGGAAGCGCTCTGAAACACCGGCTCCTTTACAAAAAGAAGAGAGCGCGTCAAGATTTTCAAATTGTTTTGTCACAACTTTTGTCGCCCATTTAAACAAATCCCACCCAGCGTTATAATCAACATGTCTGCAATTCCACAAGACCTTGTCTACCAACTCGCGCAAATCCCCCCTTCCGAATTGCAAGAGCTTGCGCAGCTCTTAGCCGCAGACCCTCCCGCCGCTTCATCCCGCCGCTGAAGCGGCTGTGGAGAGCGCGATGGGCGCTGCTGCTGTGCCAATTTTTTCTCAAACCCCTTTGACTCCAGTCACTTTTCAACCCATTGCTCCGCGGAGAAGAAAAAAGAAAAAAATGAGGAAATTTTGAAAGAGTTTGATCCTGTTCGCACAACAAACAAAAAAGAAAACAGTTATCAAAAAACGTTTGAGAAGTTTGTACGGCAAAAGCGAAGAACAAGATGGGATTTCAAGTTCAGGCCGCCGTTACATCGAGTGGCGTTTTGCAAAAAACGTTGATAAAGATTTAACAAACCGCGCAATGGCAAAAATAAGAGGAAAGGTTACAACAAGTTTTTACATTTACCACAGTTACGGTTATTGGCTGTTGAACACTGAAGAAGAAAACGCTTCTTTGATTTTGTTTTACAAACCAACACGTTCTTCTTTTTGCAAAACCTTTTCTGAAGCAGAAGCTTGGCTGCGTGAAAAAGAAGCGGAACGTTTGTCAATTGACAACATCGAAAGACCAGACACAAAATGGGTTTTCAGAGGATTTTCTTTTGTGGATGTCAAAGTTGTGTTGGACCGCTTTTGGGAACAGGCCCTTTGCCCAATTGGTTGCGAAATCTTGCTCATCGGCGACAAATAGTTTGTTTAGACACTTTTTATGACAACTTGTGTCTTTGGCGGTGCATCGCTGTTCACCAAGGCGCCTTGCCTCACCGAAGTACACATGCTGCACGTGGCTCAGAGGTTTTTCAAACTCTCGTCAACTCCAAACAATGTCGAAAAAACATCTCTCGACCAACTTCCTGATGTTGAAAATCATCTCAATGAAAAACAAAAATTCGGTGATTGGTTGGGTTTCCCTTTTTACGAACGTGAGCTTGTTCGTGATGAAGTTGTTTGGCATCTTCGCCGAAATCCTCCAGCCAAATTAACAAACATTTTGACGATTGGGGTTTTTGAGGGCCACGCCTTTTTGATAAAAGACATCAAAAAACTTGGAAAAATGTTTATTTGCAACCATTGCAACGGAAAATTTACAAAATCTTGCAACCTTGAACGCCACTCAGAAACATGTTCGAAAGGCGAAACTGTTCTTGTTTGCCCCGGCGAAAAAGTAGAAGCTCCTGAATCTGCTTTTCAAAAAGCTTTTTACCCAAGACTCTTGTTCTTTGGAATCAATCCAGTGGTTGGAAGAAGAAGCAAAAAGACGAAACACACACATTCATCACGCTCTGTGCGGACATGGCGGCGAGCGTTGGATTGAAGGAGCTCCTGTTGATGGATACGACCCCAAAACAAAAACATTATTCCAATATCATGGTTGCTTTTTTCATGGTTGTCCTTCTTGCTACCCGAAAAGGCGAAACAGTATTCGTTTCAAATATGACACGAATCTCGAACAAAAATACGAAGAAACAAAAAAAAACGAACAGAAATTTTCCGAAAAACTGGCTTTTATCAAGCTGTTGAAGTTTGGTCTTGTGAAGTCGGAAAAATTGTTGCGCAGCCGAGAGAAAACCAAAAACACAGATTTACCCTTACGCCTTCTTTTTTGATTTTGAATCTTTTGGTGACAAAAATCAGAGAAAAGAACCAACAGAAACGCTCGTTTTTGAAAATGTGCATGTGCCAATTTCTGTCAGCATAGTGGATACGCTGAATCGAAAACCAACACACATTTGCGACAAAAACCCAAAAAGACTTATTCAAAGATTTATGGGAGAGTTGGAGCGGAGGGGAAAATTTTTGAGAAAAAAAGTCAGAAGACGTTTTCTGCTAAATGATTTGCATCTTATTCCAAAAAGAAAAAGAGGAAGAATAGTTGAGTGGTGCGACCAAGTGCCTGTTTTGGGGTTCAATTCTGGAAAATATCATCTGAATATGATCAAAAAATATTTTGTCGAAGATGTTTCTAAAACCACAGAAAAAGTAAGAGTTGCGAAAAACGGTGGAAAAATAATGTTCCTTCTCTCCAAACATTTTCGATTTCTGGACATTATGAATTATGTCGGTGTAACATATCGCATTGTTTTCTGTTGAGTTCAATTAGCACATTACACATGTAAGGTAATCATTAGCATATCGCACATGTAAGTTAATTAGTATGCAAGCGGGAGTCGGACAAGACTGCCGAGTAGAAATAAAGTTCATCGTTAAGCTTTACATGGTGGCAGCGGTTAGTTAAACCCTAGAAGAAGCGAAATAGGGCAGCATCGGCGCCCTTTACGTCGCCACAGATGAACTGGGACGCCCCTGACCCGGTGAATACTTTCGGAAAATTCAAACAGAAATGTCAGCTTATGTTCAAAAGCGTGCTCAAAGACACCGACGACGAAGAGAAAGTTAGCTATATTCTTCTCTGGTCGGGAGAAAAAGGGCTTGACATGTACAACAGCTGGACATTCGAAAAAGAAGACGATAGGAAAAAGCCTGCCGTTAGTTTCGGAAAATTCGAGAACCAACTGGAGCCAAAGACGAGTACCGTATCCACAGATATACACTACAAGGGATGCGACAAGAACTACACGAGCTAGTCGATGATTTTATCTCAAGGATAAAAAACCTGGCAGTAAAATGCCAATTCCGCGACAACGCTGAAGTCGAAGATAGATTATTGGATCAACTTATCTGGGGTCCAAAACCCCTGATGTTCAAAAAGCTCTTATTACACGAGACAAAACACTAACCCTTGCGGCCGCTATCGAAATCGCAAGAAGCCGTGAAGCCACGAGCAAACACATGAGGGCGCTGACCGAGCAAAGTACAAGCTATCAAGAAAGCAAGAATATCGACTCTCTTCAAAAAGAGCAAGAGAGAGGATTCTGTAATAATTGCGGTAAACAACACTTGCCTCATCCGCGAAATAAATGCCCAGCATACGGATCAACGTGTCTAAAATGTGGCAAAGCCAACCACTGGAAATCTGTAGATCTAGCAAAAGAAAACAACCCAATCAAGGAACAAAACCACCCTTCAAGAAAACTATCCACACTATTGAGGAAACGTTTCACGATGACGACGACGAAGTTTTAACAATTAGTACCATCGAAATTAACGTTATGGAAGGTGTGTCTGACGACACGCGCGACGAAGCCTTCGCAATACTCGAGATAAGCCAGCCTGAAAGAAAGCGAAAAGTCAACCTTCAGTGCAAGGTGGACACAGGCGCGCAGAGCAATGTGTTGCCCGTCCGATTGCTTCGCATTATTGCTCCAGAGAAGTTTGACGACGATGGAAACCTTAAACCAGAAGCTTTAGAAAAGAATGAAGCCATCCTCTCAGCATATGGTGGCTCCATAATTAAGCAGCTTGGCACTGTAAACATACCTTGCAAGTACAAAGAAAAAGAATTAACTGCATCTTCTACGTTATAGACACCACTGGGCCAGCTATCCTCGGTTTAAAAGCATGTACTGCACTGAAACTAGTCTCGCTACATTGTACGCTCAAAACAAAGCAACCAGACCAGGATAATGCAATTGGCAACTCCAGCGCCTCAAATCAACATTCAGACACCAACAAAAGAAACCCGACTTACATCAGAAGCCATGTACCACTCGAAGAACGTCCCCCAATCAGAAATAAACAAGAGCTGATGGAAATGTACCCAGAATGCTTTAACGGTACAGTGGGATGTTTTGAAGATTACACGTACCACATCACGCTGGATCCTAAAGTGCCACCCGTGGTTCATGCACCCCGGAAAGTCCCCATTGAGCTAAAAGACAAGTTACAAGCAGAATTAGGTGAAATGGAAAATCAAGGTATTATCGCAAGAGTAACACAACCCACGGATTGGGTAAATTCCCTGGTTATTAGAGAGAAAGAAAATGGACGACTCCGGTTATGCCTCGATCCCAAAGACCTGAACAACGCAATCAAGAGAGAGCACCATCCGATCCCTACCCTTGAGGAGATAACACCTAAGTTAACGGAAGCAAAACTGTTTAGCAAGCTTGATGCTCGAAACGGTTACTGGAATGTCAAACTGGATGAAGAATCCTCGTATCTAACAACTTTTAACACACCATTCGGCCGGTTCCGATTCCTTAGAATGCCTTTTGGCCTACGTATGAGTCAAGACATCTTTCAATTCAAGATTGATGAATCATATCGCAACTGCGATGAAGCCATCGGCATCGCAGATGACATTACCGTCTATGAAAAGAATGACAAAGAGCATGACTTACACCTACATGAAACTATGGAACGTACCAGAAAAGCCGGCATTAAGCTCAATGACAAGAAATGTGTCATTAAGACAAAGGAGTGCAATTTCTTCGGTATGCTCTACACACCAGACGGCGTAAAGCCTAGCCCAGATAAAATCAAAGCCATAGAAGAAATGGAAACACCCAAAGACAAGAAGGAGCTTCACACCTTCTTGGGAATGGCAACCTACTTGAGCTCATTCATCCCTCAGTTAGCTGACCACACTGCACCACTGAGAGACCTCCTAAAAGAGAACGTTGAATTTGTATGGAATTCATCACACTCGAAAGCTTTTCAGAAGGTGAAGTCCATGATTTGTACAGCAACGACCCTGGCGTACTATGACAGAAATGAGCCCGTCGTCCTTCACGTCGATGCATCGATCAAGGGCCTGGGTGCAGCTTTGTTCCAGAACAACCGGCCGATAGCGTTTGCATCGAAAGCACTTACCCCTGTGGAGACCCGATACGCCAATATTGAGCGAGAGCTATTAGCAGTGGTCTATGGCTGTGAAAAGTTCCACTCCTATCTCTACGGAAGATCGTTTGTGGTGAAAACTGACCATCCGCCTTTAGAGCAAATCCACAAAAAGAACCTTATGCAGGCATCTCCACTCCTTCAAAGAATGCTGTTGCGTCTATAACCCTATGATTGTGAAATCAAATATCTTCCGGGAAAAGAAATGATCACAGCCGACGCCCTGTCCCGCCTCTCACCACTGGATGAATTTGAAGTACCAGACATGAAAGTGAAAGTTCACCATCTAATCAGAATCACTCCGGCAAAAATGCAAGAGTTTAAAGACGAAACTGCAAAAGATCAAACCTTACAGCTGCTATCCCGCCAGGTTGTGCAAGGTTGGCCGGACAGTATTAAGAAAGTTGAGTCAGTAGTAAAACCGTACTGGTCCATGCGAGATGACATATCAGTGGAAGACGGGATATTACTCCTGGGCAGCCGAGTCATAGTTCCTGAATCCCTTAGAGGTAATATCTTGCAGCAAATTCATGAAGAACATTTGGGCATTGAAAAATGCAAACTGCGAGCCAAGTCATGTGTCTACTGGCCGAACATCTACAGAGAAATAGAAACTCTCATAGACTCGTGCACTGTTTGCCAGAAGTACCAAAACTCCCAGCAAAAGGAACCCATGATACCTTGGGAAATCCCTTCGAGACCGTGGCAAACTGTGAGTGCAGATTTGTTTTACACCCAGCAGTCCTGGTTCCTGATAGTTGTTGACTACTATTCCAAATTTCCATTTGTCAGAAAGCTTCACAACCTCACAGCTCGAGCCGTTGTCACTGAAACCAAGATGCTGTTCGCAGAAAATGGAATTCCCAAAACCCTACAGTGCGACAACGGTACCCAATTCACCTCTGCCGGGTTCCAGCAACTAGCAAGACAATACGGCTTCGAAATCGTGAGGTCATCCCCTCACTATCCACGTGGCCACGGATTTGTTGAACGTCAAGTCCAAACTGTGAAAAAGACTATCCTAAAATGCGGAGAGACTGGGGAGGACATAGACCTAGCCCTGTTGGCACTGCGAACAACGCCACTGAGTTCCAATGTAGCATCCCCGGCTGATCTCCTAAATGGCCGAATTTTCAAATCCACACTCCCTGGGAAGATCTATCCATCAAGAAACCAAGTGGATTTCAGAAACTGGCTCAAGGAGAGACAGGTCAAGCAGAGCCATTATTACAACAGACACGCCAAGGAACTCCCTGAGTTACACATAGACCAAGCGATCCACGTACAAGACCCCGTGAGAAAGACGTGGAATCCCGCCAAGGTCATTAGTCAGGGAGATACACCCCGGTCCTATATCGTGGAAACCGAGTCCGGCGCCCAGTTACGAAGAAACAGGATCCATCTAAGACCAACCAGATCACCCAACAATACAACAAGTATATCGGCATGCGATACTCCACAAGGCAGTACAACCATAACCGAGATTCAATTACCTTCAAGTAGCGACCATGTTGACCCACAAGATCTTGCCCTAGCGGACAAGCCACGAACGAGAGGAACCAAAAGCCGTCCAACAAAATCTCGTGTTGGCCGTGAAATCCGGGCACCGGAAAGGCTTAACTTATCAGTGAACATTATTTAAGCAACTAATAGTTGAAAAACGCGAACTTTGACTACTATTGACAATACATTTATAATAGATATTTATAACCTATAGTTATTTAATATAATTGTTTTTTCCTTTCCTTAGAACGTATGTTATTAGTTAAGAGAAAGGGATGTAACATATCGCATTGTTTTCTGTTGAGTTCAATTAGCACATTACACATGTAAGGTAATAATTAGCATATCGCACATGTAAGTTAATTAGTATGCAAGCGGGAGTCGGACAAGACTGCCGAGTAGAAATAAAGTTCATCGTTAAGCTTTACAGTCGGGCCAGCAGCAAGCTACAAAAAATGGATAAAAGCTTACGAATGTGAGTCCGAAAAATCTTGGTTTCCATACGAATGGTTTGATTCACCAGAAAAACTAAAATTTCGCGGTTTGCCAGATTACGAGTGTTGGTATTCACTTTGAAAGGTGATTATTTGTTGACGGTAGAGCAAAGGGAGCAGTGCAAACGTTTGTTTGAAGAAAAAGGGAAGAAAACTTTTGCAGAATGGCTCGCTTATTACAATAATCTTGATGTTGCACCAGGGTTGGAAGCTTTGGAAAAAATGAGAGGTTTTTACGCTGAAAAAGAAATTGATATTCTCAAAGACGCCGTAAGTATTCCAGGAGTGAGTTTCCAATATTTGCTTCGAGGCGCAGTCGAAAGAGGTGCATGCTGCTCTTTGGGCGCCAAAAAGAGAAGCTTACGAGCTGTTGAAAGGAGCTGTTGTTGGCGGTCCAAGTCTTGTTTTCACGCGTTAACATGAAGTGGGCGTCACAAAAATAAGGTCTCACAAAGAAGCTGAACCAAAAACTTGCAAGAAAATTCTTGGCTATGACGCAAACGCTCTTTATTTGTCAACTATGTTAACAGAAATGCCTTGCAGACAAAGTATTGTTCGCCATTACAGTAATCATGAAGATTTGAGAGAAGCTGTTTTCTTGACAGAAAGAGTGAAAAAAGAAACTTGGTTTGGTTTTGCAGAAGTTGACATTGAAATTCCTCAAAACTTGTGGCCCAAGTTCGAAGAAATGTGTCCTTTCTTTTACAACAAAAAAGTGTCTGAAGAAGTTGTGCCTCAGCACATGCTTGATTATTTGAAACACACAGGAAGAAAGCGTGGCGACGGAAAAAAACTTGTTGGAGCACTTTCCGCAGAAAAATTTCTGGTCTTTTCACCTTTGTTGCGCTAGTATCTGAACCACGGGGCGATTATCAAAAAAGTTTGGCGAACTATTGATTATCAACCAGCCAAAATTTTTGATTGGTTTGTGGAAGAAGTGACAACAGCAAGAAGAACAGGTGATGTTGAAAAAAGCAAAGCTCTTTTGGCAGATATTTTCAAACTTCTTGGAAACAGCGGTTACGGCAAAATGATTGAAAATTTGGAAAGACAAACAAACGTGATTTACACCGGCAAAAGATGAAAAAGTTGTTGACAGAGCTTTGAGAAGCGTGTTTTTCAGCAATCTGCATGAAATTGGAGAAGCTTACGAACTTGAAAGCCGAAAACCTCGTGTTTTGATCAGACGACCTTTTCAAGTTGGAATTGCAGTCTATCAGCTCGCCAAAATGCGGATGCTTGTGTTTTATTACGATTTTCTTGACAGATATTTTCACAGAAAAGATTTTGAGCTTATCCAGATGGACACTGACAGCAACTACATTGTAATTTCTGGTGAAAAACTTGAGGATATTGTCCGCCCGGAGCTGAGAGAAGAGTTTGAAGCTAAAAAGAAAGAGTGGCTGGCTTGGGATAAATGGAGCGGACGCACACCGGGGTTGTTCAAACTCGAATGCGAAGGGAAAAGAATGATCGCTCTTTGTTCAAAATGCTATTACATTGAGGAGTCCGACGGGGAAAAACAAAAATTCCGCACAAAAGGGATGTCCAAAAAACACAACGAGATTACTTGGCAGCGTTGGAAGGAAAAAAAGATATGGCAACAAATCTTGGATTCAGACAAGAAAAATTCGAAATTGTTTCTTATAAGCAGCAAAAGCTCGGGCTGAGCGCTTTTACGACAAAAGGCGAGTTTTGGATGACGGGATTCACACAGAGCCGATTGAGTATTGGGAAACAAAATAGGCAGGGCGGCGGGGCACACAAAAAAGTTTGGGTTTTTGAAAACACACAGATTCTTAGTAGTAAACCCGGAGTCAGACAGATAATACCTGTTAGCTCACACCCGAGGCAAAAACAAAGCCTTCCTCAGCTGAGCCCAAAAGGCGAAGCTGAGGAAGGATTTGTTTGCAGCTGAGGGTGTGAGCTAACAGGTGTTATTTGTCTGACTCCGGGTTTACTACTCATGTGCATGTTTGGTCCTTTTTGTTCGTTCCAAATACACTGCAAAATGAATTTATAATAGCTTGAATTTTAAATAAAATTCCCTTAATGCTAACGATGATGCAATACGTGTTATTGATTTTCTAAAGACACTTTAGACTATCTACAACATGGAAATCTCAAAATTTTATTGAATTTCACTTTACACGTTTTCCTTAGTGATGAAGCAACGAATAACTAATATAAAAATTGCTTGACGAAAATGAAATTCCATAAAGGTTATTGATTTTTTATGAATTAAAATGAAAATTTATGTTCTGCTAATGAAGGGTACAAGGCGGTAAAAGGCTGAAACACGCGCCTGGGAGTCGTGCAGGCCCGTCACTCCTTTTAACAACACTTGCGCCCTAATTTTGTCGTGTAAACGGAACATAAATGTGATATCAAAAAATTTTTGACGCACGTCAACGGTTGCATGTCAAAGGTGTGCAAAGACCGTCTTTAACGCGCCTTGATTATACCTTTCATCAGCAGCAAAGGCGATTTTTTGCACAGTGTAATAACTCTGATCAGTCTTTGGTCCGTAAAAAATATATCAGGTCTTTTTAGAGAACTGCAAAAGATCAAAAGAAGGCAGCGAGGTGTAATCAACGTTTCAAGGCCCCGTTTCTCGAAACTCGCGATAACTTACCGAGCCCCAAAAACTATTTTATGTGCACAATATTCTTCGATAGTTCCACAATTTTTATTGATTTTGAAAGCTAAATTTTACTCATTATAACTTCATGAGGCATTTCGCTAAGTTTGCGCCAATAATTACCATTAGCTGAATAATAAATGAGCTCGAAAAATACTTACCGGCGCGGTCTCCGAAAGTTATTGGGAGTTTCGAGAAACGGGCCCCAGGTAAGCATTTTTGACTTCGGCGAATAGGGAGCAAAAAAACGTATCGAAAAATGTTCAAATAACCTAAGCGATTACTGCTTTATACGTCAAATGGATCAATTTGAAGTAAGATTGTTCATTTCTTGAACGTTCGATTCCCGCTCAAACCAGAAGTAAAATTTTATCCCTATTGTGATCTTTTGTTCCAGTTGGTTATTAGCGATTTGCCATGGCCGGTTGGCAAACAGACAAAAGAATCTTTACCACACAGAAAATTAAGCAAGGCCTTCGACTGGTGTTGTGTGAGATTGCTTATTCCATGTGTATTCACTCTTCCCAGTGCACTTTTCACGGCTTTATCAAAGACATCCTTCGAAAGAGAAACGTATGCTGTTGTGAACTTGACGAGCGTACCGAACATACCGTGGGCGCGTATTTAGTCAGCAATTTCTAACAAAGCACATGCGCACTGAGCAAAAACGGGAAAAACTGGTTTCAAACCGGACTGACTTATCCGTTTCGGTGGATGAGCGGAAAATCAAAGAAAGTCGAGGCGGCTGGCAGAGGTCCCTTCCTCTTCCCGACTTATCTAGGAAGATCGAAGGGCCTCTGCTCGCAGGGTAAGCAAAACTCGGTTGAACTCGGAAAGTTTTCTGTAGTTTTTTGGCTACAAGATGCGAATTTTTCGTCAAATCGCAAATCTCACGTGTGTTGTTAGTGGAAAGTCTAACAAGGAGGGGAATTAAAAGCCTTGTAATTCCTTTAAAAGGCAAGTACTCGTCGTTTTGATATTGTGTTTGAGTGTAGCTTCATAGCATGACGGCTCGTGATGGCACTTTACACAGCAGTTTAGTTTTTGAATTGCGCTCGCTGCATTGCCTTTTGGTCCGATGCTTACTTTAAATGACTTCATGTTTTAGTTTTTTTTTCGTTTATCGAGAATCCGCTTATTTTCTTTCAAGAATGTGTGTTTCTCTGGAATTTTGCTTTTTCATCTGCCACGAATGTAGACAAAAGCCGTTGCACAGTTCGCTTGATTAAAAGTGAAATTACACTGAACAGTTGCGCTAAATAATAATGATAAAATTGTTTATTTTCGAAGAACCAACACATACGTCTCCAAGTTCAACGCAAAACGGAAAAAGAAAGGAACTAGACTAAACAGAAATTTATTTCAAGTATTCCTGTTTACGCAAGGACTATGGAAATGCTTCTTGAAATGCTCCTCAAGTTTGAGTACTGTTTTAAATACGGTTTTGCGTTTGGTAAGCTAAATTATTAGGTTTTAATTTAGGCTGTTTTTCTTTATGCCGGCTACGATTACCCAAGTGAATGTCTGTTCTTAAAAGACAACCTTTTCCGAGATAATAGGGTAGTCTTTCGTCGAGAAAATTAAGCTCAAACTTAAAAGTTTCAAAAGTTTATGATTACACTCGCTCCCCAGTTTCCTGGCACCTGAATCAATGAAACTTACTCGCGTACCTGCAACCTTCAAAGATTGCCCTGTAAATTCGCAAATGTTGAAAAAATAAATATGTTATTTACCGGCCTAGGTCGGTCCGTATAGGGAAAAACTGTGCCCTCGGTCTTGAGTACGGCCCTCGGCCTGCGGTCTCGAGCCGTACTCAAGACCACGGGCACAGTTTTTCCCTATACGGACCTCCCGGCCGGTAAATAACATATATATATAGCACTTGTATCTCTTAATCGTTTATCTTGTTTGCCCTAAAACTTAAAGTTTCGTAGAACTTGAACATTCCTTGTTTAGAGACAAAAAAATTACTGAAATCGGTTAAAGCTTACTTGCTTGCAAAAAAAATCGATTTAAAAAATGGAGCCGGCTCCACCAAAAAACGTTCAGAAAACTCTGTGATAGACTAGCACCCCAACTAAGTCGCCTGGTACTACGGAAGGTCTGGGCCTCTTCGCTTGTGAAGACTTCACCTACTATAACGACGTTCAGCTTCACTCGGTTCCTAAACATTTCTGTGATAATCGCCATAGGGTTTGTCCATTTCACGCGTTTTTTCCAGAATTTCGACTTAACATCCTGACTGGAGTTTTTAAGTAGAACTCGAATTAAAACTTTTCACTCGGTAATATAGTGTTTACTTGATGAGAATAAAGGCTCTGATTCAGACGTTCAGCTTGACGAACATTCAATTTCCCTTTTTGCCCGGTTTCAGCTGCAGACTTCCGCTGGCCGGGATTGCAAAGCATTGTAAAGCATGGGGACTTTGTCGCTGTGTTTCGTTGTTTTGCTTGTCAGCTACGCACAGCTCATTGGACGAATGGTCGCTGATATTCCAGGTGAGACACGTACTGATAAATCACAAAAAATGCAAGCATTAATTACTTTTACCGGAACAAGTGCATTTCAACCGAATGCCAACTCAAAACTGAATGTTCAAGACTCGGCCAACCGGTTTTTTTTCCTGCCGCCGGTTTATCGTTGTAGAGGAAGACTCAGAAAATGAAGAATTGCTTAAAGGTTCAAAATTTTTTCACTCATGGGAGCTTGTTTTTGAGTTACAATAAAATGTGTGGTAAACTGTCAGAAATCCATTTGCGTTCCGCTAACTTCCGTGGGAGCTTAATAAAGGGTTAACGGCATGCTGCAGTATAGCCGTTGTCGGAGTTTTGCTACAGTTTTTAGGTTTTGTCGGATAGGTAGGCTATCACGTTTTGTTCTCACAGTTTTGCTTGGTGGGCCTTCATGTCATAATTTACATTGTTTGTGAACGAATCCGATGTAATACAATTTCTGTGAATCTATTGAAGTTTAAAATGTTCATATTCATGAAGAGCAAACTTAAAGGTATTAAATAGGCAAAGGATATTACTGCAAACATTTGAGGGACTTTCCTGATAGAAATCGATAGAAATCGTTCAGGTGTGCGTGAGCTTGATTTTTCGAGTATATTGTCTGTAGATTTTTTCGCACGGAAAAGTTTCGCCCCCTTGAAAATGTTTAGACAAATGTGTGGAAAACTAAAAATTAATGATGAAGAAAGTCACGTACGTTTCAAACATCTGGCAGTTTCCTCCTTTAAACTTTCTCTTTAAAGGTTGAAAATTTTCATAAGTCGGGGAAGGGGGAAGATAAGCCATATAGACTGTACGTATAATAAATGTCATCATGCATTCTTGTTACCAGGCCCCTGTCAACCATTCAAAGCAAACCAAACTGAGTCCTGCTCAGAGTTGCAAACTTTTATGTCAGACGACGGTGCTGCTAAATTTTGTAATCGAACCACTGCATCCTGTGGTGTGAATGACTCCTCCAAAGCTCCTCCGAGCCGGAAGGAATACTTTACTTGGGGATTCTGTTACTGTGATGAAAAGTGTAAAGAGATCGGCGATTGCTGTGCAGATTATGACGAGTGGTAAGTGTCACTATTGCATATCAAGGGTGGTTCAGTCAGTGTAATAAGTAATAAGGCCGTGAATAAAATTGATACCTATGAAGGGGTTTGATGCGATCGCTTTATTACAGTGCGTTGCCGAAGATCATACGAAGGCATCCCAAAATACCGAAGGTGACGTAGTAGCAAAGATGGTGCAGTGGTACGTAAGAACACTCTTCACCAACTAATCTGGCCTGGGTTCAAACCCTGGGCTGAGTGTGTCAGTGGTTCTCGTTGTTGCTCCAAGGGTTTTTCCGGGTTCTCAGGTTTTCCCCCTCCCCAAAAAGCAAATTTTAAAATCCCAATTGCATCCAGATTCCGAGGATCACAGGTTTGTTAGTCTTAAGAATGCTTAGTGTCATCTTTCAAACTATATTGAACCATTGAGATCGAGTTGACTCTTAATTACTTGCAAAGCAAGAATTGATTACAAAATCTTGTTAATCACGTACAAAGCTCTTCATAGCCATGCGCCGGACTACATAAAAGAACGTTTAGTTGAATACAAACTTAGCCGCTCAATACGCTCATCAACTCAAACCCTGCTCGCTGTCCCACCAACAAAGTCAGAATCTGGACATAGAGCCTTCCAAGATGCCGCACCTAAGCTATGGAACTCGATGCCCGGCAGTTTACGTTTGGCTAGCTCTTTGACTAGTTTTAAAAGCTTACTTAAAACGTTTTCTCTTCAAAAAGTGTTTTTCGGTAGTTATTTGACTTTGAACCTTTACATATTCTAATTTTTTTAGTCTCTCTTATCTTTGTTTTGATCTTTTATTCGATGTAAGAGCATAGAGACTTTGTATTATGCTACTAATACTTATTATAATTATTATTATTATTATTATTATTATTATTGTTATTATTATTAATGTCGAACAAATTCAACCGCCATAGTAAGCCTGTAGTTCTATAGTAACACACCATTCAACAAGAGGGTAGTATTTCTGAGTTTGATTTATTTGTTTTAATTATTTATTAATGTTAGGACGAAATGTCCCTAAGATGACCCAGCGACCTCCGAAGATGACCCAATGTCCCCTGAGAACAAACGAATGCCAAAGGGCTTGCTAGTGAAAAAAACGGTCTCAAGCTAATTTCAAGCTCTTAACCTACATGTAATACAGCCGTTAATCCACATTAAAACCGACTGTTACGCCGGTTTTCTTTAGTAATTGCGAAAAGTACCGGATTTCTGATGTACTATTATGTGATGGGACCATTGGCCGCATACAGAGATAAAAAGTTACAGCAATGTAAAAACAATTTTTCTGTGGCTCTTTTTTAAAGGCATGCTCCTCGCACTTCAGCTCAGAAACTCAGACCAAAGCAAACCTGTAGAAGAAGACCAACACATGAAAAGAGAACAATCTTAGGTTACATCATGGTCGCTAATTGTCCATCATCTTGGAAAGATCCCTCAACTGCGCAGAAATGTATGTCCACCAATTACACGGCCGACCCTGCCACTGCCTTGCCAGTTGTTGACATGACAGAAAATGTAACCTATGCTAACATATACTGCGCCATGTGTCATGGCAAGTCACGTGATCTGCACCATTGGAGTCTTCAGCTGGCGACGATAAAAACCGCTTTCTCTTTGAAGGACATCACATCTCCTGACACCTTGTGGAAAGCGATTCCGATTGGACATATCATTCCTGAAAAATGCCTAGTGACGCCCCCAGAAGCCAACATAGGTCCTGACACGAAAATCAAACGGCTCTGCCGTGATTATGCTAATGGTATTCTGGTGACGGAGAAAGATGGACAAATTAGTGTTAGCGATGGAGACTACAAGAACCCTCATTGTGCTCTATTATCAATACCGAAAAGTGATTTAATTAACGAAACAGTTCTTTGTCACCGGAAATTTCGTTTTCCTCCCAGGTTGCCTTATATGTTCTTCGTACTTTCCACGCGGGCTAAAATTTCGCGGCGTTTCGGAACATCAACCGTTCGTCTTGAGGTCAACTGTCCAATCGACGAGATTTACGACCCATTCAAAGGAAGATGCCTGCCAGTCCACTCCAGTATACACAGCAACAGTGTCAACTCAACAGAGCATGTGCAATGCCAGGGTACTCGCTTCCAGTCCAATGAGTTTCTGCTCCTTAATAATAATTCTGTCTTTATAATTCCTCACCACAAGGCCTACAATAAAGACAGCTACTTTTTGATGAACCAAACACTGGTTCTCTGCTCGAACTTTTCTCGTAGATACACTACAACAGTGACAAGAGCTGAAAAGGATCAGCCACTAAAACCGCCTCAAGACCACCCACTCACATTACGCGTCATCACTTATGTTGGGTTCGCGCTGTCAATCATTTCCCTTCTTGTCCTGTTGGTGACGTATTTCCTGTTTGCTGAGCTGCGGACCTACCCTGGTAAAGCAGTGATGCACCTGTCATGCGCAATGATAGTCAGGCAATCAGTGTATTTTGCTTCAGACCCGGATGTTGTTTCCTCTGCAGTCTGTTCTGTGATGGGAGCCGTCCTGCATTACTCCATCTTGGTTGTTTTCCTGTGGATGAGTGCTATCTCTTACAACACACAGAAAACCTTCTCAAATCCAAGTAAGTTTTGAAGTTGGCAAAAAACTGGATGACTAAATAGCAACAGCAAGAAACCAATAAAATGAAACTTCCTATTTTAGAGCCGCTCCAGCTTGCAACATAAATAAATAAATTAAACACACAAATTAACAATCAAACAAATTTTCAAAAACTGATCATGAAAAGATTCTATCGATTGTAAAGGTCCTTCTTTTGGAGAGAAAGCGGAACTTTCAAGCAATTTGCAAGTTTCCAAAGCGTTAGATAAATTTTGTTAAAAGCTAATAGTTTTCGACGCCTGTTTTTTTGTTTGAAATACAGTGTGATTTTGATTTACGATCGGCATCGTTAGAATAGCGAAGCGTGCTTACCCTAGCGATTGACTCTACGTAAACCCTGACTTATACTTATTTTCCGATTTGCGTGCCTGCAGATGTTAACCCTTCAAATCCTGTGGTTATGGCGGAGCAGAAGAGAGCTTATATTCGCTACAGTGTGTTTTGCTGGGGATTTCCATTTGTTGCTGTTGGAATTTGCGTGACTTTGCAATTAACGAACACAGGCAATGTTGGTTATGGTGAGTTTACTAGTTAATCTCGCACTCACACATCGGCTTAAAAAGTGCCCCTCATTATCTCGTTTCCAGATTTTTTCTCAAGCGGTTTGCGTTTTCGGTTTGCCGCGGGAAATGTGAGGACGAATTAGCCGTCTCCAGCACTACCTTACAATAACTTCAAGTGCTTAGGTTTAAGTGGTTGAGAAACTGACATGTAAGTCTTAACAAAGTGTCAAGTTTAGTGAATTCTGATACTGTAGAATAACAGGACAATAAATAGAGTTTCCAATTTTTAGTGCATAACCGTAAACAAGCCTTTTAGGAGTGACATAAATTGCTTTTCTAAAATGTACAACAGTAAATTCCCTGTAGAAAACAAGCTTGTAGAGTATCATGAGTGAGTCTTTCTCAGAAGTTTGTTCTACACATAAGATTGTTCTTTTTTCAATGTCTTGTCTCTTGCAATTCTTTATTTGAACAACAGAAATGGCCAGACATTTTCCATACGACTTCCATGAGTCCCTTTAGCGCGCGTTTTGAGGGAAATGGGCACTATTAAGTGGTGATTTTTTTAATTTTCAAATAGATTGATCGATTGATTGATATTGATTGATTGACTGACTGATTGACTGAGTGATGATTGGTCAGTTCTTTACCTGTAGCCCTTCAAATCTTTACTAAAAACATTTTGTATTTTAGGTTATGAAATCCATGATGGATGCCAGCTGTCCCTTCCCGCACGCACCTATGCTGTTGGTATTCCTGTGACATCAATGATTCTGTTCAACGTTGTTGCTTTGATCCGCACAGCTGTGGCTATAAAGTTGCACGGACAGGTTGGTTATCGTCCACTAAACTTTCCACCTGCGTTTGCTATGGTGTCCATGCTCGGGCGGTGATTGGTTATAACTCGCACCGATTTCTCAACCAATCAGAGAAGCACATCCAAAAGCAAATGTGTTAATTAATCGATTAATTGATAAATTGTTGGTTGGATGGAGGGATGGATAAAAAATATGGCAAGAATAATTAACTCTGAAGAAGACCGCAGAAGGCGGTCGAAAATTTAGTTCTTTTTTAAACTTTTAGATCTGTTTTAAACGTTTTTATATTTTAAGAATAATTGACGTTGTATTTGTTTATTTACTTACTTACTTCAATTACTTACTTACTTACTTCAGTCACTTGCTTAATGATGAATGTTTTATTAACTTATTTATTTATTTATTTATTTATTTATTTACATACGTAAGTTTATTCAAAGCGCTAAAAAGAAAAACAAATATTACAAAGAACCCCTTGAAAAGGGAGTTTCAGAGGTTGGCCCTATGTAAAAAAAACTCCCAAAAAACAAAAGTAACAAAGATTAGCTAAAAACTGAGAAAATATTTACAAATTATATAAAGCCTAGTATTTTCAAGAATATACAGACTTTTATAAAAGACGTAAAATACTATGAAATCTCTAAAAACGATTTGAGAGCGCTTTTAAACCTGGTAAAGTTGCCGGCCTCGACGACCCATTCAGGTAAGTCGTTGCATTCGCGCACGATTCTGACAAAGAATGAATATTTGTAACAGTTGAAGTTTGACATTCTGAATTGCAACTTTATTTATTTATTTATTTATTTATTTGTTTATTTATCAACGCCTTATGGATAAAGGGAACCCTTGATCCTTTTGTCCTAAACAAAGGTAATGAATTAATCTACGTATCTCTGTCATCGTGTACGTTATTTCCTTAAATTCTCTCGCAGTTAAGTTTTTGCTAACTTCTTCTTGCATCTAAAATAGACTTTATATCATAACATCCTGGAACAAAGAAGGCTGGTTTGGCCATCCGAAGCTAAGTTTTTTTAGCTAATATACTTTGCATCAGCTTTGCAATAACCAGTAAGGTTTTCAAAGATAAAAAAATCCTTTTAGAGCTAGAAAGTATCATCTAATAACTTCAAACATAAAAAAAGATAATTTTCCTAGTTGTGTTTGCACCACATTTGGGCAGCGAAACATTTTTGTTTTCTTTTTTTCAGGGAAACGTAGCAGCTACGAACGAGAGAAACCTGCCAATCATTGTACTGAAATTGACGGCTGTCACTGGAATAACATGGATTCTGGGATTTGCACTGGCTTTCTATCCAACTCCTTATTTGGAATATCCATTTATCATAATCAACAGCTGCCAAGGTCAGTCTGTTTTCAATAACTTTTTGTTACCTCCATAGTTTCAAAAGAAATATCAAAATTAACGTGAGTCAACCGATGTTTCGATGCTTCTCTTAACATCATAATTAATCGAAATTAACATTGAAAGCTGAATATAAATAAGAAAGATTCCTCGGGCATTCCCGCGTGGTGTGAGTTATGTGAATAATTTTGCGCGTTTTGTACGTAATGCAAGGAATGTCCGTAGAATCTTTCTTAGTTACATTCAGCTTCCAATGTTATTTTCAGTTAGTTTAATGATGTTGAGAGGAAACATCGAAACATCGACTCCCTCACTTAATTTTGATATTTCTTTTGAAATAACAAAAAAACAAGCAACTTATTATTACTAAAACAAGCAACTTATTTTTCGACCTCTATAGTTCCCCGTTTTGTTTTTGCCTGGCATTTTTCCCATTCACAGCATGAGGCAATACATGACTGCTTTTTTTTGGCCTAGCTACAAAAATCCGGACTTTTTTTCGGGATTTTTAGAGCTTCACGGGATTTTTACAAAAATGTAAGATTTTTAGAGGTTTGGAGGGATTTTAAGAGGTTTTGGTGAATATTTTCAAGGTTTCTTGTTTATTTGGTACAAAAATGCTTGAAACTTAGAAATGTTTCGCCACAAGCGATTGCGGCGAAACTTTTTGATCCCTCCTCACTGTATCGGTCGGCGGTTTTACCCATAATCCAGCATTCCTTGCTTTCCGTGAGTTCAAAATGACGGGCTCCGCAGAGCTTGTTGATTTGGCTGAGACTGTGGGCGCTAGCAGAAAGCCCACCAAAGCCATGGAATTTTCACCACAGGTCACCCAATATTTTAACATCATGGGATTTTTTGAGATTTTTAGGAGTTTTTATGGTATTTTTAGAGGTGAAACCGGAGATCTTTAGAACATTTTTGGAGAAATTCCGGAAGATTTTTAGGCCATTTTTCGGGATTTTTGTAGCTAGGCCTAGCGTTTTACATTAGGTCATGTTCCACAAAGGCAGTTATCTTCTTCTGGAAAAGCATTAGTATGTAGAGCGGGACGTTGAAGGTCGCCATGAGGCCGGATCGTTACACGGGGAATTTAAGTCAGGGCCAGTTAGAGGCCACAAGTCGACGTTCAGTTGGAAATGCCAGGAGCATTCAGGAGCCCGCTGGGTGTCCGAACGTGCTGAGGAATAAACTGAAGGTTTACGCAAGCTAAGAGCAGTTACAGACCATAAAGAAAAAAAGTACGCCCTCCATTCGCTTCTTAAACAGGCGTTTTATGGGCAGAAGGGAGAATAAACAGAACAATAAAAACATACGTAGGAGTAAGCACTGTCTTGAAACAAAAGATCAGCGTTATAGTATCCTGCCTTGATATCAATCAAACCAATCAAGCTTCAATTCCTGAGCAGTGTTTTTTTTATCACCAGGTGTGTTAATCTGCCTCACCTTTGTCTTCAAGAAGAATGTCTTCAATCTGTACAAGCAAAGATTCATGAGCGAAATACACCCCGAAAAGGCAACGAGCATATACGAGCTACAAGCCGGATGTTCAAAGGATAGCTAAGAAGCCATTCTGGGGGAACGGAAAAGGGGTGTCCCGAAAGCCCCGGAAACGTACCGTCGGCCCTAAAAAGCCATTGGTAAAAATACGAATCACTTACTCTACATAGCTGATATTTTAAGATGTAAGATAAGAAATGTTTTACCTATGGTAAATTGTCATGCCTAGAAAAATCATCGTTTTTATGATGCAGTGTGAGTGCCGAAATCCGATAAACGAACGCATGCTCTTCCGACCGCCTCAGGGGACGTTGCTCTTCCTTGCTGTGGAATAAATGTTACTAACAATAATGATAGTGCATTAACATAAAGCGGGCCAAAGTCCATATAACAGTTCAAATGCGCCTTTCAATTCAACAAAAAGAGTTGGGATGTCAGCATTTATAGTTCACCTCTAAAGTTTCTCCCATTCTGATTGCGTTAGCACGTGACCCAATAGTGCTCCCCGCGGATAAAAACTGCCAGGAAATAGTCCCAGTCTGCCGAAAAAACCCAGTAGATAGTATTTGTTGGCAGCAAATATCTGAATTTACAAACAGGCCCATCGTTACTTTAAGGACGCTTTTTGGGTTTAATTTTTTTTCACAATTTTTAATGAAGGTTGTTGTTCATCCTGACGGAAGGTACAGTAATAACAGAGTGTACATGTGTTATCGTTTGTCTCATGTTGTCGTCACTTGAGCTATGTACATCACCACGTTTCGACCGCTTACTGCTAGTCTTCATCAGGCGATGAGGTCGACTGATTCGAACAGATTGTCCAGCACTGCTTGTCCAAGATGTTCGGCTATGCTTGGTGGATTTTAATCCTCACTGTTCTCAACGGAACAAGTCGACCTCAACCAGTCGACCACATTGCCTGATGAAGACTAGCAGTAGCAGTTGAAACATTGCGATCTTTAAATCAAGGGACTACTTCATGAAATAAATGATAACACAGTTACGATAACATGCTTTATTATTAGTGTCTATCTAAGAGATACTTTATGTGAGTATCTCCTAAGTGGTGCGTAAAAGGTCTTGTTAATTTCAAGTACAAATAATGGGGGAGGAGGGTCTGAATAGAGGTGCTGAATTTTTTGTTATTTAAACAAAATTTTTCTCCGACATTTGCTTGTGCTAGTTGGTTGCTCTGAATCTGATAGCAACTTGTTGGAAAGTGTACGAATTGAGAGTGTTAGGTATGTTACTGGACAATGAAAGGTAGGTGCTAAAGGTGCTGAATTCTCAGTCATCAATTGACATATTTTGCTCATTCAGACCCTCCTAGCAGTAACTATAACTGAGTACACAGCAATGAAATCTTTGCAGTAGAAACAGTAGATGATAGTCATACATTGTGTAACTGAATTGTGTAAATGTTGATCTGCAATCGGTAGGTCATTGGTAAAATGTATGCTCATTCTCCTTACTGTTCTCCTTACATTTCCTATGTAACTAAATATCAAGACATCTCATCCTTGGTGATTGTTTCCTTTATTCTTATCACTTGAATGTCTGAACAAGTAGTGATAGTGTAAAGAGGAATTTTATTTTCGTCACAAAGGGTTATAAAGCTAAACCAATTGATGAATGATTTACCTACAGTATGTCAATAAAATAAAAAGGTCTGTCCGTTGAAGTCTGCAGTCTTGTCCGTTTGAAATTTCAGTCGATTATGTCACATGAGAAATTCACAAAATTCTTCTTTTTAACAATTCGCGTGAAGGCGCACATTTTTTTTGGCGGGGGGAGGGGGCATTTGAATTTAGAGGAGCTGTTCTGTTAGGCTGATGAGGAGTAAAGACCCCCGGGGTGCCGTGAGATCAGTTATCCTGAGGGATTGAACCAGGTATGCTGAGGAAATTGATCATAAACCCAGATCTCACGGATCCTTGTACGTAGTGAAATGTGGCAGACATATTAATTTTCTAGGACCTTCGTTCAGCTCTAAATCAGACCTTCTTCGGAGTGGGAGGGCTAAAGAGGTGAAACAGACCAGCAATAACTGAGCTCGTCATTAGTCTACTTTCTTCAGCCTGACACGAAGGCAACCTCGTTCCCAGGGTCTCTCTTCTTCCATTCACTAGAAAGCGAGAGAGACAACCTCGTTCCCAGGGTCTCTATCGAATCAACCACTTGACACTGTTGAGCACTCGCTTAGCTTGACGAGAGGTACTGAGACTCTGCAGGGGAAAGCTTCTTTATTGCAGCGACCTTCAGCTTCTACAACTTCTCCACTGATTCTAATAAACTACTAGCTACAATCAAGCTTCTTTTATGCTGTGCTGTAAACATGTTTGTGACCCAAACTAGAGGAAGAACAGATGGCGCCAGAAGAAGATAAAGTTGAAAGAATTCAAAAGAAGAACAGCTGAGACCAAGGAACCATTTGGCAAAGGGAAGACATATTAAGTTCGGCCAATCCAGTACGGGAAAAACTTTTAAAAGTGTTTGCGAAGAAATTGCCCTTGAACTCAATGTTCAAGGAGGCCTTGGCAAAGCTTACAGGAAATCGCAAACCTGTCTACAGCACGCCCTTAGTTACGTAGACAAACAGGAAAACTTTTAGGAGGAAAGGCATTACACTTAGATCAACAATTACACGACCAAAATTATTTCAAGGCTAGAACAACAGCTAAATCAATAGCCTAAAATTAGCTTCACAACAATACTGAACAGTTTTACCGCCTCGAATAGGAGGCCTCGGAACCAGGAAATGCGTTTATGTGGTTATGGTTAACTAAATGCGTGCGCATGCAGAGCATACATAAGTTCCAGATTTGTTGAAAAAAGAAAAGATCGTCTAGTAAGAAACGATTTATTAAAAGAAAATTGTCAGTACTGTAGCTGGGTGTTTCTACCTTTTAATTTTTATTTTAGCTCGTGTTTGATTTGAGACCACAAGCTGTGTAGGTTAACCACTAGAATTGCTTCTTCCTTTCATGTAATCAAGTAAATCCCATGTTTTTATAACATGAGCCGTATTACACAACCTTTTCCTACTGAAAGCCTCTTTATATTAACATTCGATTCACTGCAGTGTCTCCAAAATCCTGATGTATTTGTTGTGATATTCTGTGTATCATCAGCGCTAGCTTATTAATGAAAAGGATGAATAGAAGGCGTCATTAATAACGCTTCCAGCAATGTTGACTAATGTCCCGCTGTTTAAGAGACTCGAGCTTACAAATGACCGAAAGGGGATATGGGAAGCTGTTAACCTGTCTTGCGGTTCTTAGTGAGATTAAGGAAACCACATGCAGTGTTTGTAGCCATTTTTTGTAAGGGATAATCATTGTTTAGTTTTGTAGTTCCGCAACTTCTACAAGCGTTGATCTCAGCTACATAAACATGTTCACACATACAGAAAGCCAAGGCAAGAAATAGCCTCACTGAACTAGTAAGCTCTTTTATTGACATTGACATTTATCGATAAGGTTTATCTAAATACGCATTGAGTATTCAACGTCCGATTTCACTTCTACAAGTACATTTATACTGTTTAGTTACATTTAATTTAATTTTAGCTTTACCCTTTTGCATGGGAAGATCGACTGTTATATTTGCGTTACTAGTATGGATCTGATGTACGTTATCTACTGTCACACGGCTGTATCTATTACCACTAATACTTTTCTAGGGAAGGCGGCACATAATTTCTAGAAATGGGAGGGGGGCTGAAAAGCTTGATTTCTGTAGTTAGCTAAGGGGAGTAGCTTGGGAAATGTTAAAGAATAAGGAAGTAGTAAAAACGCTTGTTGAATCACTGGGATACAAAATTCTTGCTTATAGAAATGAAAAAATTTCGATCCTTAAAAGAATTTGCCAGTATGAAGGGCAAAGGCAAGATAGTTGGTTGAAAAAAAGGTCTCTGGTAGGGGTAAATGCAATGCATAAATGGGGACCAGTGTACAAACTTACAAGAGCTACTACAAGTGAGGGGGCTAACTCCCCTTCCCTGCGGGTTCACCGTCCTTGTGTACTTGCAGGGAGTTATTCCATGGGAACAGTCCCTGGAACAAGTCGCACACACCGTGCGGCACACACTAAGGAACTACTCTCAGGGACTTGTCGCAGGGAGAATTCCCCTGTAGTGTTTAAGGTCTGGACAGTCACAATAGGCGACAGGTTGCAGGGACAGGTCGCTGCGATAAGCCGCCTTGACCTTACGTGTGAACTGCTTGGGAGACAGGTCACTGGGTCAAGACGCCCACCTAGTGCACACGAGGTGACTTATCGCAGCGACTTGTCTGTGATGAGCAGTTTTTTAATGAGAAAAAAGATCACGACCGCCTTGGCGAAGAAAAAGAAACTCTTGGCTCTGTTAATGATGATGCCTTTTATATAAATTATGTGTGAATATATCCAGTAGACACGACAGTGGCTATCGAGAAAAGAAGAAAAAGGTGCTTATTACACTATTTTCAAAGAATCGCTTGAACAGTACATATGAGGTGTCATTGAAAATTTTGTCATTTTGTCCCGCGACTCGACGTACGAATTCAAGTAGGTTTGAATTCAGCGTCAGGTCGCAGGGACAAAATTTGGTCACAGCGACAGTGTTTTCTTATGAAATTGACGATAACACTCGAGGAGAATTGTCGCTGCTACCTGCATGTCTCCTATTATGCCCGACCTTTACACATGCGGACTAGTTTCGGGGACAGTCCAATTTAATTTTTGATTGGTTGAAATTTTATTTGCTTGCAGGCTACTAGTTGCACGAACAGTACGCCAAAGAGAAAAGCACAACTCTAGGGGACAAGTTCTCGCGACTTGTTCCTCGAATTCAAACCAGTTGATTTCTGTGGTGCCGTGACTTTATCAATTTTTGCAATGCATATGGCAAAATGAACTTAATGAGAATAGACACCGAATGACCCAATATACTGAGTGAGTTCTTTAACGCCGAAACTAACATACAAACACGCACACGCTTGGATAACGAAAAACCAAACTAATGTTAAATCTGGATGATCCCTAATGATTTCATGTTTCTCTTTGAAGAACCACTAACTGAGAAACGTGAGAGAAGAACGTGACTTAACTGAAGAACTTGAGAGAGAACTTGAGTTAACTAAGCCGGGGGTGAAGACCGTTCATAGGCAATTTAGAGCATACTCGTCTTAAGTTCACTCCTTAGGCAGTGGGTCTGGATTGACCAACCCAGCTGAACAAACACTTATGAATTACGGCCAACCACTGAGGTCAGCAAAAAGCATCCGCAGTGTTATGCCCTTCCTAACAAACCAACCTGATTGCAAGGGTGACATTAAGGCAAAAGTGGATAAGGCTTTCTGACCGATAAAACAACACTCGATCATATCAATCCTTTCTCAAAGGCAAGAACAACTGAATTTGACAGACTAGTAGCACTTTCTAGATTTTGTAAGATTGAATTTCATTGTTACAGTAGCGGATAAAAGCAACATTTAGAGGTCGAATAGAACTTCGTTGATTTTTTACCGTTTTTCAGTTACGATTGTACTTTGGGTTAGGCTTTATTACATGTTTTATAATGGTACAATACATATACGTTCTTTTTGCATGTAACAGTCATTAGAAAGTCGTCTTCCCTTACCGAGAGATTGCCCTTCGGTGGGTTTGGACGAGTATCCCCGCGAGTTTAAAAAGATCCCCCACCCCCTCCCCCCAAGTCCCCAACTAAACTAGCGTCCAGGCTTCCTGTGTACTCCCTTCCTAGTGTCCAATTCTGCTCGTTGCCTCTTCAGGGTGTGTTCCGTTCATGAATCTTTGTTTGTACAGATTGAATACATTCTTCTTGGAGACAAAGGTGAGACAGATCAACACACTTGGTGAAACAGACAGTGTTTAGTAATTTTCTAGCAGTGGATGTATACAGGACGAATCCCCCGTATCGCAAAGTCAGGAGGTTCGAATTCGATCCTTTTATACCAGATTGCTTTGTGCACTTTATCACACCAGCTCTAGTTTTAGAAGATTTTCTGTTATGAATCTTTGATTTAAAAAGAAAAAAAGAGATACATTCTGTTTGTCAGCCTGTGCTCCGCACCTTAGAGTTGCCACTTCATTAAAGATTTTGCTTAATTCTTGACAACCTTTTGAAGGTTTCTGATTCAACTGGCCAATCAAATTCAAGAACAGTCAGAGAAGTGGTCCCCAGTGCGAACGTGAAACTTGACAACTCCACTGACTCCACCCCTCACAGTTCTTTCATTTTAATTAACCAGGTGACACGGAAGCCTTTAAACAGTTGTCAAAAAGACGTAAAAAAAAGTTGTCAAAGACTTTGCGAAGTAACAGTGCTACAGCACACAGCACTGTAAGTTTATGCATTATTAGAGGGCCTAGATGGAGTTACTGTTTGGTGTTATGGGCCATATATTTTTTTACTGTTAAGTGTTATACAGCCCGAAATTTTACTGTTAACTATTATATATGAAATTACAGTTAAGTGTTACAACACATTCTAGACACTAAACGAAACAAGAAAAATGGATTACTGAAACTACAGCAGTGATTAAGATAAAAAACACAAACAGCGGTGATAAACATTGTGAATAAATGCATTTTGATAAACTTGACGTTTCATATGCTAGTCAACATACATTTTCAAAATTAACTAACCGTTACCTGACCGTTACTGACCTCCATTTACCGTAAGAAGACATTCACAGGCCTCTACACTAAATGGGATTCATTCACACCTCGCAAGTACAAAATTAATCGCATCCGCAAGCTCACCCATCGCTGCTTCCGAATCTGCTCCTCGGCTTCATTGTTGCAATCCGCTCTGAATGATCTTAAGAAACTTTTGCTACAAAATGGTTACCCTCAAGGCGATATCACGTACAGCATTACGATGTGTTGAACAGAAATAAAAACAAGCCAAACGACCCTGTTGTGACAGTACCCAAGAAAGATATCATTATCCTGTTACCTTACTTAGGTCTTTACAGCAATCAAGTCGCTAAACGTTTGAAATCCTGTGTATACAAATTCTACTATTGTATCAACCTCAAGATTATTCTTCAGAACACACGCCACATCAAATCCTACTTTCCTTACAAGGATCGCCTGAACCGCTCTCAACTGTCTAGAATTATCTACAAAGCTGGTTGCTGAGATTGCAATGAATTCTTTATAGGCAAGACAAAACGTAGACTTCATGACAAAAAAACTGAACATTTCAAGGCCCTCTCCAAATGTGACCACACATCAGCCATAGCTGATCACATGAAAACCACTGGTCACAACATTAAATGGGATCATTTCGACATTTTAGCGTCCGGCAAAACGGACTTTCATAATAAAATAAAGCAGACTTTGCTGATTCAAGAACTACAACCATCTTTGAATGTTACCGTTAGCAGTGAGAAGCTGTTGCTTTTTTAGCTACAGCTTCTCAGGAAAGACAGTCCAAAGTATTAAATTACTGTTAAGAGCGTTTTTCTTAATCTCGGTTCCATACCCTTATTGTAAACTATATAAACAGTTTTCAAACACTGTAACGGTTACTTTTGAAAATGTATGTTGACTAGCATACGAAACGTCAAGTTTATCAACATGCGTCTATTCACAATGTTTATCACCGCTGTTTGTGTTTTATTCTTAATCAAGCTACGATGGCCTAAGAACAAAAGTTTATATGATATAGAAGTGATGTTACTGATGAAATTGCCATTAACATGCGAAAAAAGGCCATTTTCTCGATCTTTGTGTAAATTTTTATTCATATATTCATTTTATTTGTTACAGCGAATTTTTTACTGTTAGCTGTTAAATGGCTAAAATTTTAGTGTTAGCTGCTATACCGACCCCCCTCCCCCCCCCCCATTACCTGTGTGCTGTGTTTGACAACTCAGAGTCAGTACGATAGGCTAGATCGAATATCTTTTGTGTCAGAACTTCAGCCACCCTCCGGTATGTCATGCTTACTTTGATTAATAGGGAACTTAGTACAACCATTTGAAAGTCATCTGTTTCTCTTTTGAATTTTTACGTCATCAGGTCAAGCAAAAGGCTGTCCATTCTTGTCCCCAGGCCTTTACGCGCTTATTACGGTGGGAGGCTTGGCATCAAACATGTTGAGCTCGACGGATGACGTCATAAATGGTTTTGCACCAAGGACGACTGGGAACGAGGCTGTTTTCTGTTTGTTGCGAGGAGCGAAGTCGCGCAAGTTAGACTCCTTATAACGCTGGCCTAAAGCAAACTATAAGATGCAGGCCTAAAGAAATTTGAAAACAAACTGACCTTGGCAGCTGTTGATTATGATGAATGGATATTCCAAATAAGGAGTTGGATAGAAAGCCAGTGCAAATCCTACGATCCACGTGATCCCCGTCACAGCTGTCAATTTCAGTACAATGATTGGCAGGTTTGTGTGATTTGCAGCAGCCATGTTGCCCTAGCAATGGAAAATATCTCCGTTCAGTTCAATTGTTTTGCTGCTACTAACGAAGCAACAGTACCCAATGAATTATGCTGTCTATTAGGTCCCCCAAAATAAAACTTAATTTATCAAATAATTCTAGAAATATTATCAAGTCTTTGTACCAAAACAATTTCTATTAAGCGGCTAGTCAGTCGTGTACTTGAATAATTGAAAAAAGAACATAAAATTAGCCTTTGTACTCTCCTTTTAGTCTGTTGGATCGGCCATTATCATCCAGGCGGGGTGCAAAGACTGTGAACCTGCTACTTCCTTTTTCCCACTCTATTTTCTCCTGGTCAATTTCCTGTCCTCTGTCCTGTCCTTAGTAGCCTGCCTGGCAGGTGCAAAAAGGGGAGGAAAACGGGGTCGAGCTCAAGGGCGAATCTCAAGGGCGAAGAGGAACCTTTTCTTTTTCCTCGTCTTTCTGAGCTCGCGTCTTGCGCTTCCAAATACCGCTAAGCTCTCCCTCCCCTTTTAGCGCCTGCCACGCAGACTATGTCCTTAGTGGCTGCCACCATTTTCTCCTTGTTACAGATCTGCTCTTACTCTTTGTTCTCTTCCTCTTACTTTTAGGCTTCCGCCAGTTTCTTCTTTGTTGCAGTTCCGCTGTTGGGCGTTACCCTTTATTTGCTTATATAAAGGTCGGGATTCCTTTCCCCTTCTAAAAGGTTCTTGCCCTCGCGCGTCTACTGCAGCTCAAACCATCTCTTTCGTAATGGAATACATTTCTTAACTGGTAACTGTTTTAATTTTGAGTCCAAGAATATTCCTACCTGTCCGTGCAACTTTATCGCCACAGCCGTGCGGACCAAAGCAACAATGCTGAACAGAATCATTGATGTCACAGGAATACCAACAGCAGAGTACCTTATGTTCGTTTAACAAAAAAACAAAAAACAAAAACAAAAACAAAAAACGGGTGGCCAACATTTTCCATAGAGACCTACAGACAGAGCAGAAAAGAGCACCCTTTAAATTTTGTTTTTGATACAACCAATGATACAACTCTCACTACCTCGAACCTCCGCTATCTTGAACAACCTTTCTGCTATCTTGAAAGATTCAAATAGCGAGAAACATCTGTATAACGTTATGCCTTCATCAGCTAATAACAGTAATGATAATAATAATAATAATAATAATAATAATAACAATAATAATAATATTTATCACTTGATATTGCGCAAATTAACATACTAATAATACACGATCAAATGCGCATTACAATAGACTATAACTACCCAAAACTAACTAAAAGGTAAACTCACCATAACAGCTCCAGATAGACTCACCATAGCCAACATTTCCGGTTTTTGTCAACTGCAAAGCCACGCAAATTCCAACAATCACAGAGGGAAATCCCCAGCACACAACACTGTAGCCAATGTATGCTTTTCTCCGCTCTTCCACTGAGCACCAGTGGATTGGACGGATTCACATCTGCACGCACAAAAAAGCATGAACCTCCGAATGAAGACAAAAGCCGGTGCACAGTTCGCTTGATTAAAAGTGAAATTACACTGAACAGTTTCGCTAAATAATAATGATAAAATTGTTTATTTCCGAAGAACCAACACATACTTTAGCAAGTTCAATGCAAAACGGAAAAAGAAAGGAATTAGACTAAACAGAAATTTATTTCAAGTATTCCTGTTTACGCAAGGGCGATGTAAATGCTTCTTGAAATGCTCCTCAAGTTTGAGTACTGTTTTAAATACGGTTTTGCTTTTAGTAAGCTAAATTATTAGGTTTTAATTTAGGCTGTTTTCTTTATGCCGGCTACGATTGCCCAAGTGAATGTCTGTTCTTAAAAGACAACCTTTTCCGAGATGATAGGGTAGTCTTTCGTCGAGAAAATTAAGCTCAAACTTAAAAGCTTCAAAAGTTTATGATTACATTCGCTTCCCAGTTTCCTGGCACCTGCAGACTCAATGAAACTTAATCGCGTACCTGCAACCTTCAAAGATTGCCCTGTAAATTCGCAAATGTTGGAATAAATAAATATGTTATTTACCGGCCTAGGTCGGTCCGTATAGGGAAAAACTGTGCCCTTGGTCTTGAGTAAGGCCCTCGGCCTACGTCCTCGGGCCGTAGGAGGAGGCTGTAATTGCCTCGTTGGTAGAGAGTGAAAATAAAAAAAAAATCAAGAGGTTGCTGAAAGAATTCCAGGAAAATGTCTCACTCGGTTATATTTGTTTATGAAGACAAACATTTTCTAGGAGTTTGCTTAATCCTATGTCTACATATCAAGGTTTTTACCAATCAGGCTGAAATAAACTCCCTGCCTTTTCACTGATGACCATGACCTGACCTGACCTGACCTGACCTGATTTACATCAGCTTGCCAACAACAAAAATCCCTGTTAATACCAACAGCTGTAACTAAGCTAGATCCATCCAGGCCTCGAGTGATCTAGATTGTGTAGTTGTTGATACTGACACAGGGCATTCAGATCCCCCCCCCCTTGCTTTTTGGTCACATAAAGTAAACATGGAATCACTATCTCTTGTTGCTTTATGTTTGGTGGTGGTTCTGACAAATCAATAAAATTTTTATCAACTATCAAAATTGAAGATCAAGTGATGACGACAGAACACATTCCTTTTGTTGCAATGATTGTGACCTAGTGTCAACAAGAACAATACATTGCATTGTATTTAATTTTCTATTTTAGAAACTTCCCCTATAGGAATACTTAGATAAATTGTTGTTGTTGTACTGCCACTCTTTGTTGGCTGTGATGAAACAGGTACACTATGACATGATGTTACAAACACAATAATTATTCCTAAGTAAAAATTGACTGGTGATTTACAATGTTGTTAAGGATGCCACAAATGCCCCAAGCTTTAACTCTGTCTCCAGTTATTAGGAACTATGGTATTAATTTAGGTGCTCCATACAGGGCTTCCACCTCTCTCCATTAGAATCAGGCTTAAGCAGATTAACCTTGCGGGGTCAGCCCAGTGTCAGGAACCTGTATTGTGCGTGTATGTGTGTGTGTGTGGGAGGAAGGGAGGGGGGGGGGGGTGAGCTGCTGAATAATATCTACAAGGGATGTATGGATCTTCATCAATGTGTCTGAGTGATACATATGCTTTGGTAATCGACCAGTTAATAATGATTATTATTGATAAAGATAATGTTTGTTGTTGATGAAGGTCCATGTTGATTTCCACTGTTCATAGGAAAATCAGTTGTTTGAGAAAAAGTCAATATGGAGACCCACTGTTGATTTGCTAATTTACTCGTCAATTGTTAATTCCTGTTGGTTCATTTATAATTAACCGTTGGTCACCCCACAATATTGGAAAACCATACCCACTGCAAAACAAACCAAAATGAACTGTATTTTAATGCGAAATGTGACATTGCCTTCATGGTACTGAGTTGTTTGAAAAATTACTGAGCCAAGATTAGTGTTAATACCCTAATATTACGCACGCGAGCCGAAGTCAGTTTCAGTGCGGTTTTTAAAGTAAAGCGTACATAGATTTTAATTGTAGGATAACACGACAGTGGAAATAAATGTCTTTTCTGGCCTGGAAGTAAATTTCGTACGGCCATAATATCAACAAAACGATTTCGTCATTGGCTTTTCTCTACACTCTGTAAAAACACTTTTGCTTGCTGCAGAAACCACTAAAACTAAGGCCAGACTGGGAATAAACTCTTAAATCGAAATGAATCGAAAATCCAGGGGACTCTCTATAAGAACGACGACATTTTTGAGGTATTAAAACATCAAAACAATCGGCACTTTCGGTTCTCCATAGGTTGGTGGAAACAGTAAGCTGTTTATGTGAACACAAGGGCTTTAATGTTCTTGATAAACCCTAAAAGAACTCAACAAAGAAATCTCACAACTGAGGTGCTTTCACTGATGTACAGTCAGGATAAATCTTTGACTTTGAGATCAACATCCTCACCACAGCGCGAAAGAAGAGAAGACATCACAAATGTTCGTCGTTGCCTGGTTTGATAAGACCTAAAACAGCCCTATTTTTTCTCCTACTTGTTCTTTCTCACTGTAGGTCTTGGAAGTTTCGAAAAGATCCCCGATACTGCTGAACAATGTCAACATTTTGAGGCGATTTGTAACAAAAACACTGCGTTCGCGGGAACGCAATCAATTCGATTGACGTCACTATGCGGTAAATTCGGTCGCAGTCCCCGAGACAGTTTTGAAGTGAAAATTAGGGTCTTTTGCCCGCGAAAAAAGAGGTTTTTAAAAAATTAAGACAGGTTTTAAGTTTACTATCGTTTTTTGTACACAACAGACTCTCAGAAACGGAAGAAAAAAATTTCGTGTCATATACACTTTAAGCCCTGTATTGTATTACCTTTATAGTTGCCATTTAAGAGATCTTAAGAGTGAAGATCATAATTTTTGCAGCTTTGATGTAAAATACCAGCGCGGTAGGCTAGCAACAAACTTGATGATTTGTTGCGGTCTGATAGAGCCCACACGTCAGACTACATTTTGGGCCATGTTGTCTTTTGTCAAGAAAAGCTACAAAGGCGAAAAAGGTTAAATTGACCAAACTAAGCAATTTACTTTAACTACAAAAGTTTTTGAACATTCAAAGTTTGGACAAAAGTAAACGTCCGGACAAATGAAGCATCTAAAACGTTACTTTTGCGACCGTAGGGTGCTTCGGTTTCGAGTTCAGAGTACTTCGTTTTTGAGCCAGTAGGGTGCTTCGTTCTTGAGTTAGGGTGCTTCGTTTTCGAGTTATAACGCTTGTTTCGTTTTCGAGTGCAGGTTGCTTCGTTTTCGAGTTATAACGCTTGTTTCGTTTTCGAGTGCAGGTTGCTTCGTTTTCGAGTTATAACGCTTGTTTCGTTTTCGAGTGCAGGTTGCTTCGTTTTCGAGTTATAACGCTTGTTTCGGTTTCGAGTGCAGGTTGCTTCGTTTTCGAGTTATAACGCTTGTTTCGTTTTCGAGTGCAGGTTGCTTCGTTTTCGAGTTATAACGCTTGTTTCGGTTTCGAGTGCAGGTTGCTTCGTTTTCGAGTTATAACGCTTGTTTCGTTTTCGAGTGCAGGTTGCTTCGTTTTCGAGTTATAACGCTTGTTTCGTTTTCGAGTGCAGGTTGCTTCGTTTTCGAGTTATAACGCTTGTTTCGTTTTCGAGTGCAGGTTGCTTCGTTTTCGAGTTATAACGCTTGTTTCGGTTTCGAGTGCAGGTTGCTTCGTTTTCGAGTTATAACGCTTGTTTCGTTTTCGAGTGCAGGTTGCTTCGTTTTCGAGTTATAACGCTTGTTTCGTTTTCGAGTGCAGGTTGCTTCGTTTTCGAGTTATAACGCTTGTTTCGGTTTCGAGTGCAGGTTGCTTCGTTTTCGAGTTATAACGCTTGTTTCGGTTTCGAGTGCAGGTTGCTTCGTTTTCGAGTTATAACGCTTGTTTCGTTTTCGAGTGCAGGTTGCTTCGTTTTCGAGTTATAACGCTTGTTTCGTTTTCGAGTGCAGGTTGCTTCGTTTTCGAGTTATAACGCTTGTTTCGTTTTCGAGTGCAGGTTGCTTCGTTTTCGAGTTATAACGCTTGTTTCGTTTTCGAGTGCAGGTTGCTTCGTTTTCGAGTTATAACGCTTGTTTCGTTTTCGAGTGCAGGTTGCTTCGTTTTCGAGTTATAACGCTTGTTTCGTTTTCGAGTGCAGGTTGCTTCGTTTTCGAGTTATAACGCTTGTTTCGTTTTCGAGTGCAGGTTGCTTCGTTTTCGAGTTATAACGCTTGTTTCGTTTTCGAGTGCAGGTTGCTTCGTTTTCGAGTTATAACGCTTGTTTCGTTTTCGAGTGCAGGTTGCTTCGTTTTCGAGTTATAACGCTTGTTTCGGTTTCGAGTGCAGGTTGCTTCGTTTTCGAGTTATAACGCTTGTTTCGTTTTCGAGTGCAGGTTGCTTCGTTTTCGAGCCAGTAGGGTACCTCGTTCTCGATCAGTTAGGGTGCTTCGGTTTCGAGTTAGGACGCGTGTTTCGTTTTCGAGTTCAGGTTACTGGCGAGCTGGGGAGCTTTGTGCTTCCGTCTTAATGGTTTACGAGTGCTTCGTTTGTCAAACCTACCATAAGAAACACCCTGGTAAAATTTACCGTCGTAGAATAACGAAGGTAAATGGCATAGGCTTACTGTTTCGGGTTTGTTTTAAGTTCAATTTGAATGCAAACCTGTTGTAAATAACCTGGCGTGGCCTTAATTATTCATATCGTATTTTATACATATGAATGATCGTTAAATATGATAAATTGTTCTCATTTTCTTGGAAAAATAAGGAAGAGTAGCATATAAAAGGATCATTTACAAGTTTCGTTTTTGATTCAAGCGAGAGGCGACTTGGTAAGTACAACTAGAAAAACTTGTTTTTGGGGACTGTCTGGCCTGCAATTACATACACTCAACAATTTAGAGTCGGATAATCTTGTACATAGTATGGATATGGGGCTCTTTGGCTTTTTGATCTAGAAACGTTTCTGTTAGTTTTCGAGGCTGTTAATAGTCGGAAGTACGAAGAACAAACATTTTAAATTGAGTGCTGATTGAAATATGATGCTCCCCATAGATTTAAAAGCGAATTCGACCATAAATCAGTACCCATAATGTATATTTTCGACTTACGGCATCGTAAATTGAGAAATGTTTAATTTTGGGTCTCACGGATTTAACGTTAAATCCGTGAGCCCCAAAATTAAACATTGCACATTATGTAACGCAGGATTTTTAAGACATATCCTGCAAGTAAGTTTCTATGGGTGTTTTTGCTGTCTCCCATTCCTTTCTGGGACGTGATTTGTACTGTAAAACATTGGTATAAAACTAGTTCCCTTTCATTATCTTGTTAAACTCTCTGATGAGGTCCGTGTGATCTAGACTGCGAGTAGTCTCTAACTTTGGCGATGGCGATTGTGGGGCGGGCGAAATACAATTTTGGCGATGGTGATTGTGGGGCGGGCGAAATACACACGCGCGCGCGAAAGTTCGAGGAGACGCCACGCGAAGCGGCGCTCCCTTCGCGTCGCGTCTCCTCGAAATTTCGCGCGCGCGTGTGTATTTCGTCCGCCCCACAATCGCCATCGCCAAAATTAGAGACTACTCGCAGTCTAGTGTGATCAAACGAACAAGTATGAGAATAAAGCAAGTTAACAAGATACGTCGCTGTGTGCTGCTCGCTAGTTGTCATTTTAAAAAAGTAAAAAAAAAACTTCTCTGTTTTCTTGAAGTGCGATTTTAGAAGTTTCATTTTGCAAAGCGAGAGGCTTCGAGGTAAGTACTAATATTAAGCCTTGTATTGAATTTCCTTTACCTTTGCCATTTTGAGAGTACGACTATATAATTTTCGTAACTTTGACGCAAAATATCAGCACAGTAGCGACAAAAAACTTGGTTATTTGTTTTCGTCTGATACAAGCTGCTTTTTTGTGATCTGGGAATATTAGAAAATAATAATTAAACAAAACAGAATAACCTAATAGGATGACAGAATAACTCTAAAAGAACGCAAGGTATCTTACTACACAATATATATCGTTCTCTAGAAAGAAAACCCTTTGGTCCAGTAGTATTTGTCTCCCTCCCGCCCTTGGATGTGAAATTTTGTCCCTTTCTCTCTCCCCTAAAGAAGACTAGTTTTACTAGATGAAATATAGGTGTCGTAGTGTTAGCTTTGCAATCAGTTTTGTAAAATAAAATGATTGGCATTTTTATCGTAGTGCTAGCCTTGCAATCAGTTTTGAAAAATAAAATAATTGGCATTTTATCGTAATGCCATTCTTGCAATCAAGTTTGCATGTATAATAAAATAATTGGCATTTTTATCCGACCTCGTTCAGGACTTTTCCCCTTTTTTTTAGTGTCAAACTTGCATCAGTTTTTTAAATAAAATGATTGGCATTTTTATCGTAGTGCTAGCCTTGCAATTACTTTTGTAAAATAAAATGATTGGCATTTTTATCGCAATGCCAGCCTTGCAATCAGTTTTGTAAACTAAAATGACTGTTGACATTTTTATAAGCACACACATGTGTGGACAGCCGCAATGATTCAGGAAACTATCGAAGTAAGTGTAGCCATAAAAACGAAGAATTGCGATCTCTTACGCCTGCACTCATTCTGCAAAACGGATCTGTCAAACGCAACATGGTACATTAGAGTTTTGTTCTGACTTTTGATTGTAAAGTCGGCTTAGTCTCTTTATTTATCATTTTGCTCTCTTAGGCAAGACATTTCACCCCACATTGCCTCTCTCTACATAGGGCCCGGTTGTTCAAAGCAGTATTAAGCTAACCCAGGATTAGTGACAATTTTCAATTCAGACTTGCAGCCAAGCGATGAGGATTCCCGTAGACCCTTTTATGCCAAAAGTTTTGACTTTGGTTGCTTTCAAACGGCCAGTTGTTTTTAGCAGTGAAAACTCTTTTAAACAAGAGAAATAGGAACCTTGGTTAAAGTTTAATCCGGGGCTAGTGTTAACCGGCGTTCGAACAACCAAGCCAAGGAGTATAAATGAGCACCTACCGGTGAACCGTACCGTAAACTAACTGAACATGGTTTAGGTTCCTGTATACTTGCCATGAGACATAAGTGGGGTACTGACCGAAGACAAAGATCGACAAAACGTCACCCGAAAAAATTTTACCATCCATTGAATTTTGCATGATTTTTCAAGAATCCTGAAACAGAAGAAAAGGCATTCAGATGGTGTTACTTTGTAGGACGTATTTGGAACTCACTACCACAAAGTATTCGTTCTGTTGCCGGAACAAACAAATTCAAGGCGGATATTTGGCGTCGTAAATTTATTCATACATGACATGCTGTTTTTAGCACTTTAAATTGGTCACTTTTTATTATTTTTAATAAAAAATTTTTACTACTATTTTAACATTTTACTCACTCATATTTTAATTTATTCATTTTAAGGTTCCACCGGAATACCTGAAAACTAGCTTTTAAACTAAGTGTATATCCACTTTAAATAAAGTCTATGCCTATATCTAAACCGAATAAAATATTGGGGATAACCCTGCGGTGAACTAGTAACTCATCCACAAGTCGGGGGCGGGGCGGTGGGAGTAATTGCTTCTAAAAAATGCCTATAATCAAATTAACTGCAGTAAAAAATGACCTTGTAGCTTTTAGAAAAAAAACTGAACTTACACACACTTCTCCCCCACCGCACCTATATTCGAGCGTTTGACCGCGTGATCCACGTAGAAGTCTGGGCTGTAAAGATTTGCCAATGGCAGTCGTTTTCGGTTTCCAAGGTACCCCCACCCCAGAAAGCTAGCTTTCAAACAAAATGTACTTGTATATCAACTTTAAATAAAGCCTATTTCTATGTGTATGTCTAAACCGGATAAAATATTGGGGATAACCCTGTTTGAACGGGTTACTCATCCATGGTAGGATTGGGTTGGGGGGGGGGGGAGTAATCGATTTAAAAAAATGTCCATAATCAAAATATTTGCAGTAAAGATCACCTTGTTGCTCTTAGAAAAACTGAACCTACACACACTTCTCTCTCATCGCACCTATAGTCGAGCGCTTGACCGCGTGATCCACCTAGAAGTCTGAGTTGCAGTGATTTGCCAATGGCAGTAGTTTTCGGTTGAAGTCCACAAAATTGCAAGGTATCCCGCCCCAGAGTTTTCATAAATGAATATTGATACATCCAGCGATGAAGCACAATACTAAGCTCCATCACAGGCGTTTCTTGTGCTTCTCTGCCGAATGTATTTGTCCTCCACTGTTACCCCTGGATACGTTTTAAGTTCATGGAAGAGGAAAGAGACTGTATGTTGAAACTAAATAACGGCGTCATAGAAGGTTAGGGAAAGTGTTGTTGCTCGTATTATTTTTAATTAGCTGGATTATTTGCTTTGCTTTGTGCTTTTGAATAACATAATTATACAGTAATCTTAACCATAATGGCGAAATAAGTAAATAATTCTTGAGAAAATGATTGTTTTCCATGCGAGCTTTTGCTATATTTCGAGCTGATAATAGAAACTCTTCTGCATTGTTGTGCATTTCTTATAAACTCAGTTAAACTACACGCGATCACCTAGTTGCGTGGGCTCTATGTGGAGACTCTATAGCTAGTTGATGTGCGCTCGTCACAGAAAGTGCAGCCATTTTTTAACTGCTTGTTAGATTTTTTGGTATTTATCACTGCGTATGCCACTTTTGGCTTATTATTAATCGGTCTTGATAGCCACGTGGATAGCATACTAACACGTCATTCTGCTGGTGTTAATCAGGAAAATGCAGTTATTTGTCTCTTTTAGAAAGACTCCCTTGCGTTCTTTCTTCAACCTAAATTTACAGTAAAAGGAGAAAGATTTAAATCCGATGAAGAAAGTCCAGAGTTCAGCGTTACGTCAAAAGACTGATGTGGAGACAACATGAGACGGCAAAAACAACTCAAGTCAAGTTGAATGCGATTTGATTTTCCAACTACAGAAAAGGGGAATTCTAGTCCCATTTTTCCTTTCAATACCCGCGTGTTCTGTGAAATAATTATGCTGTTTTTTATCACCCTCTGTCCCAGGGCGACGCCCAAATACCATAACTGTAACCCGAATCATCCTCAAGTTTGAGAGATAGAGTTTGCCAAGAAAAATAAAAAATCAATCAATCAGTAAATTTATGAAAGAATAAAGTTTTGTATTTCTCAAATTTTCTTTGAATACAAACCGTTAGCTGCGTTCACGTGGCCTTTTAATAACGGTAAACCTGTCACCTAGATATAAGAAACAAGTAATACAAAAAACGAGGCACTCGAAAACGAAGACCGAAGCACGAAGCACCTTGAAACTCTAAAACAAAACACTCTTGAAGTGGCTTCACCGTGCACGCATGTAGACACCACCCACACGCCTGAACAAAGATTGATACGTCACAAACGCCAGAAACTGAACCACTTTTTATACCAGAAATGCTTGAGCTTTCACGGATGTGAATTAATAAAACCTCGCGTGCAATTAAGAAAAGATGTGCAAATAGTAGGTCGGTTTGTCTCATACATTTCTTATTGCTTCGAAGCAGACCGTTGTTACTATTAAGCTTATTTATTTACCTGGTATGGTTAGCACTCTGCAAGACTATTGTCCACCATTCAAGTCGACATATCAAGTGTTAATATTATTGAATGTTCTTATTTCCTTTCCAAAGATTCTGCTGAAAGCCTTATTAGAGTATACGCTTTTGAATTCCTATTTTGGCAACTAAAGTGTATTTAGTGTTGGTGTACGAGCTTAAGATTGCTTCGTTTTCGAGTTCAGAGAGCCTCGTTTTCGAGCCAGTAGTACTAGTAGGGTGCTTCGGTTTCGAGTTCAGAGTGCTTCGTTTTTGAGCCAGTAGGGTGCTTCGCTTTCGAGTTATTACGATTGTTTCGTTTTCGAGTGCAGATTGGTTCGTTTTCGAGCCAGTAGGGTGCTTCGTTCTCGATCAGTTAGGGTGCTTCAGTTTCGAGTTAGGACGCGTGTTTCGTTTTCGAGTTCAGGTTGCTTCGTTTTCGAGCTGGGAGCTCTGTGCTTCCGTCTTAATGGTTTACGAGTGCTTCGTTTGTCGAACCTACCATAAGAAACACCCTGGTAAAATTTACCGTCGTAGAATAACGAAGGTAAATGGCATAGGCTTACTGTTTCGGGTTTGTTTTAAGTTCAATTTGAATGTAAACAAAAAAAACCTGTTGTAATTAACCTGGCGTGGCTTTAATTATTCATATCGTATTTTATACATATGACTGATCGTTAAATATGATAAATTGCTCTCAGTTTCCAGGAAAATAAGGAAGAGTAGCATATAAAAGGACCATTTACAAGTTTCGTTTTTGATTCAAGCGAGAGGCGACTTGGTAAGTACAACTAGAAAAACTTGTTTTTGGGGACTGTCTGGCCTGCAATTACATACACTCAACAATTTAGAGTCGGATAATCTTGTACATAGTATGGATATGGGGCTCTTTGGCTTTTTGATCTAGAAACGTTTCTGTTAGTTTTCGAGGCTGTTTAATAGTCGGAAGTACGAAGAACAAACATTTTAAATTGAGTGCTGATTGAAATATGCTCCCCATAGATTTAAAAGCGAATTCGACCATAAATCAGTACCCATAATGTATATTTTCGACTTACGGCATCGTAAATTGAGAAATGTTTAATTTTGGGTCTCACGGATTTAACGTTAAATCCGTGAGCCCCAAAATTAAACATTGCACATTATGTAACGCAGGATTTTTAAGACATATCCTGCAAGTAAGTTTCTATGGGTGTTTTTGCTGTCTTCCATTCCTTTCTGGGACGTGATTTGTACTGTAAAACATTGGTATAAAACTAGTTCCCTTTCATTATCTTGTTAAACTCTCTGATGAGGTCCGTGTGATCTAGACTGCGAGTAGTCTCTAACTTTGGCGATGGCGATTGTGGGGCGGGCGAAATACAATTTTGGCGATGGCGATTGTGGGGCGGGCGAAATACACACGCGCGCGCGAAAGTTCGAGGAGACGCCACGCGAAGCGGCGCTGTGTGCTGCTCGCTAGTTGTCATTTTAAAAAAGTAAAAACAAACTTCTCTGTTTTCTTGAAGTGCGATTTTAGAAGTTTCATTTTGCAAAGCGAGAGGCTTCGAGGTAAGTACTAATATTAAGCCTTGTATTGAATTTCCTTTACCTTTGCCATTTTGAGAGTACGACTATATAATTTTCGTAACTTTGACGCAAAATATCAGCACAGTAGCGGCAAAAAACTTGGTTATTTGTTTTCGTCTGATACAAGCTGCTTTTTTGTGATCTGGGAATATTAGAAAATAATAATTAAACAAAACAGAATAACCTAATAGGATGACAGAATAACTCTAAAAGAACGCAAGGTATCTTACTACACAATATATATCGTTCTCTAGAAAGAAAACCCTTTGGTCCAGTAGTATTTGTCTCCCTCCCGCCCTTGGATATGAAATTTTGTCCCTTTCTCTCTCCCCTAAAGAAGACTAGTTTTACTAGATGAAATATAGGTGTCGTAGTGTTAGCTTTGCAATCAGTTTTGTAAAATAAAATGATTGGCATTTTTATCGTAGTGCTAGCCTTGCAATCAGTTTTGAAAAATAAAATAATTGGCATTTTATCGTAATGCCATTCTTGCAATCAAGTTTGCATGTATAATAAAATAATTGGCATTTTTATCCGACCTCGTTCAGGACTTTTCCCCTTTTTTTAGTGTCAAACTTGCATCAGTTTTTTTTTTAAATAAAATGATTGGCATTTTTATCGTAGTGCTAGCCTTGCAATTACTTTTGTAAAATAAAATGATTGGCATTTTTATCGCAATGCCAGCCTTGCAATCAGTTTTGTAAACTAAAATGACTGTTGACATTTTTATAAGCACACACATGTGTGGACAGCCGCAATGATTCAGGAAACTATCGAAGTAAGTGTAGCCATAAAAACGAAGAATTGCGATCTCTTACGCCTGCACTCATTCTGCAAAACGGATCTGTCAAACGCAACATGGTACATTAGAGTTTTGTTCTGACTTTTGATTGTAAAGTCGGCTTAGTCTCTTTATTTTATCATTTTGCTCTCTTAGGCAAGACATTTCACCCCACATTGCCTCTCTCTACATAGGGCCCGGTTGTTCAAAGCAGTATTAAGCTAACCCAGGATTAGTGACAATTTTCAATTCAGACTTGCAGCCAAGCGATGAGGATTCCCGTAGACCCTTTTATGCCAAAAGTTTTGACTTTGGTTGCTTTCAAACGGCCAGTTGTTTTTAGCAGTGAAAACTCTTTTAAACAAGAGAAATAGGAACCTTGGTTAAAGTTTAATCCGGGGTTAGTGTTAACCGGCTTTCGAACAACCAAGCCAAGGAGTATAAATGAGCACCTACCGGTGAACCGTACCGTAAACTAACTGAACATGGTTTAGGTTCCTGTATACTTGCCATGAGACATAAGTGGGGTACTGACCGAAGACAAAGATCGACGAAACGTCACCCGAAAAAATTTTACCATCCATTGAATTTTGCATGATTTTTCAAGAATCCTGAAACAGAAGAAAAGGCATTCAGATGGTGTTACTTTGTAGGACGTATTTGGAACTCACTACCACAAAGTATTCGTTCTGTTGCCGGAACAAACAAATTCAAGGCGGATATTTGGCGTCGTAAATTTATTCATACATGACATGCTGTTTTTAGCACTTTAAATTGGTCACTTTTTATTATTTTTAATAAAAAATTTTTACTACTATTTTAACATTTTACTCACTCATATTTTAATTTATTCATTTTAAGGTTCCACCGGAATACCTGAAAACTAGCTTTTAAACTAAGTGTATATCCACTTTAAATAAAGTCTATGCCTATATCTAAACCGAATAAAATATTGGGGATAACCCTGCGGTGAACTAGTAACTCATCCACAAGTCGGGGGCGGGGCGGTGGGAGTAATTGATTCTAAAAAATGCCTATAATCAAATTAACTGCAGTAAAAAATGACCTTGTAGCTTTTAGAAAAAAAACTGAACTTACACACACTTCTCCCCCACCGCACCTATATTCGAGCGTTTGACCGCGTGATCCACGTAGAAGTCTGGGCTGTAAAGATTTGCCAATGGCAGTCGTTTTCGGTTTCCAAGGTACCCCCACCCCAGAAAGCTAGCTTTCAAGCAAAATGTACTTGTATATCAACTTTAAATAAAGCCTATTTCTATGTGTATGTCTAAACCGGATAAAATATTGGGGATAACCCTGTTTGAACGGGTTACTCATCCATGGTAGGAAATGGTAGGATTGGGTTGGGGGGGGGGGGAGTAATCGATTTAAAAAATTGTCCATAATCAAAATATTTGCAGTAAAGATCACCTTGTTGCTCTTAGAAAAACTGAACCTACACACACTTCTCTCTCATCGCACCTATAGTCGAGCGCTTGACCGCGTGATCCACCTAGAAGTCTGAGTTGCAGTGATTTGCCAATGGCAGTAGTTTTCGGTTGAAGTCCACAAAATTGCAAGGTATCCCGCCCCAGAGTTTTCATAAATGAATATTGATACATCCAGCGATGAAGCACAATACTAAGCTCCATCACAGGCGTTTCTTGTGCTTCTCTGCCGAATGTATTTGTCCTCCACTGTTACCCCTGGATACGTTTTAAGTTCATGGAAGAGGAAAGAGACTGTATGTTGAAACTAAATAATGGCGTCATAGAAGGTTAGGGAAAGTGTTGTTGCTCGTATTATTTTTAATTAGCTGGATTATTTGCTTTGCTTTGTACTTTTGAATAACATAATTATACAGTAATCTTAACCATAATGGCGAAATAAGTAAATAATTCTTGAGAAAATGATTGTTTTCCATGCGAGCTTTTGCTATATTTCGAGCTGATAATAGAAACTCTTCTGCATTGTTGTGCATTTCTTATAAACTCAGTTAAACTACACACGATCACCTAGTTGCGTGGGCTCTATGTGGAGACTCTATAGCTAGTTGATGTGCGCTCGTCACAGAAAGTGCAGCCATTTTTTAACTGCTTGTTAGATTTTTTGGTATTTATCACTGCGTATGCCACTTTTGGCTTATTATTAATCGGTCTTGATAGCCACGTGGATAGCATACTAACACGTCATTCTGCTGGTGTTAATCAGGAAAATGCAGTTATTTGTCTCTTTTAGAAAGACTCCCTTGCGTTCTTTCTTCAACCTAAATTTACAGTAAAAGGAGAAAGATTTAAATCCGATGAAGAAAGTCCAGAGTTCAGCGTTACGTCAAAAGACTGATGTGGGACAACATGAGACGGCAAAAACAACTCAAGTCAAGTTGAATGCGATTTGATTTTCCAACTACAGAAAAGGGGAATTCTAGTCCCATTTTTCCTTTCAATACCCGCGTGTTCTGTGAAATAATTATGCTGTTTTTTATCACCCTCTGTCCCAGGGCGACGCCCAAATACCATAACTGTAACCCGAATCATCCTCAAGTTTGAGAGATAGAGTTTGCCAAGAAAAATAAAAAATCAATCAATCAGTAAATTTATGAAAGAATAAAGTTTTGTATTTCTCAAATTTTCTTTGAATACAAACCGTTAGCTGCGTTCACGTGGCCTTTTAATAACGGTAAACCTGTCACCTAGATATAAGAAACAAGTAATACAAAAAACGAGGCACTCGAAAACGAAGACCGAAGCACGAAGCACCTTGAAACTCTAAAACAAAACACTCTTGAAGTGGCTTCACCGTGCACGCATGTAGACACCACCCACACACCTGAACAAAGATTGATACGTCACAAACGCCAGAAACTGAACCAATTTTTATACCAGAAATGCTTGAGCTTTCACGGATGTGAATTAATAAAACCTCGAGTGCAATTAAGAAAAGATGTGCAAATAGTAGGTCGGTTTGTCTCATACATTTCTTATTGCTTCGAAGCAGACCGTTGTTACTATTAAGCTTATTTATTTACCTGGTATGGTTAGCACTCTGCAAGACTATTGTCCACCATTCAAGTCGACATATCAAGTGTTAATATTATTGAATGTTCTTATTTCCTTTCCAAAGATTCTGCTGAAAGCCTTATTAGAGTATACGCTTTTGAATTCCTATTTTGGCAACTAAAGTGTATTTAGTGTTGGTGTACGAGCTTAAGATTGCTTCGTTTTCGAGTTCAGAGAGCCTCGTTTTCGAGCCAGTAGTACTAGTAGGGTGCTTCGGTTTCGAGTTCAGAGTGCTTCGTTTTTGAGCCAGTAGGGTGCTTCGGTTTCGAGTTATTACGATTGTTTCGTTTTCGAGTGCAGATTGGTTCGTTTTCGAGCCAGTAGGGTGCTTCGTTCTCGATCAGTTAGGGTGCTTCAGTTTCGAGTTAGGACGCGTGTTTCGTTTTCGAGTTCAGGTTGCTTCGTTTTCGAGCTGGGGAGCTCTGTGCTTCCGTCTTAATGGTTTACGAGTGCTTCGTTTGTCGAACCTACCATAAGAAACACCCTGGTAAAATTTACCGTCGTAGAATAACGAAGGTAAATGGCATAGGCTTACTGTTTCGGGTTTGTTTTAAGTTCAATTTGAATGTAAACAAAAAAAACCTGTTGTAAATAACCTGGCGTGGCTTTAATTATTCATATCGTATTTTATACATATGACTGATCGTTAAATATGATAAATTGCTCTCAGTTTCCAGGAAAATAAGGAAGAGTAGCATATAAAAGGACCATTTACAAGTTTCGTTTTTGATTCAAGCGAGAGGCGACTTGGTAAGTACAACTAGAAAAACTTGTTTTTGGGGACTGTCTGGCCTGCAATTACATACACTCAACAATTTAGAGTAGGATAAGCTTGTACATAGTATGTATATGGGGCTGTTTGGCTTTTTGATCTAGAAACGTTTCTGTTAGTTTTCGAGGCTGTTTAATAGTCGGAAGTATAAAGAATAAACATTTTAAATTGAGTGCTGATTGAAATATGATGTTCCCCATAGATTTAAAAGCGAATTTGACCATAAATCAGTAAAATGACTTACGGCATCGTAAAATGAGAAATGTTTAATTTGGGGGCTCACGGATTTAACATTGAATCCGTGAGCCCCAAAATTAAACATTGCACATTATGTAACGCAGGATTTTACTAATATTCCACAAGAGAGGGAATACATATAGTATGCGAGGCATACGACACCTTCTATAAAGACACACCTCCTATCCCTACAGTTTATCTAACAAGCGCTCAGGCTAATATTACAGGAGAACTCGTTCCAGTTTTGTATCAAATAGATATTTAATAAAGTTTACTTCATGTTCCAACAGCTATTCTGGCATTCTTGATTTAGAGTGCACTTAAAACATTCTTCTTCAAATCACAACACCAGCCGTGATCTTGAAGTTCAGAAAACATGTATCAAGATTGGTAACCACAGGTGATACAAATGTAAAGAAAAAGCCATCTGAGGGGGGGACACATTATTGTGCAAGGAATCCCTCTTATCCAGATGTTAAAATCAAACAGTCTGGTGACAAAGTTCAATGTGTCAACCCAGGAAACATCTTGCCAGATTATTTTTTCCAGCCCACTGTACGTGCATGAATTTTTTTTTTGGACAATAGTCTTACGCATACGCGTATGCACTTGCAGGATATTTTTTTTTCAAAATCACCCAACCCCCTCTTCAGAAGTTACATGTAAATGGTTGGCCCCTTAGCTATAAGGAGCATTATTTTAGTTTTTCCTTTGTTTTCTTGGAAAACTTCCAAAAAGTTTATATTAAAGTTTGAACGTAAAAAAAGCCGGACTTCGACGATAACTTTTATTTAAAAAGGCTAAAAGTCACAACTCCGTAGCACACAATTTAACGCACGTGCAATTATTGATTCAGAAACTGAAAGCTTTACTGAAGAGCCTTTTCATGAATATTTCGCGCAATGTCGCTATCATTCGTCGCACTTTGTGCATACGCTTTAAATAAATAAACACTGATGACTTAGTTTCTCACCCGCGGCCTTAATTTACAGTGGCGTTTCTTATACCAAGGTGATAGCGGTTACACTCAAGGCAGCTCCCACAGGAGGTGAAACAACAACCCAATCAGGAGCCATAATCGGGAACCCAATCTGACCCTAACAATCGTTGGGTGCCATTAAATTTCTGCAAAAGGATTAAAAATTGGTTTTTGTCTCGTCGGAAAAATACTTACAATGAGGCTTTGAACTAACCGCGAACAAGTGGTATAACTGATGGGTGTTTCTGAATCGTGGCTTAGCTAAACCTAAGGATTTGTGTAAACATTGTGACTCAGCTAAGCCGCGTTTCAATGTTAATCATTACTCAAAAGCCTCCGTTTTCAATCGTCCACATTAAAATAATGCGTTTACAAAAATCTTTCTTTAAAAACGTCTCTGTTTTCATCAGCGCGTCTTCCATCGTTCCTGTGTGAACGATAAATTATGGTAAGGGAGAGGGTCAGGAGGGGGCGGGAAGTCTATGGGAGGGGAGAGAAAAGGGGGTGGCAAGCGGGATCTCCAAAGAGAAAGCAGGCGGCAGGAGAGATGGAAAATTTAACGACCGTCGGAAACGAGGCAGACAATTGAGGGGCAAGATAAAAGGCCCTTTCTTTCTCTTTTCTGGCGTTTCCAGATTGAACTATGCTAACCCCTCACTGTTTGATATATCGTTTGACCTTCTTTGTGCGCCATGGGGAAATTAACAAAGAAAACTCGATCTTACAGTTCTTGTTATTGATTTCTGCACTGTTCTTTCAAATGCTTCTGGCTTAGTTTCACTTTCGATTTTACAATTTTTTTATGAAGTTTGGCAAAAATGTTCCTCAGCTTATCACCAAGAAAACTTTGACAGGGAAGTTCAAAGTTCAACTTACTATTTCTCCTGCAGGGTGGATATCTAGATTACCAATCGAACTATTAAAAAATCCTCAAACGTAATGCTTTGAGATTACTTGGGTTACGATATAGTGTCAAAATGTGATACCTGATAAATAGACTGAGTCAGTCGAAGGCCGTCGGTTGTCTTGGTCGTTTACTTTTTCCCGCTTTTGGAAAGTATAAAGGACAAAATCTTAACTCTTGTAAGTCATTTATAGAAATAAATAAACTTCTATTGATTTTTATAATATACTAAGCAAAAGATATTAAGTTTAAAGCAATCTGACTGGTTCCCTACCTAAGGTATATTTAACAATTATTCCACAAAATGGAGTCGCTCAGGATCTCACAGCCAACGAGGCGTGAAATAATTGTTTTATTATATAGACAGACCCTTGGATTATGAGAACTATTTTAACTCACCAAACGTAACTTTTATGCGAAAAAAAGCATCTTTTGGCCATCTATTTCGTGCGTGTTTTCTACTCGTAGGATATGAGATAATATTATATTAGTGACAAACCAACCAGAGCCTGCGCTCCCTGATATCAACGGGCTGTCCGTATAATTAATCGCGATCGTGGACAGCCACTACCTAATTTGGGTAGTCCTCGTTTTTCAAACGAAAATGGAAAGTTGTAAAATTTCGTTTCCTGGTTTCTTTCATCTTTCTTCGTATAATTCGCATTTCGTCTGTGGTTGAGTACCAGTTTAAAAAAAAGTTTATTTGCGTCTCGATTTCTTTCAATGACTGTAAAATATTTTGTTACATTTTCTCTTAAACTGGTGCCCATATGAAATTTTTTTTCAAAGAACTCCCGCAAAGGTAGGTTGTCGTATCCTTTACAATCTCTAGAACCTTGAACCATCCATCTCCTATCCTACAGTTATATATAGCTTAAGATAAGTAATCCTGGTGAAAGAAACACTAAAACAAAGTTTAATTTCCCTTCCTACAAGGGCCTTTTAGGCTCAAACCCTTAAGGCGACTTTTTATTTTGATACTGAGCTAACCGGTTAATATCCCTTACCCCTAAGACCCTTAACAGGGCCTCACTTTTTAAAAACAAACTTTGATTTTTAATACATAAGCGTGGAGCTCTCTCATCTCTTTCCAAATAGAGTGGCGGTTTTTTTTTTTACCAAGGATCAAAAACAGGACACAAATTTAAAGCTCTATTTCTAAGATGTCCATTTATCTTTATGACACTAAAAACAAATACAGCTATCCTGTTGCTTAATGACTAGACTGTCTACAAAACTGGATTTCTTTTCATTTGTTTCATTTTTGTCTCTTTGGCTTCTAGAAAACACTGTCATGGAAAACATATTCGAAGTTGTACAAGCCATCGTTATTGGATTACTCGTTGCCACTTTCCTTCTCAACACCAATCGTGTCCTAAGGGCCATGGAATTATGCAGGGAATGCTTGATTCTCCTCAACAACAAAGCTCTGAATAAAGAAGAAGAATTTCTAAAAAAACTTCGCATTCCCATATATAGTGTAATATTTAAGGGTTACAATATCCTCAAAAGTGATCTCACAAGTGCGATAGAATGTGGCTCGAAGCTGCTGGTCTTACTCAGCGAGTATGACAGAAAAGACGAAGAGGGAAAAGTTAGCTTAAAACTGGCGCAATTGTATCATCTTCAAGGTAAATATAAAGAAGCGGCACAGCTTTATAAAAAAGCGCTCACCATCATGACAGAAAGTGGCGACAAATTTGGAGAAGGAGTATGTTACGCAAACCTAGGGACGGTCTTCTATTTTATGAGTGAATATGTCAAGGCTAAAGAATATCTTCAGAAAGCACTTGTGATCACAAAAGAAATTGGGGACAAGAACGGAGAAGCATCATCTTACGGAAACCTAGGAACTGTGTTTCAATCCCTTGGTGAATATGTCAAGGCTGAAGAATATCTTCAGAAAGCACTTGTGATCAGAAAGGAAATTGGGGACAAACAAGGAGAAGCAGCAGATTACGGAAACCTAGGAACTGTGTTTCAATCTCTTGGTGAATCTGTGAAGGCTGAAGAATATCATCAGAAAGCACTTGTGATCCGAAAAGAAATTGGGGACAGAAAAGGAGAAGCATCATCTTACGGAAACCTAGGAACTGTGTTTCAATCTCATGGTGAATATGTGAAGGCTGAAGAATATCTTCAGAAAGCACTTGTGATCAGAAAAGACATTGGGGACAAACAAGGAGAAGCAGCAGATTACGGAAACCTAGGAACTGTGTTTCAATCTCTTGGTGAATATGTCAAGGCTGAAGAATACCTTCAGAAAGCACTTGTGATCACAAAAGAAATTGGGGACAAGAACGGAGAAGCATCATCTTACGGAAACCTAGGAACTGTGTTTCAATCCCTTGGTGAATATGTCAAGGCTGAAGAATATCTTCAGAAAGCACTTGTGATCAGAAAGGAAATTGGGGACAAACAAGGAGAAGCAGCAGATTACGGAAACCTAGGAACTGTGTTTCAATCTCTTGGCCAATATGTCAAGGCTGAAGAATATCATCAGAAAGCACTTGTGATCACAAAAGAAATTGGGGACAAACAAGGAGAAGCATCATCTTACGGAAACCTAGGAACTGTGTTTCAATCTCTTGGTGAATATGTCAAGGCTGAAGAATATCTTCAGAAAGCACTTGTGATCAGAAGAGAAATTGGGGACAAACAAGGAGAAGCATCATCTTACGGAAACCTAGGAACTGTGTTTCACTCTCTTGGTGAATATGTCAAGGCTGAAGAATACCTTCAGAAAGCACTTGTGATCACAAAAGAAATTGGGGACAAGAACGGAGAAGCATCATCTTACGGAAACCTAGGAACTGTGTTTCAATCCCTTGGTGAATATGTTAAGGCTGAAGAATATCATCAGAAAGCACTTGTGATCAGAAAAGAAATTGGGGACAAAAAAGGAGAAGCAGCAGATTACGGAAACCTAGGAACTGTGTTTCAATCTCTTGGCCAATATGTCAAGGCTGAAGAATATCATCAGAAAGCACTTGTGATCCGAGAAGAAATTGGGGACAAAGAAGGAGAAGCAGCAGATTACGGAAACCTAGGAACTGTGTTTCAATCTGTTGGTGAATATGTCAAGGCTGAAGAATATCTTCAGAAAGCACTTGTGATCAGAAAAGAAATTGGGGACAAGAAAGGAGAAGCATCATCTTACGGAAACCTAGGAACTGTGTTTCAATCTCTTGGTGAATATGTGAAGGCTGAAGAATATCTTCAGAAAGCACTTGTGATCAGAAAAGAAATTGGGGACAAGAAAGGAGAAGCATCATCTTACGGAAACCTAGGAACTGTGTTTCAATCTCTTGGTGAATATGTGAAGGCTGAAGAATATCTTCAGAAAGCACTTGTGATCAGAAAAGACATTGGGGACAAAGAAGGAGAAGCAGCAGATTACGGAAACCTAGGAACTGTGTTTCAATCTGTTGGGGAATATGTCAAGGCTGAAGAATATCTTCAGAAAGCACTTGTGATCCGAAAAGAAATTGGGGACAGAAAAGGAGAAGCAGCAGATTACGGAAACCTAGGAACTGTGTTTCAATCTCTTGGCCAATATGTGAAGGCTGAAGAATATCTTCAGAAAGCACTTGTGATCAGAAAAGAAATTGGGGACAAACAAGGAGAAGCATCATCTTACGGAAACCTAGGAACTGTGTTTCAATCTCTCGGTGAATATGTCAAGGCTGAAGAATATCATCAGAAAGCACTTGTGATCACAAAAGAAATTGGGAACAAGAAAGGAGAAGCATCATCTTACGGAAACCTAGGAACTGTGTTTCAATCCCTTGGTGAATATGTCAAGGCTGAACAATATCTTCAGAAAGCACTTGTGATCAGAAAGGAAATTGGGGACAAACAAGGAGAAGCAGCAGATTACGGAAACCTAGGAACTGTGTTTCAATCTCTTGGCCAATATGTCAAGGCTGAAGAATATCATCAGAAAGCACTTGTGATCCGAGAAGAAATTGGGGACAAAGAAGGAGAAGCAGCAGATTACGGAAACCTAGGAACTGTGTTTCAATCTGTTGGTGAATATGTCAAGGCTGAAGAATATCTTCAGAAAGCACTTGTGATCAGAAAAGAAATTGGGGACAAGAAAGGAGAAGCATCATCTTACGGAAACCTAGGAACTGTGTTTCAATCTCTTGGTGAATATGTCAAGGCTGAAGAATATCTTCAGAAAGCACTTGTGATCCGAAAAGAAATTGGGGACAGAAAAGGAGAAGCAGCAGATTACGGAAACCTAGGAACTGTGTTTCAATCTGTTGGCCAATATGTGAAGGCTGAAGAATACCTTCAGAAAGCACTTGTGATCACAAAAGAAATTGGGGACAAGAACGGAGAAGCATCATCTTACGGAAACCTAGGAACTGTGTTTCAATCCCTTGGTGAATATGTCAAGGCTGAAGAATACCTTCAGAAAGCACTTGTGATCACAAAAGAAATTGGGGACAAGAACGGAGAAGCATCATCTTACGGAAACCTAGGAACTGTGTTTCAATCCCTTGGTGAATATGTCAAGGCTGAAGAATATCTTCAGAAAGCACTTGTGATCAGAAAGGAAATTGGGGACAAACAAGGAGAAGCAGCAGATTACGGAAACCTAGGAACTGTGTTTCAATCCCTTGGTGAATATGTCAAGGCTGAAGAATATCATCAGAAAGCACTTGTGATCAGAAAAGAAATTGGGGACAAAGAAGGAGAAGCAGCAGATTACGGAAACCTAGGAACTGTGTTTCAATCTCTTGGCCAATATGTCAAGGCTGAAGAATATCATCAGAAAGCACTTGTGATCCGAGAAGAAATTGGGGACAAAGAAGGAGAAGCAGCAGATTACGGAAACCTAGGAACTGTGTTTCAATCTGTTGGTGAATATGTCAAGGCTGAAGAATATCTTCAGAAAGCACTTGTGATCAGAAAAGAAATTGGGGACAAGAAAGGAGAAGCATCATCTTACGGAAACCTAGGAACTGTGTTTCAATCTCTTGGTAAATATGTGAAGGCTGAAGAATATCTTCAGAAAGCACTTGTGATCAGAAAAGAAATTGGGGACAAGAAAGGAGAAGCATCATCTTACGGAAACCTAGGAACTGTGTTTCAATCTCTTGGTGAATATGTGAAGGCTGAAGAATATCTTCAGAAAGCACTTGTGATCAGAAAAGACATTGGGGACAAAGAAGGAGAAGCAGCAGATTACGGAAACCTAGGAACTGTGTTTCAATCTCTTGGTGAATATGTTAAGGCTGAAGAATATCTTCAGAAAGCACTTGTGATCCGAAAAGAAATTGGGGACAGAAAAGGAGAAGCAGCAGATTACGGAAACCTAGGAACTGTGTTTCAATCTCTAGGCCAATATGTGAAGGCTGAAGAATATCTTCAGAAAGCACTTGTGATCAGAAAAGAAATTGGGGACAAACAAGGAGAAGCATCATCTTACGGAAACCTAGGAACTGTGTTTCAATCTCTCGGTGAATATGTCAAGGCTGAAGAATATCATCAGAAAGCACTTGTGATCACAAAAGAAATTGGGAACAAGAAAGGAGAAGCAGCAGATTACGGAAACCTAGGAACTGTGTTTCAATCCCTTGGTGAATATGTCAAGGCTGAAGAATATCATCAGAAAGCACTTGTGATCAGAAAAGAAATTGGGGACAAAGAAGGAGAAGCAGCAGATTACGGAAACCTAGGAACTGTGTTTCAATCTCTTGGCCAATATGTCAAGGCTGAAGAATATCATCAGAAAGCACTTGTGATCCGAGAAGAAATTGGGGACAAAGAAGGAGAAGCAGCAGATTACGGAAACCTAGGAACTGTGTTTCAATCTGTTGGTGAATATGTCAAGGCTGAAGAATATCTTCAGAAAGCACTTGTGATCAGAAAAGAAATTGGGGACAAGAAAGGAGAAGCATCATCTTACGGAAACCTAGGAACTGTGTTTCAATCTCTTGGTGAATATGTCAAGGCTGAAGAATATCTTCAGAAAGCACTTGTGATCCGAAAAGAAATTGGGGACAGAAAAGGAGAAGCAGCAGATTACGGAAACCTAGGAACTGTGTTTCAATCTCTTGGCCAATATGTGAAGGCTGAAGAATATCTTCAGAAAGCACTTGTGATCAGAAAAGAAATTGGGGACAAACAAGGAGAAGCATCATCTTACGGAAACCTAGGAACTGTGTTTCAATCTCTCGGTGAATATGTCAAGGCTGAAGAATATCATCAGAAAGCACTTGTGATCACAAAAGAAATTGGGGACAAGAAAGGAGAAGCATCATCTTACGGAAACCTAGGAACTGTGTTTCAATCCCTTGGTGAATATGTCAAGGCTGAAGAATATCATCAGAAAGCACTTGTGATCAGAAAAGAAATTGGGGACAAAGAAGGAGAAGCAGCAGATTACGGAAACCTAGGAACTGTGTGTCAATCTCTTGGTGAATATGTCAAGGCTGAAGAATACCACCAGAAAGCACTTGTGATCAGAAAAGAACTTGGGAACAAGAAAGGAGAAGCAGCAGATTACGGAAACCTAGGAACTGTGTTTCAATCTCTTGGCCAATATGTCAAGGCTGAAGAATATCTTCAGAAAGCACTTGTGATCCGAGAAGAAATTGGGGACAAAGAAGGAGAAGCAGCAGATTACGGAAACCTAGGAACTGTGTTTAAATCTGTTGGTGAATACGTCAAGGCTGAAGAATATCTTCAGAAAGCACTTGTGATCAGAAAAGAAATTGGGGACAAGAAAGGAGAAGCATCATCTTACGGAAACCTAGGAACTGTGTTTCAATCTCTTGGTGAATATGTGAAGGCTGGAGAATATCTTCAGAAAGCACTTGTGATCCGAAAAGAAATTGGGGACAGAAAAGGAGAAGCATCATCTTACGGAAACCTAGGAACTGTGTTTCAATCTCTTGGCCAATATGTGAAGGCTGAAGAATATCATCAGAAAGCACTTGTGATCAGAAAAGAAATTGGGGACAAACAAGGAGAAGCAACAGATTACGGAAACCTAGGGAATGTGTTTTTATGGCTTGGTGAATATGTGAAGGCTAAAGAATACTATAAAAAGTCTCTTACAATAAGCAAAGCTAATGGATGCATGTTTGGGCAGTTTCAATGCCAAGCTAACATGGCATGGGCGTTTTTGTTGGAAGGAAACATATACGGAGCTGTGTCGAGGCTCTCTGTGAGCATTGGAATGATAGAGAAAATGCGAAGTTTTTTAAGAGATGTTGACGAATATAAGATCTCTTTTTTAGACGAGCACGGTTCTCCCTACCTGTTGCTCAGTGCATTGTATTGTGTTACTGGGAAACCTAATGAAGCTCTCTACGTTGTGGAGTTTGGAAGGGCTAGAGCCCTGGCAGACATAATGTCAGCTCAATACTCGGTGGAGAAAGGAATATCAGTCCACCCACAGTCATGGGTTGGTATTGAGAAGATCATGAAGAAAGAAAGGAACTCTACTTGTCTGTACATTTCCTATTCTGGACAACACATATTCTTGTGGATTCTTAAGCCAAGCACAGGGATAGTTTTACGACAAGTAGATATCAGTGACTGTTTTAGTAACAAAAAAGTGCCATCTGTGGGTAATGTTTTCGAGGACATAGCCCTTAGGAACTTTCATGTTTTACCACACGACCACTGCGAGGATCGATCGTTGTTTTCTACAAATGTTGGTCCCTTGCCACTTGTGTCATCGCCGAAAAATTGCTCGGATGCTTCCCGCCTTGTAGAACAGGAGGAAGATGAAAATCAGCACCTGGAACCGCCGACTCTTGCTCATTGTTACCAAATGATCATCGCTCCTGTGGCTGACTTACTTGGGGAACCCGAAATCATCATTGTTCCTGATCGTGTCTTCTTCAGAGTTCCATTTGCAGCGCTAAAGGATGAAAATACGAAGTATTTATCAGAGTCGTTCAGGATCCGCATTGCCTCTTCTTTGACGACTCTCAAGCTCATTCAGGACAGTCCAGCAGATTATCACAGTCAGACTGGTGCACTGATAGTGGGTGAGCCTGCTGTTAGTCTCGTGTATTACAAGGGATCTGTTGAGAAATTATGTCCACTCCCTGGTGCAAGAAAAGAAGCAGAGATGATTGGACGACTGATTGGAGCTCAGCCTTTGTTGGGAGAGCGCGCAACTAAGCAGGCGGTTCTTCAAAGCATTCATTCAGTGAGTCTGATACATTTTGCTGCTCACGGTAATGCTGAAAAAGGAGAAATTGCTCTTGCCCCTTCACGCTCCACTTATAGGATCCCAAAAGAACAAGAATACTTATTGACGATGGCTGAAATTTCACAAGTTCGACTGAGAGCCAAACTGGTAGTCCTTAGTTGTTGTCACAGTGCACGTGGTCAGATCAGATCCGAGGGAGTTGTTGGAATCGCTCGAGCGTTCTTAGGATCCGGTGCACGCTCCGTGTTGGTGGCCCTGTGGGCTTTACAAGACGAAGCAACAGAGCAGTTCATGAGTCGTTTCTACGAGCATCTTGTTCGTGGGGAAAGTGCCGGTGAATCTCTTCACCAGGCCATGAAATGGATGAGAGGAAACGGCTATTCTGATGTAGGACAGTGGGCGCCTTTTATGCTGATTGGAGATAACGTGACATTCGATTTTAAAAAGTAAAGGTTAGTAGAAATAATTTATGTCATATTACATATTTTGGATTTATTAATATTTGAAAACGTCTCAGATAATTTGGCTGTAGACCAAAAAGGTCTATAGAGTGCCGTCATGATTGTTGGTCCTCTGGTAAATTGCCAGTCTTGTTACATTACTCACCCTATCCTACCTTAAGTTGTCTGCTTCAGGCCTTCAGAGCAAGATACCTAGAAGACTGTTGGTTTGTTAAATGATCACTAAGGTTACCTTAAGGCTTAGGTTTTTGGATGATAACAGTCCAACCCTTATCTTAAAAACTACCGTTCCTTTCTCAACTAGTACTAAGGCTTTTTTTAGCTCTTTTGGAAACAAAAAGAATGTTAAGACGGGAATGAGGGGAGGGGGGGGTGGCGTGGGTGAAGGGAGACAAATCCCCCCTCTTCCCCACCCGTTGGGCTCTAATAGCCATTCATATGTCTGCATGTGGAAAGACACTTTGAAGCAATGTGTCTTAACTAGGGACACAAAACGAGGTAAGAGCTAGTGAGGTCACTAATCAACAAAATCTCAATCTGACTCGCTATAAAAGGCTGAAGAGAGGAAGTTACATAGTTACATAGATGCTTAGAGCCGTTAAAGAAAAGCGCATAGAAAATTTCAATTAGTATAATATTAAGAAAGTGGTAGTTTTAAACTTTGAGAGAATTGGTGTAGCTGAACCAAACCAGTTTTAATGCATCCATTTCATTTGCAATTTTGACGTAATTTCTTATTTCTTGAAAACTGTTTAATTTCTAGTTTGTCGTTGATGGATGCAACTGATATATGCATCGTTCGCATTGGTTACCCATTATCCAGAAAATAGATATTGGTCCCCATCCGCCGAAAAAAATTTTTTTCTGTGTTTGTTTGCTTGCCTGCTTATTTTTATTATTGTTCTCTTTTTCAGTTGCAGGTGTTTTACCAAGACCAGAAGGGAGTGACAATTTGCCACTTTCCAGTTTGTTGCTGTAAGAAGAAGCCAGGTCAGCAAACAGCTTGCAGCAGGGAAGATTTGACGACGTACACGCGCTCGTTGTTTTCTATCAAATTCAGGTGATTCTTTTCAGTTTCATAAACCACCTTCACAAAAGCAATTGAGACCTATAGTAGATTCTAGGATGTATAGGTTCTTTTTCTCTTCGAGTGTACCACACAACTACAGCTCAAATATATGATTTAGCCAAGCCTAAAAGCGGAGCTCCATTTTTTTTTAATTCCTGGAACTTATTCATTTTTATAGTAATTACCGAAAAAAAGAGAAAAAGAAAAATAATGGAAAAAAATTTTTGCTCCTCTGGGATGCGAACCCACTGTTGCCTTGTCGGGTTGCCTTGGGACTACCCTCATCGTCCCCCAAAGTCTGTACGGACGGACGGACGGACGTACGCGGACGTCAGAACCAAATTTTCTCGCATCAATAGGTTACCGAAGTTACCAAATTTGCTTAGCAATGGTGCTCCGCTGACGCGCTAAGCGTGCAGGCTCCGCTAATTTATTTTTAGTACTGTCTATTCAGCTGGCTTCACGATGAAATCTGTAGTGGAAGGTTAAAGTGAAAAAGTCAACTCTAAAACAACGTAAGGTATCTTACTATACAATACATAGCGTTCTCTAGAAAAAAAATCCCTTGGATTTGAAATTTTGTCTCTTTCTCTTTCCCTTGAAGAAGACTATTTTTACTAGATGAAGCCGTAGTGCTAGCCTTGCAATCAGTTTTGTAAAATAAGGCCGTTTACAAAACCTGTATCGGACCGGATCGAATCGGATCGGATCGGACTGACAAAACCTGGATCGGATCGGACCGGACTCACAAAACCTGGATCGGCTCGAATTCTACTTAAAAAAACCCATATCTACTCATTGAAAGTAGGCGCATTTCAAATTCCCATTTAAAATGGTCAAGTGGTATCTCTGGATCAGGATGATGAAGAGAGATCAAGCTTTGGCCTTCACCATTTTGTGTTTAAGACTTACCGTTTGTTATTATACATTTAAACTACTTCATTAAACGATTACTTCTTTCTAGAGGGAGAGATCCAAGTGGAAAGACAAAGAGGAAAGGGGCCTAAAGTAACAATGATATAAATATAAGCTTGTCTTTGCTGTCCTTTACTTTAAATTTTAGCTTGTAAACATGAAAATACTCGATGATATTGGATTTATACACAATATCACCTGCAGAAACTGGTCACATGACTGAACGATTTACCCCTTCCAAAAATCCGTGACAAAAATACGATTAGTAAGGACAAAAAATGTTTCAGTTTGAGACCCTGTTTTGTCATGTAACAACGTACTAATGAAATTTTCATATGAACTGTGTGTTTTCTTTGGTTTATGCTAAATCACATTGTTGAAATGAACCAGTAAAAGGTTAAATTATTATTTTATAAAATGTGGATGGATATTTGTGTTCAATGAAACGTCTCTGAAACATTTTGCATGCAAAAGTTTGCAAAGCTACATGTAATATAATTTGATTAGACACTTTAATTGTGAATAACGAAATGAAACTATAATGCTCAGCTCCTGAATGAACACGGCTGTACCTTGAAAAGAAACTTCGAGTATACTATCATTACTTGAAAGGGATTTTTCAGAAAACCTGAAACAAAATCAATAATTAAACCTACATTAATGTTAGAAAGCAAACGGATTATTTTCTTATACTTGCATTGTTAAATAGGTCTAAAGTAACTACTACTCCATACTTATTACCTCAGTAGATCACATTTTTTTCAGTTTTAATAGGGTGACATCAAACCTTTTGCTCAAACGTAAGGTGATTCCCTTCAATTGCATTGGGCATCCTTTCTACGTATCATTTTTTGCGTGATTAGCGCGCGCAGGAGCGCGCGCACGTTCGCAACTTGATAGGTTTTCTATGAAAGCTGAGCAGTTCAGAGAAATAACAGGTCGTTTTCTCCTAAACGAGCTCGGTGTCCCCCATTTTTTAATGTGTTAATTCAAATGGCACACGGTCGAGTACGATATACCGCGATTTCAAGAAGAGTTAAAAATTCTGCTTTGAGATATTTTTATTTAAATGCCGAAAAGAACACGTCTTTAGGTACAGCAGGGTATGTACGCACGCGGCAAATTCTTTAATTTTTTTCATATCCTTAATTCCTGTTCAACTAAAATAGTACACAATGCAAGATAAATGTCCATTTTGTTGAACTGCTCCAATATTTCAATACAAGTGATGACTTTTAAGAAATTATGGTTCTCATTTCTGATTACTAGGGTCTCCTAGGAAAACCTTGCGGGTCGTATAGTTACTATCAATGGCTATCCATTTAGTGCCAAAACAAGCTCGGTGACCCCATTTTTAATTGCATTTTTGAAATGTTCGGAACAGAATTACCCGTTAGACCAAGTCTTAGAAATTTTTAAGTATTCCTTCTATTTCGATGGAATCACCTTAACACAATTTTCGTCATGCGGGCTTACCGCGAACACTGTACCATCGGGTGACTCAGGCTATCGTAATTGTCAGCGCAGATCTAATATTCCACCATTCTAGAATCTGGACAAAAAACGGAAGCAGGTATCCTTGTTATACGGCTATTTTAAGAGCTTTATGTTCCGTTTTATTACCCTTTTTGAGGTAGCTGTGGTAACGTTCTAAAAAGCTTGTAATAGAAAAAGAATGAAGAATGAGAAAGACGCGAGTTATCTTGATATCGTTGTTATTTTATGCTCAATTCGGTACATGCTTTGGCACACGCTTTCAGTACCTTTCCTCTTCATAATTCCGCTTAGATCTCTTCCTCTAGAAAAAAAGTCTTTTCGTGAAGTAGTTTACAGACTGTAAACCCATAACAATAAACAAAAAGTCTTCACGACAGGATGGAGAAGAAAAAGCAAAAACAGTGCTATGGCAATCACTTTTTTGATCTGTCTTTGTCATCTTGATCCAGAGATATCACCTGAACATTTTAAGTGGGAATTTGAAATGCGTCTACTTTCAATGAGTAGATATGGGTTTCTTTAATGGAATTCGAGCCGATCCAGGTTTTGTGAGTCCGGTCCGATCCGATCCGATCCGATCCGATCCAGATTTTGTCAACGGCCGTAAAATAAGATGATTGGCATTTTTATCGTAATGCCAGCTTTGCAATCAGTTTTGTAAAATAAAATGATTGGCATTTTTATCGTAGTGCCAGCCTTGCAATCAATTTTGTAAAATGAAATGATTGGCATTTTTATCGTAGTGCCAGCCTTGCATTCAGTTTTGTAAAGTAAAATGATTGGCATTTTTATCGTAGTGCCAGTCTTGCAATCAGTTTTGTAAAATAAAATGATTGGCATTTTTATCGTTGTGCCAGTCTTGCATTCAGTTTTGTAAAAAAAAATTTATGGCATTTTTATCGTTGTGCCAGTCTTGCAATCAGTTTTGTAAAATAAAATGATTGGCATTTTTATCGTTGTGCCAGTCTTGCAATCAGTTTTGTAAAATAAAATGATTGGCATTTTTATCGTAGTGCCAGTCTTGCAATCAGTTTTGTAAAATAAAATGTTTGGCATTTTTATCGTTGTGCCAGTCTTGCAATCAGTTTTGTAAAATAAAATGATTAAAATTTTTAAAAGCAAATAGTTGTATGGACCGCGATGATTCAGACCATAGCCTCCAGCACAGACGTTCCTTGGGCTTCTCGTGTATTTGTCTTCCTTTGGTGCCCTTAGAAGGAAAGAGAAGAAGGAAAGAGACTGCATAATGAGCCTCAATACTGTAATTTCTGCATAGGAGGCTAGGAAACTTGCCGTTGTTCACATTATTTGTAGCTGGAGTATTTTTAAGCACTTTGTATGAACAGTGTTTTGTGAAGACTGTAGTCGATCTGTGCGTTACTGTATAGCAGTTGAAAAGTTCTGTGGGGAAATGGCGTAAGTGTACTACATTTTTGTTGCTTTCATTTCTGTTGTTTGGAAAGGTAACAGTTTTGGTGTACAAAAGAGTTGCCCATAGTTATGACCAAAACACTACCTAACTACTCAACGATTTTTTGTTTGTTTGTTTGCTTGAGGTGCCAAGCAACAAAGTTGCCTTCATGGGCAAATTCCCCTAAATTGTATTCTTGACGAAAACAGATACACATGCAATTCCAAGCAACAAATTTACACGATTATTCCCTTAGGCCCTTTTCAACCGAGTTCGTCAATGTATATATTGATGTGGGCACCTTTAGGAACCATAAAATTCATGCTTATACCTTGCTTTTAATTAAAGTATAACACACTTTAGATTTTGCAGAATCTGCATAATAGATGTCAGGCGGTGCAATAAAAAGACGTGAAAATTACACAATTATTTTTGTAATTTTTTGTAGATTTTTATTCACCTCATCAGGAGAAAATAGGTAACATCATCAGGCTAAACTTGATTTTATTCGGCAGAGGCACCTGACCTGCTACGGAGAATGAACAGGAGCATCTAAGAGATATTCAATATGTGATGAAAACAAGATTTGTCTTTAGCAGTGTCACCCTAAACTTTCATAACACAAATGGACAAAAGTGTCGCATTCGTCAGAAATGCGAGCAAAAGATTCAAAAATTATGGGTCGAAGGTAGGGCTGAATCAAACTCCGGGTCACCAAGAATTGGAAGAATGAATGGCAGCAGGTGAATCCTGCAGGTAGCTCCTACTGGGTAAGAGTCACAAGGTACACACAAAGGAGTTTGGCATCACCGGAAAAAGAAGCTAGGTAGACAAAGGGACACGTGGCGATTTCATCGCTAATAAACAAATATTAGTTGTAGAATAAAAATTCAAGTAATTTTAATATACACCAGAATTCATTACATACAAAATCCCTATATAAATAAGTTTGATTCTTTGTTTAGGCAAAGAAAGCAAACTTATCATGTGATATTCACGTAAACAAGTAACGTGTCCACAGAGGCCCACATTTGATTGTGTGCACCGCAATATTTCGCCTTCTCACTGAGAAAATAACGTTTCGGTATTTAATAAAGAGCCGTAGATATCACTCAGCTGGCAGCGGCTTTTGCCTACGATACATCCCATTGCATAGAGCCCTCTTCAACGTTACAGTGAATTTTTTCGTCACTGACAGACCAGCACATGTACAAACAAATATAACAGGCCATCAGCTCGGATCATCTTTGATGTTATAATTCCTAACTTTTAATTTCTTAGGAGTCAGTTTTGCCTTCCCACCAGCCTTTTTAGACAGTTCTGGCCGGTGTTTCGTGGGCCTTTAGCTAGATTGCGCTTCCGTTCGCCTTCCTGTGAGTGCAAACACGTCACGCTCGGGCCAATCACGTGCAGGGTTGTGACTGGGTTCCAAGTCCCGCGCGACTACTTGTCGCTGAGGAGAACTAGGACGGGTTTTCCTGGGAGTAGGGCTTTGGAAACTCTCTTCTGCATCCAACATTTTCTAGATTTCTTGTAACGAAGCTTGGCCTTCAGATGATGACGTAAACAGCGGCTGATCATAAGCTGGTGAAGAGGTCCGCTGATTGGCTGGTGGTATGGTCACGCGTTTCTCTACGGGAACATTGTCTTTTGTTTTCGCATCACGTGACACCAGTTCTTGGGATTTCAAAAGGGGTTCCGGTACTTTACCATCTGAAATAGTTTAATAACAACTTGAATCACCTAATCAATTAGTTTCAGTCAGTCAATCAATCAATTAGTCAGACAGTAATCCATGCAATCAACAAAACAATATGGTTGGTCTTCGTAAGACTGTCGAAAGAACAGCTGAAGCTCTTCTCAAAATCAGAATAGAAGAGATCGACAAAAAACATCGACGTTTATTTACAAATCTGTAAAAAAAAAAAACCAGATAAACATGCCACGTGCATTATACGCAAATTTTTTCACTTTAAGTCCCGTTTGGTAAATTTCAGGCATGCGCTTTTTCCGTCTCAGTTTACTCTTTCCAGCTAATGCGGGTTAATTTTGTACTTTATCTGACTTTCTATCCCTTGTAAGATAAAGAGTAATTTCAAGCCGGATGGTTTGTTTAAACTGATAAAGGAAACTACTCAACCAAACGCCAACGGACGCTGACTATTTTCCACTCTGAGCCATACGCTGTGCAAAAAGAAGGTCTTGCGAAGTGAGCTGGTACTGAAGCTTTTCTACAGCATTTAGCTGGCTACAAAGATCGTCCTTTATTTCCCCTGGGTCTTTCCTTCTGGAATCCGGCTCAAAGGGGGCTGCGGAGGCTGAACAGCAAGGATACCGGGAAGAACGCTCCTTCTGCCACCTAAAAAGTCAGCAGTGGTTGATACAGAGTAGTTAGCAAAGAGATATTTAAGGGCTTTCTATTTACAGTTATTTATAACATTCAAGGATGCTTTTAAAAGAATATGGAAACTGTTTGCTGCGCACCCTATAAAGGTTTATTTCATTACAGCAATTTTCTCAACTTCACTCCCAATGTTGATACGACGTTTCAAAAAACTCAACAGCGAATTTGCGCGTCCATTTCTACGAAACATTTCTTATGCGAAATGTGATCACTGTGATGCGACATGAAATCACAAAAAAGAACACAAATATCTCATTAGCCTGCAAAGAAAGGAAACTGGCAGGCTAACATCTGATTGACATAAGTGACCACAAACCAGATAAGCCGATATAAAAAAAAAACCCTTTTCTGAAAATTGCCTAGTGTTTCTTCGATTAAAGAAAACAGGCGTTTGGCAGAAATAAGATCCAGTGTCACGGAGTATTCAGTCTCAAAGCATTGTCCAGACTTTACCAGTATACTTTGCCAGTTCAGCTCTAACTCTGTTGCCCATCTGAATGAGCTGTTCTTTCTCTTGTGACAACTGGCTGATGCACCGCGCCACCGCTTGCAGTTTGCTGTGTAACTGCGCCAAATAAGAAGTCGAAGGGCCACCAAGGGGCACTGGCTCGAGGAAGTCTCTGTCGCTGGTTTGTTTTCCTTGAAGAAGGATTGAGCTTGGGTCTTAGTATGCTTGTAGTATGTCCTTTTAAACTGAATATATATGAATGTTACAAAGAAAAGAAAGAAACAACGTTTCCTTCCTAATATGGTTCTCGCTTTTAGGTCCATGGATGAAATCATCTGTTTTTCTTGTCTTTACAGAGTTTAGTTGCTTCCTTAAGCCCAACTCAAAAACTGGAATGAAGCGAGTTTACCGGAATAACAAATGATAAGCTACAAAACTAAGTAACGAGGTGATGATGACACTTGATTAAATTAATCCTTTATTTATTTCATTGATCCTGCTTTGGACTAACAAATCCAGTACAGGAACATGCATCCAAAGTTGAAGTTTAACTGACCTAATGCAAGCTGTGTTCTAAGGCGGAGAACCTCATCTTGAAGCTGTTTGACGACTGTTGCTTGAGGATTGGACAACGCACCCCCTCTCCCTTGGGATGCAAGTTCAAACTTGAGTGAAGACAGCTGGGAAGAGAAATCAAATCAAATCAAACTGGATATGTCACGGAGATTTTTGCTGTCTTTAGGTGAAAGTGTGCTGACATTAAATTATATATCCTTTCTCGTACAAGAAATATTCTAACATCAAGAGAAAGAAATCGAATGATTTTTTAAAGGGAGAACAAACCATAATAGTTTTTGGCTATTTTTTCCCCAGAAACAAGGGAGGAAATTGAAAACATTAGCCTAATGTTTTCAAGTTGCAATCTATTTCTGTTCTAGCCATCCGCAGCCAAACACATTTAATAACACAGTGCAAGTCAAAGGTTAGCGAACCAAAATAAAAGGGTTATGGGTTAAACCTCGGGGCGGAGCCTCCCCGTATAAAACTTTGTTGAGTACCCCCCTGAGGACTCCCCCTCCTCCCCCGGGGTTGCAATTCATTTCTATTCTTGCCATCAGCAGGCAAACACATTTATCTCCAGAAAACTAGTAGAGTAATTTTAAACAAAACTCAACCAATGTTTTTGGCTTTTCTTTGATTGCAAGGTCTTTTAGCTTTAATGGGTGATAGAGCACTTTTAAAAGAGCAGTGAGCAGCTCCTTAGAAACATTTAATATTCCTATGTGTGTCGGTCATTTTCAAATGACCTGATTTCCCAAGGAAGTGGCTTCAGCATTCGTTTCCAGTCCACTCTTGAAGTACTCGTCAGCCTCTCTTCTGGTCTGCACCAGCTGCAGTTCCAGTTCTGTTACTCGTTGTTTGAGGGTGTTGAGCTCATCAGTTGCTCGTCTGCTCTGTGTTGTAAGTTCATACTGCAGCTGATCCAATGCTGTTTGTAGTTCGGGATTTGCTGTTGAAACAGAAGAGGACCAGATCATTAAAGATAACGCTGGGAAACAGCGCAAAATTTGATGTGGAACAGAAAAGGGCAAGCACAAGTTAAAAAATCATAGAACAGCAGGTAATTAACACTACCTTAAAGTTACATTTAGATTGAAAGAAATCTATTATGTCAGTGTGGTTGTGTTGAGCCTGTGTCATTTCTTTAGTTTAGTGAGTGAAAAAAAGGAAATCAGTGGTCGTGGTGTCACCTGCTAGGGTCCTTGATCTGTTTTAATAGTTAAATCGTATATGTTAGCAATGTACATTATTGTGGAAAACAAATTTTGAGCAGGGAAAAATTTCTTTTTGACAGGAATTCTTGCTGTTGCTAAGCCATGTTCCATTATTGTGGAAGTGAAAGAGTTGTTTGGATCAGAAAGTAAAAGCCAGGTGTATGCCCACTTACCGACATGAACTACTGCTGAAACCAACTGTGAAGGATATAGGTGAGTACTTGTAGTACTTAACACTTGTTCAATATAGGATTTCGAAGGTATGAAAATGAGTGAGCTTTGAAGGTTGTGGTTTTATATTTATCATGGTCTGATTGATACAATTAACAACAAAATACACTTTCACACTATGTCCAACTTTTTAAATTGAATGGTGTAAAATGATTTGATAGAATTATGATATCATATTTGGCATTACATCATAGAAGATTTATTTGTTGATACAATGTTTGGGAGCACAAACAAAATGTGGCCTTGTAAAATTATATCCACCTTGCTCCTGGGTCAGCTTATTTGAACTTGCGATTATATTATTAAAAATTTCTCTGTTACATTGGCAAATAAGGTACAGCTGTTCTCTCTCCACAAACACCTTTATTATACAGTCATGTTTATGAAACAATTTTATAATTAGTACTTATGCATACAAACTTATGTAATATGCAAATGTATTCGGTCCATTTGGCATTCAAATAAGTGAACATCATCTGATCTTAAGACCATCTCAGGTGAACCTAATTTCCTTGCTGTAATTCTATAAATGAGTGGCAATATTTTGTACAAACTAAGTGGAGAATAGCTGTTTATTTTCTATATTTGTTGTTGTTGTCTGTTTAAACAGAAACCATCTGTTATGATGATGCGTGCCATCTAAAGAAGTTTGCGCAGAATAAAACAAGATGCCTTTTGATAGCAACATCACAAAGAATGGCAAAAATGACGATGGTGGTTGATCGATTTCACTTTAAGAATCATGTTGATTCTTGGTGTAAACAAAACTGTAACCCATATTCAAGTGATGATTTGCAGGTGATGAATTGAATTAGTTATATGGCATTTTTGGTAAAAGTTTTTGTGAGGTTGAATTATGTGAAATAATTTGTGATATATAGGGAGGAAACCAATTCACCCTTGAGTGGTACTTAATTGGCTTAGGGGAAGGGTGAATTTCCAGGCACCACTCTAAGAAACAAGTAGTTTTTGTAACCAACTAGCCCCTTCTTTTGAAAGGGAGCAAGACTCTTATTGAAAAGTACCTGAATATGAGCCTGTTATGAACCACACAAATAGATCACAGAGAAAGTTAATTTTTGGTGGTCATTATAAGAGGTCAGCCAGTTGGGGTAGTTTGTGTCAATTTTGACGAGTGTTCTGTTTGGTGTGTGTGTGTGTTTTTTTCCAATTGTGAGGCCTCCATCTTCCATAATACAACATGTTATCTAATATTAATGGAGGAAATAATGAAAGTGTGACAAGTGGTCCCTTACAGCAGTTTAAAAGAAGAAAATTTCAAACTATTAGGAAGTCGAACCTCGATTATCCGGACTCGGTGGGACTAGGGTAAATAGTCCGGATAATCGAGAGTCCGGATAATCGAAAATATGAATATTAATGAGACAACTGATCAAGCATGACATTCCCTTAGCAACAAAACAATACTGAACCAATCAAAATTCAGCTGAACACATTAGAATGCTTCTTGTCTCTCTTTGTCTCCGAGCGCTCGATCTTTCGAAAGCGGAGCGTGTAATGCGCTGTTTTAAATGCAATTTTCCTGACTTTTAACATAATTTCTGAATTTTTTTACCTCCTAAAGTTTTTAACATCTAAGGTCATTAATATTCATGAAAAAAACGGGACCAGAGAAAAAGTCCGGATAATCGAAAAGTCCGGATAATCGATGTCTGGATAATCGAGGTTCGACTGTATTTAAGTAGTTGCAATTACTTACAAATTAACCTCATTATAAAAATGAAACATGAGAAAAGAAAAGGCATGTATACCATTTTTGGTTAAAGAAAAAGGTCACTGTAGAAGTAATGTAATTTTTAAAATTGCCAATAAAAGGATAACACTAAGTTAAGTTACTGACACTGGTTTTATCTTCTAAAGTGCATCCAATCCTCCAGAAATTCCTCTCCAAAGAGGGCCAAAATTCAACACTCTGCGCTGCCATTTTGAAGAGACTTTAGTTAGCAGCTTGGCCCCTTGTCTAGCAGCCAAGTAATGGGGCTCTCAAATATTAGCAATTGATCATTTTGAACAATTAAGAGTGACAATATTTAATTTTGTTATTAACAGGAAGTGAATGCAGAAGTCTGCGAACAGCTCTTCGTGTGGTTGTCAAGATTTCCACATATGACGAAACACATGAACCGCTGGCGATTTTTATTCATCATTTTATATGATTTGGACAACCATAACGAAAATGTGGAACAAAAATTATTAGAATAAATAAATGCATTTTAAGTTGTCGGTATGTAGACCCAGGGTACTCAATGTTGATGCAGTAAAGCCCGATTCTAATCTTTTGTGTAATTGGCCGCAAGTTTGGTGACAAGGCATTAGTCCAGTTATACCCTCCTTGCTTTTGGCTAAATGCTTAAGGTGATTCCATCGAAAAAGAAGTTGTAATGAGAATTTGTTGAAACTTTGCACAGTTACTAATTACATCTAGTACATTAAAAAAATAAAATAAAAAGAGGGGGTCACCGTGTCTGATTTCACGCTGCGGGGCTGTAGTATATAGGTATTTTGCTATCATTAGACAGCAATATAAAAAAAACCTATCCTTGTAATAGAGACACCCATTACTTCAACAAAGTTATAACTAGCAATGAAATATAAGCATTATTCTTATGATAGAAGTACAATGTTACAGTAAAACGCCTTAAAATTGCCGTAGCAATGAAACTAACTTGAAATAATAGGCAAATCGAGCGTCTGCACGGTTCCAGTGAAACGCCTAAAATCTGGCTGTAATAGTGAATCAACCGGAATATTTCAAAATTGAATAATGAAAAGTTCTTCAAATTTGAATATATCATTTAAAGTCGTATTTTCCTTAAATAAATGGAATAAAAAAGTGGAGTCACCGAGTTCGTTTAGGAGAAAACGACAATTTATTTCTCTGAACAGCTCAGCTTCCATAGAAAACCTATCAAGTTCCGAACGCGCGCGCGCTCGTGCGCGCGCTTATCACGCAAAAAATGATGCGCAGAAAGGATGCGCAATGCAATTGAATGGAATCACCTTAATTAGTTCCTTTACAGAAATATATTTACATGAAGCCAAACAAAATTTGTTAAGAGATTGGTATCTTATCTAAATATTACTGCCTTACTAAGTCAAATGTTTGTTATGAAGTTGCATAACACTAGGGCTTAAAACCGGAATTTTACTGTATTTTGTAAGTTAAGATCATAACAGGGTAAAACGTTGAAGAAATAAGATCTACAAGTTGAATCTTGCCAATAGTTTTAATAACACCCAACAGTTGCCAAAGGTCAAGCTGGTGGTCGTTGTGAATCACTGGCTATTGCCCCTCCATGATATTGTTCTACTTTGTTATTCAAGTATAAGATTCAAAATGAAATGGAGAATTCGGAGTTTTTCACTATTTTAGTCCAAAAGCCTTTTTTGTTTAGACTTCCGCTAAAGGGAAGGAGGTTTGGACACTGGAAATTCTTCTGAAGAGGTACTACCCTCGAGTTGAGACCCAGTTCAAATGTCTTTGAGAGCCTTGTTGCATGTATAATGTTATCTACTGCAGAGTATGGATGGCTGGGAAGGGGGAGGGGGGGGATGCCTCCTGTTTCTTGTAACTGTGGCTTGTTACATACCTTCATTGGCTTTTGAAATTTTTCATGAGTTGTAAGCTAAGGATTTGTAATGACATCTTTTACAATCTTAACAAATGTTGTTTTTGGATAATGCCTTCACAAGCAATTTGTATCACTTAAAAGAGGCCACCTTACATTAGTCATAGCTTTTTGCTGAAAAGGAAAACCCCTTTTTAAGGAAGTTTAAAGCATATCTGTAAAGGATATATTTATTGTCAGTTTAAAATGTTGTCAATTTCTTGCTATAATTCATTTGCCAATTATTTATTAGAAGGCATTGTGACACCTTAATATTTTAGAAGTCATGAAATGTTTTTTCTCTTATTTATATCATTAGAAAGATGTGTAATTCTAATTGGTAAGTAAATTGTCAGCAATTAATTGTGTAAAGAGTATAATTTTATGATTTGATTTAATTTTTAGGCGATCCATTGTACATGTACTTTATTTCTATAGAGGGGGTTGGGGAGGGGGGGGGGTGGGGGTGAGCAAACACCCATGAAATGAACGGTATCTCGTGCAGACAAAAGCTATTGTTTTAAGGAAACTGGATGGTTTGCGTAATTGCTTTAATAAAACCCGATTTTATAAAATTGCTTTACTTGTATCGGTTTACGTGACTACATGTCAAAAGGTAAAAAAAAATATAGAGAATAAAATGTAACGGACAAATGCGTCGGCTTTACGCTTAAGCTGCAAATGTTTCTACCCTTACCCTGTTCCTCTGCTGTGTCCACGCAATTTAACCTTCGTTTTGTAAAATCAAGTTAGACTGCGAGTAGTCTCTAATTTAGGCAATGGCGATGGTGGGGCAGGCAAAATATTCCCTTCTGGGCGCGAAATTTCGACGAGGTGGCGCGAGGGTTCACCGCGGTGAAACGAGAAAAATAAGAAGAGTACCTCAAGACAAGGGAATTACTTTCACTGTGTAAAGTTTGACACTATATCAGTATCCTGTAGATTTACTTAAATGTTTCGAACTTTACTAAAAATGTATAAGTGTTTGAATACGGGAGACGGGCTTGTCAGAGCAATTTGTGAAAGTAATTTTGTTCAGGCGCGGAACATTAAGATAGCAAAGAAACTCGTTACAATGTGAAAAATGAAGATATATTTACACTCACCCACTATTTTATATATCCCTGCTCATGTTTCGACTGCATCGTGACAAAGTCTTACGAATTAAGGCGGAAACAGCCGCAGACGTTTGACCGCAGTGGAGCGCGATGGTAGCCCCCAAAAATTTCCGGCGCCCCCTTTACGTCGCGTCTCCTTGAAATTACGCACACGCGCGCGTGTGTATTTCGCCCGCCTCACAATCGCGATCGCGAAAGTCGGAGACTACTCGCAGTCTAAAGTCAGGGCCGGTGTCCTAGCAGATTTGGACCCCCCCCCAAATTTGGACCCCCCGGTCCAAATTCGCTAGCGGATTTGGACCCCCCGGTCCAAATCCGCTAGCGAATATGGACCCCCGGGGGACCCAATCCGCTAGCGGATTTGCACCCCCTTCGCGGATTTGGACCCCCTATGTAATTGTAAAAACCCACGCTGTTATTCGCATATAAAGTACCGAAATAATTTCACTTTTCAATCTTGGCGAAGGAACGTTTCGTTTGGGTTTCAAAATACTGCAAACCTATTCATAATAGAGGTAGAATCAGACGTTAGATCAAGTAAATTGACCGTTCGTTTTAGGCACATCTAGCATGGTAGAAAATATTGTAAGATATCTTCAAGAAAGTTTAGTTTTTAAAATTTATCGATACAAGCTAGCGTTGTAGGTTCTCTTTTACCCTAAGTATTAAAGATTATTTGAAAAGAAAAACTGCTTCAATATTTTTATTTTGCCTCTTTAACAGCTCCAAAAAACAATTTTACTCAATAGAACGCTTGTTTTCAGGGGGGTCCAAATCCGCGAGAGGGGGTCCAAATCCGCGAGAGGGGGTCCATATCCGCTAGCGGATTTGGACCGGGGGGTCCAAATCCGCTAGCGGATCTGGACCGGGGGATCCAAATCCGCGGGGGGTCCAAATCCGCTGTGACACCGGGTTGTACAAAACCCGATTAGTGCTAATCTCAGGTTAAATGTTGTCAAAGGTCACGGATTCTCTTATGTAAAAGTGTTGTCGTTGCTAATTCTATATGACAATTTGAAAGCAGCCAAATTCAAATTGTTGAGTAATAATAAAATACTGGAATCCACGTCGTTATGAATCAAATGTGCAATTAAAATTGACACAAATCCTGGATTAGATTAACCCTGCTTTGAACAACTGGGCACTGTCCCCAAGTAAACCAAGGACCCTCATCAAGATTGCATTAGTAACGATAGTTTACGTGAAACTGTCCAAAGGAAGACAACTATAATTTTGCCTGGTTATTTATATAAAGCTACGTCCGAAGCGAGCGAGGTACACGAAAAACATACGTTCGAAGCAAGCGAGGTACACGAAATAGAAGACGACAACATGTCTATTACTCGTTCTATAAGGGTTGCGCACACTGATTACAGAGTTCTAAAAGCGAACTGTTATGTCGATTGGGGCCTCGTTTTTTAAGCGTACGTACGAAGCGACCGAGATACACGATACCTTTGCAGCGAGATAGAAGGGGTAATATGTCTACTCGTTCTATAAGCGCGCAAATTGATAGTAGGTTAGAAGCGATATAGAAGGCGGTAATATGTCTATCACTCGTTCTATAAGCGTCGCGCAAATTGATAATCGGTTCGAAGCGAAATAGAAGGCGGTAATGTGTCTATTACTCGTACTATAAGCGTTGCGCAAACTGACAAAAGATTTCTAAAAGCGAACACGAAATAGAAGACGATAACATGTCTATTACTCGTTCCATAAGCGTTGCGCAAACTGATTACAGAGTTCAGAAAGCGAACTGTTGTGTCGATTACTGCTTCTATTAAAGCATTGTGAAACTGGCCAAGGGAAAGCAACTATGATTTTGCCTCGTTATTTAAGCGTACGTACGAAGCAAGCGCGACACACGAAAGAATTACGTTCCAACGAGGTGGAAGGCGGTAATATTTCTGTTACTTGTTCTACAAGGGTCGCGCAAACCGATAATAGCTTTCTAAAAGGGGACTGTTATGTGATCACTCCCTCCAACCGAAATAAAAGACGATAATATGTCCATTACTCGTTCTATATTAAAAGCGTCGAGCAAACTGATAATAGAGTTCTAAAAACGAACTGCTATTTCGATCACTGCTTCTTTTGAAGCATTGTAAAACTGGCTGACGGAAGACAGCCATGATCATTCCTCGTTATTTCATTTAGGCGCACGTACTGAAACGAGTGTGATAGACGAAAGGCAAGATGGTGATACTTCGATTACTTGTTCTAAAACGTTGCGCAACCTGAGAACAAAGTTTTAGAAGCGGATTCTCTAACAGACAAGCGATGTATGTCTCACTTATGCCATTTCTTGCAATAGCGAAGTAAGAATCACACCGTAATGAGATAAAAAATTCTGTTGTGGTCACCCATTACAGCATGAATCTGTGCATATCAGAAAATTACCGGGATATATTCAATGTTAATCGCGAGAACTCCTAGTTTTAGTTTACTACAATTTTTAAATTGGAGTTCAGTCAAGGGTAGTTCAGGTGTGGAAGTTCCATTTTCATGTGGGCTGTACACTAACATAATACAGAGAGCCGGGGAATTGGACAAATGAATATCGTAGTATGAAATAGCCTTCAATTGGAAGATTGGACAAATTCTTCACTTGTGCATATAATTTCAAATGAGTTACAACCTAAGTAATATCAAAGTGGTCATCGTTGGTCATTGACTTTTATTGCATGTGGTGGCTCCTAAAGGAGCCGTTGTTTTTTACCTGTAGAGTGCAATGTCGAACTAATGAATAGTTCGACCAACAGGATTTTTCCCTGCGGTGTGCTATGCAGGGTTTTTTTCTGCCTTTTTTTCTGTTTTCTTCGGAGGTAAATGTTCGCTGTAGATACGGAAACTATACTTTTTTCTTTGTCCACTGAGGTAGGTCAGACCTTGGTTGTGGACGTCATAGCAAAACCACGTGTTTTTTTTCTGGTCCTCGTTGTTTGTGATGAAGTCCACCTGACGGCATCGTCTTTCAGCTATCGCTGTGGTGGATGCCCAGTACTGGGCAAGGACCATCCAACGGCGGATAAGGAAAGGACTGCATCCCTGTTTTTATTAGGAAACGGCGTTTCCTAATGAAAACAGAACCAGTTTAAAAGTTTCCTGGTCCCCTGGCGGCTTCTTCCGAAACATGAGTCTTATCTCTCTCGGCCATGATTTTAACTGAGGGAACGCTTCTCCGCCTATCGCCTTTAAAAGTCTTGTCCTTTCTTCGCCGATTTCCTTTCCGCACAAGAGCCGGACCTCGTCGCGATATAATTCCACAGACGCCATGTCTGCCAATAAATATTGGTTGTTGCGTATGTCACTTTATAGCCGGCACACCACTGTTTACACAAGTTGCCATGCCAATAACAATAAGTTACACTTTCCGCTTCATTGTCATTCATTCTTCTTCATTTGCGTGTAATTTATTCATTTCCAAGTTTGTCACACTTTCATAGTGGATGATTGTTGAAATTACCGCAACCAAATACTTTCGAATTTTTCTCTTTATTCAGTTTTATCTTTTTCGGCTTTTAACTTTATACAGATAAAAAGATACTACCTATGGTTTAGCTAATTTCCTCTTTCTTGCTTATCTAGAGCAAATCATCCCAAAAAATGCCGAGTTGTAGAACACTTCGGTGAAAAGTTTTCTATGCGTTTCAGGGAATGATCACACCTTATTGTCACAGATTTTAATTAAGGTCTAACAATAGTAAACAAACACTTAAACCTTTTTTTGCATTGATTTTAATACAGGGAAACCTGTATTAAGTGCGCGACACTTTTTTTAGACCGTAATTAAGGTTTGTAACAGTGAGGTGTGATAATTTTCTGAAACGCAGAGATAAAACTATTTTTAATTGAACCGAAAAGAACATTTATTTGTTTCCTTGTTGACATTTAAAGAATAAGTGCTTAGAAACTCGATGTTTTGGTTGATTTCTTCAAAGCGCGGCGGTTTTTCTAACGTGATTGCCGATGTACATGAATTTTTTTTTCTACGAACACTTGCAAGACAAGTGTAAAAATCTTCTGAATTTCGCAGTGGGGTAAAACAAAAGCAGAACAAGTAGTGTTTTCCTGGTTCGTCGCACACGTTATGCGATTTCAAACGCTTCTTATATGACCAACAAATGAACTATTTACAACCCCTGTTTCCTATTAGAAATAACAATTTTAACAGAGAACCCGCGCCAAAAGCGAATGTTTCGGGGTTAACGCTTAAAGAACGAGGCATAGTCATATTTGCATGGTTCTTGAAGTATCTTTCGGAGTCAAAAGTCTCGTTTTTGCACCGCGCAGCTTAAAAAACGAGGTATAGTAATATTTGCATGGTTCTTGGCGTATCTTTCGGAGTCAAAGGTCTCGTTTTTGCACCGCGCAGCTTAAAAAACGAGGCATAGTCATATTTGCATGGTTCTTGGCGTATCTTTCGGAGTCAGGTCTCGTTTTTGCACCGCGCAAGAAGCGAATGTTTTGGGGCCACACGCTTAAAGAACGAGGCATAGTCATATTTGCATGGTTTCAGTATTTTGTTTGGGCATTTTCCTACTTGTATTGGGTCCGTGTTATGCCTACTATTTTCACTCTTCGCTATTAATGAATGCAATTGTCGGATCGACAAGTCTATCATACGGATCGTGCATACAATTATCCAATCGTTCGGATCGAAAGGATCGACAACCCTCCTGTGAACATGAGGTCGTTAATGAGATGCAATTTTCGGATCGACAGCTCCATTTAACGGGTCGTCTCTCTTTGTCGATCCGTACGGGTTGTACTGTGGCTTTTTCCGATCGTTTCAGTTAGAGAGAACGAGGAATATTCATGTTTGCCTTCTATATTGCGCAACACGCTTCCCGGTTGTTAATGAATGCAATTTTCGGATCGACAAGTCTATTATACGGATCGTGGTTAAAATTATCCAATCGTTCGGATCGAACGGATCGACAACCCTCCTGTAAACATGAGGTCGTTAATGAGATGCAATTTTCGGATCGACAGCTCTATTTATTAAACGGGTAGTCTCTATTTGTCGATCCGTACGGGTTGTATAGTGGCTTTTTCGGATCGTGTCAGTTAGAGAGTATTGGACATGACTCGCAGTGAAAAACGAACGCGTGATGGCTCATGACACAGGCGGAATGTCCGGGTTTAAAAGCGACCCCGGAAAATTTGTAACAAGAAGTAACAAGAAGCTAATTTATATTGTTAGATTTTTATGTTTTATACTTTGAATCTGTACGTAGAATATTTTGCCTTCCCATTTCCCTTTCTTGTTTCATTCTCTCTGACTGATGCTGCCAGCAAGCGGGGAGAGAAGAGAGGGTTGGTGCTAAGAATGGGCATTTGAGAGGACTGGGACAGAGAGATCGCAATAGCGGGAGGCGGAGCGAAGGCTACCAGAATGGCGCTCATTTAATAAAGTAACACATTCTCTAGTGATATTGGGTGCAAATATCTTCCTATCCTTCCGTTATTCTCTATCCTTGAAAATAACATTTTGTTTCGAGAACACGACAAGGGGAATATTTTGTTTTACTATAAAGATTTTTAACATTCGATTATTTTCGACGTTGTCTCAAGATAGCCTCTTAGAGGAGACAATTTCATAACGAATTGACTGACACAAATTTTGCACCTTTACCTAGTACTGTTTGTTGTTATACAGCACCGCACCCCTAACAGTAACGAAAGCCTAAAATATGCGTGAAGTGTTATCAGGTATCAATTTTTTTTATGGTTTTGTCAAATTGATCTACATATACCCACTCTAATAAAAAACTACTTTGATACCCAATCGTCGCTCTTTGTCACAACGCGGCGAGCGTGGGGTTTTGGGTTTGTTGCAGGGAAAAAAAGAGATTCGTCTCCTTCCCATCAAGACCTGCGCCCCTGTTTTCCCTGTCATCGAAATACAAAAACCCTGGGAACGAGCATTAAAAGAAAGACACTTACCACTTGTCGTAATCTACACAGCAATCGCCGATCTCTTTACATTGTTCATCACAGTAACAGTATCCCCATAGCATATCCTTCCTGCTCCGATGTCTACCATAAGAGATATTCACGTGACAAGATGCAATGGATCGATTACAAAATTGACCCACATCATCGTCTGTCACAAACGTTTGCAACTCTGAGCAGAGGTCGGTTTGGTTTGCCTTGAATGGTTGACAGGGGCCTAAAGATGCATGGTTACATTTATTATACGTAAGTACACAGTGTGTTATCATACCTGACAACTTATGAAATAAACGGTACGCTAATACGTACTAGTGTGGCTTCAAATTACGACAAAACAAGAAGAAAATGAGATAGCCTCACCTCGGACACTGAAATGGAAGCGTTAACTGTAATATCTCTGACAACAGTCAAACATTAACGTTATTACGCAGTTAGCAAAAAGAACTTGGACTTTTTGGGACAAGCGCGCTTGTGTCACTAGAACTCCCCTCTTCACTTCTTGCGTGACACTAGTTACATCATGCATGACGAATGTGGCAAACCCGTATGAAATGTTTGAAGATCTTGAAAATGATATCGAAACCTTTTCCGCTCAAGGTTCAATTCTTCTCATGGGCGACTTTAATTCAAGGACAGAAAAATACTCGGACTGCGTAAGCCAAGATGGAAACGCCATGATAGCAAATGATCAGTCCCAATTTTCTTTCGGTTTAACTCGAAGAAATAGTTTTGACAACGAACTTAACAATCACGGCAAACGACTTCTTGAAATCTGCAAAAGCGCAGACCTTAGAATACTTAACGGCAGAGTGAGTGGGGACTCCCTAGGAAGAGCCACATTTTATGGAAAAACTGGCGTGAGCGTTGTTGACTATGTTATTTGTGACCAAAACTTATTTTCTCATTTCAAAAGCTTTATAGTTAAAAAGCCTACGTATTTATCAGATCATAGCTCACTGGTGACCTGGTTAAATATTGGCACCAAAATTTGTAATCAGGATGCTTTACCAAAGAATGATACTTTAACACGATTACCAAAACAATTCCTGCGGGAAAGTAACTCGTCACCTAAATTCAAAGAAGTTCTTCAGTCTTCAAGTATCAGTCCGGGATCGTTATCAATTTTGATAACCATGTTACGTCACAACATGGCGGCCATTTCAAAAATCGGGGATTTTCGTACTCGGTCAGCTTTATTCGTTATTTGTTCGGTAATACTCGGGTTATCTACCCATAGTTCTATTCGAGAAAGCCAGGGAAGGAATGAACTCCACGTGTGTCAAAGATGGCGGATGAAGGCAAACGATGAAGAAGCGAATTTTACTCGCAAAGAGAAAGAACACTACAGATTCTGCGTCCAAATCAGGTATGTTTTTCCACTTTGCCGTTAAATTTGAGTTGTTTAAAGATTTTTGTGGCATCCACAAAAGTTATGTCGTAATCTTTAACCTTATTGCTTTCGATTTATCGTTTGTTTATCGTTGTGCACGATTTCTTAAAAAAGTGCACTGGGGTATTTTGATTTGCAGTCCGATTGCATCACTAACCGCCATTTTGTGATCCTATTGACTGCGTCGCTTGATCCTTCGTGTCTAAGATGCTTAGTTAAATAGATTTTTGTGGTAATCCCCAGACATTGTTAAGCAGATGCGTTTGAATTTCTGTGACGAATTTAAGCTTTACTTTTTTTAAATGGTAATAGAGGACCTGCACGACTCCTACTTCACGTCTTTGTATGCTGCGTCTGATATATCTCGATCTTTCGACCAATTTTGCTTCTTGTATTTTTGTAGTGGGTTTAGTTTGGAGGATGTTTAAATGATGACTGAATTGAGCAGTTAAGGTTAGGCGTCGCATCTTTAAGACTTTGATCTCGAGTTCATATCTGTTCTTTTTCTGATATCTTGTGGCTTAGCGCCTGTGTGTTATTCTTAGTTAAATTTGACCAAATCCGATCGTCTGTTAAGCGACTAAATGTAGTATTAATAAGCTGCTGTTGGAGCGACTTTAGAATACCTGGCCACTTATCTACATATCTTTCAATGCTTTGAAGAACGAGCCATGTGAATACAAAAGAAACAATTGTTATTCAATGACATGCAAATATGGGATCATTATCAGCAGCTGGCCAAAGTCCCCTTTGTAAATTTGTTAAATAAAAATATAAAATTAGCCAAATTTAAATAATGTCTTAAAACTGTCGTATGTAACTCAAAGTCATAAAAATACCGTAGATCCGTTAAATTGCCGCTTTTAGTACTCCATAATTGCCACCTTTAAGATTATGTAAAATTGCCACTTTTAAGAGTCCTTAAAATTGCCACTTTAAAGAGAATGCAAAATTGTCACTTTTAAGGCTCCTTAAAACAGCTACTTATAAGACCACTTAAAAGTGCCACTTTTAAGACTTTGTAAAAGTGCCACTTCTAAGAGTCTCTAAAATTGCCACTTTTAAGGCTCCTTAAAAGCGCCACTTTTAAGGCTTTGTAAAGGTGCCACTTCTAAGACTCCTAAAAGTGGCACTTCTAAGACTCTGTAAAATTGCCACTTCTAAGACTCCTTAAAATTGCCACTTTTAAGACTCCTTAAAATTGCCACTTTAAAGACTGTAAAATTGCCACTTTTAAGGAGTCTTAAAAGTGCCACTTTAAAGGCTCCCTAAAATTGCCACTTTTACGACTGTAAAATTGCCACTTTTAAGGAGCCTTAAAAGTGCCCCTTTTAAAGCTCCTTAAAATTGCCACTTCTAAGACTCTGTAAAATTGCCACTTTTAAGGCTCCTTAAAATTGCCACTTTTAAGACTCTGTAAAATTGCCACTTTTAAGGCTCCTTAAAATTGCCACTTTTAAGACTCTGTAAAATTGCCACGTTTAAGGCTCCTTAAAATTGCCACTTGTAAGACTCCCTAAAATTGCCACTTTTAACACTCCGTAAAATCTTCTAAGACTGTCACTTTAAAGACTGTAAAATTGCCACTTTTAAGGAGCCTTACAAGTCCCACTTTTAAGGCTCCCTAAATGCCAATTTAAGACTTTGTAAAAGTGCCACTTTTAAAGCTCCTTAGAATTGCCACTTCTAAGACTCTGTAAAATTGCCACTTTTAAGGCTCCTTAAAATTGCCACTTTTAAGACTCCATAAAATTGCCACTTTTAAAACCCTGTAAAATTGCCACTTTTACGCCGTCTTCTTAAAATTGCCTATTGACTTTCAGGACTATACAAAGGCTCCGCTTTTAAGACTCCCTAAAATTGCCACTTTTAACACTCCGTAAAATCTTCTAAGACTCCTTAAATTGCCACTTTAAAGACTGTAAAATTGCCACTTTTAAGGAGCCTTAAAAGTGCCACTTTTAAGGCTCCCTAAAATTGCCACTTTTACGACTTTAAAATTGCCACTTTTAAGGAGCCTTAAAAGTGCCACTTTTAAAGCTCCTTAAAATTGCCACTTCTAAGACTCTGTAAAATTGCCACTTTTAAGGCTCCTTAAAATTGCCACTTGTAAGACTCCCTAAAATTGCCACTTTTAACACTACGTAAAATCTTCTAAGACTCCTTAAATTGCCACTTTAAAGACTGTAAAATTGCCACTTTTAAGGAGCCTTAAAAGTGCCACTTTTAAGGCTCCCTAAAATTGCCACTTTTACGACTTTAAAATTGCCACTTTTAAGGAGCCTTAAAAGTGCCACTTTTAAAGCTCCTTAAAATTGCCACTTCTAAGACTCTGTAAAATTGCCACTTTTAAGGCTCCTTAAAATTGCCACTTTTAAGACTCTGTAAAATTGCACTTTTTCTTGTTAAACAAAAGCCCGGACGACTCTGTCCAGTCCACCAGGCTGTTTAGATCTGACTGTAATGCCGCACAGTCTGAGGCAGAGTTGATCGTCCTAAGAACTTTGGTGTCATCTGCGTAGCATGCGACTCTAGAAGGCGACGTAACAGTGTCTGGGAGGTCGTTTACAAATAATAAGAACAGCATCGGGCCGAGCAGAGACCCTTGAGGCACTCCGGAAGTGACTAATAGTTGTTCAGAGGTGGCACCAAGCAATTTGGCATGATCGACTTTGTCAAACGCCTTACTCATATCGAGGTAAATAACATCCGTTTGCCTTCCAGAATCGAGCTGCGCCCCGATGTAGTCTAGAACACTGGTTAGTTGGGTGATGCAGGACCTACCAGCTAAAAAGCCATGTTGGAAAAGGCTTATCTTTTGTTGTAAGTGATCTTTCAGACCGGCTAAAACACAACGCTCAAGTATCTTTGAGATGACAGAAAGAAGGGAAATTGGGCGATAGTTCTCAACGTGCTCACGTTTCCCTTTCTTAAAGTCTGGAACCAAGTTCGCGAGTTTCCAGTCTGACGGGACCACGCCTAGTTGCAAGGATTTGTTAAACAATTTTGTGAGAGACGGTGCAATCTGTTCAGCTGTCTCTTTCAACAAACGTGAAGGGATTCCGTCTGAACCTGCCGCCTTATTTACATCCAGCTGCCTCAGATGGGCCCGAACCTCTGTGACTGAGATCTGCAAGTCTGTGATGAACGGTCCAACTGAAGGTGATTACCAAACTGGATGAGACCGGACCTCTGAGGGAGCAGAGAAGACCGACGCAAAGTATGAATTGAATAGCTCTGCGATCCGTCTAGGCGTTGACGCTTGTGTGCTCAGTTCATTCTGCTCACAGGATGACATAGACTCAGGAAAGCTGTGCGATTTGCTGGTCAGCTTAAATATAGACCAAAAATGCAATGCCAACGCATTACAAGGAAGAAAAATCCGCAGGTGTTTCAGTATTCCATCAGCGGCGCTGTCTTAGAAACTTGTGAATCTGAGAAGGATCTCGGTGTCTGGGTCTCTAGCGACCTTTCCTGGGATAAGCAGATCTTTGAACAATGTACCAAAGCCAACAAGCTCCTGGGTTTTGTGCGTCGTGCTTCCAAGAACATATTCAATATGCAGACGCGCCGTACTTTGTTCCTGACCATCGTTCGTTGCCACCTTGGCTACGCCTCCCAAGTATGGTCTCCCCAGTCAATTGGCCTGCTGAAGCAAGTGGAAGGCATCCAGCAGCGTGCGACAAAGTACATCTTGAAACTACCATTCCGCTGCGACATCCCATACAAGACCAGGCTTCAGATGACCAACTTAATTCCACTGTCCTTCTGGCACGAGTATCTGGACATTGTTTTCTTCTATAAAGTTGTAAATAATCTAATATATGTTAATAGCGATGCACTACCGGTTGCTAGGCAACCGGTCAGAGTAACACGATCTTCAAGTAGTAACACTATTTCATATATTGCTAAAAAATGCCGCACTGTAACGTACCAGCGCTCCTTTTTTATCAGATGCACTAGAACCTGGAACGTCTTGCCAGAAGATATTAAGAACAATCAGACACTTCCAGCCTTCAAAAAATCTTTATTTCAATATTATTTTACTGCACTCGCCATTTATGACCAGGACGATACTAGGACTTGGAGAACAATCTGCCCTAAATGCAACGTAGCGCGTAACCTAACACGCCTACCGTCATGTTGTTTCTAGTTTTTATACTTTTTTGTCTGTAATCTGTTTTACAAGGGGAGCGCTGTAATTGGCATAGCTGTAGCGTCTCCCCGGCCAGTGTTTTTGTTTTTGTACTTGTTTATATTATGTCCTTTTCTTGCCTTGTGTAATATGTTTTTGGCCGAAGATAAATAAATAAATAAATTTAAGGCTCCTTAAAATTGCCACTTGTAAGACTCCCTAAAATTGCCACTTTTAACACTCCGTAAAATCTTCTAAGACTCCTTAAATTGCCACTTTAAAGACTGTAAAATTGCCACTTTTAAGGAGCCTTAAAAGTGCCACTTTTAAGGCTCCCTAAAATTGCCACTTTTACGACTTTAAAATTGCCACTTTTAAGGAGCCTTAAAAGTGCCACTTTTAAAGCTCCTTAAAATTGCCACTTCTAAGACTCTGTAAAATTGCCACTTTTAAGGCTCCTTAAAATTGCCACTTTTAAGACTCTGTAAAATTGCCACTTTTAAGGCTCCTTAAAATTGCCACTTGTAAGACTCCCTAAAATTGCCACTTTTAACACTCCGTAAAATCTTCTAAGACTGTCACTTTAAAGACTGTAAAATTGCCACTTTTAAGGAGCCTTACAAGTCCCACTTTTAAGGCTCCCTAAATGCCAATTTAAGACTTTGTAAAAGTGCCACTTTTAAAGCTCCTTAAAATTGCCACTTCTAAGACTCTGTAAAATTGCCACTTTTAAGGCTCCTTAAAATTGCCACTTTTAAGACTCCATAAAATTGCCACTTTTAAAACCCTGTAAAATTGCCACTTTTACGCCGTCTTCTTAAAATTGCCTATTGACTTTCAGGACTATACAAAGGCTCCGCTTTTAAGACTCCCTAAAATTGCCACTTTTAACACTCCGTAAAATCTTCTAAGACTCCTTAAATTGCCACTTTAAAGACTGTAAAATTGCCACTTTTAAGGAGCCTTAAAAGTGCCACTTTTAAAGCTCCTTAAAATTGCCACTTCTAAGACTCTGTAAAATTGCCACTTTTAAGGCTCCTTAAAATTGCCACTTGTAAGACTCCCTAAAATTGCCACTTTTAACACTACGTAAAATCTTCTAAGACTCCTTAAATTGCCACTTTAAAGACTGTAAAATTGCCACTTTTAAGGAGCCTTAAAAGTGCCACTTTTAAGGCTCCCTAAAATTGCCACTTTTACCACTTTAAAATTGCCACTTTTAAGGAGCCTTAAAAGTGCCACTTTTAAAGCTCCTTAAAATTGCCACTTCTAAGACTCTGTAAAATTGCCACTTTTAAGGCTCCTTAAAATTGCCACTTTTAAGACTCTGTAAAATTGCCACTTTTAAGGCTCCTTAAAATTGCCACTTGTAAGACTCCCTAAAATTGCCACTTTTAACACTCCGTAAAATCTTCTAAGACTGTCACTTTAAAGACTGTAAAATTGCCACTTTTAAGGAGCCTTACAAGTCCCACTTTTAAGGCTCCCTAAATGCCAATTTAAGACTTTGTAAAAGTGCCACTTTTAAAGCTCCTTAAAATTGCCACTTCTAAGACTCTGTAAAATTGCCACTTTTAAGGCTCCTTAAAATTGCCACTTTTAAGACTCCATAAAATTGCCACTTTTAAAACCCTGTAAAATTGCCACTTTTACGCCGTCTTCTTAAAATTGCCTATTGACTTTCAGGACTATACAAAGGCTCCGCTTTTAAGGCTCCTTAAGACGCTGCTTTTAAGGATGCGCAAATTTTTATGGTGCCGCTCTTAAGACTTCATCTTTTCACTGCCTTTTTTTTACCTATTGTAAACGTCTTAATGGTTGTGCAATTGCGTCTTTTTTATCTTTCTTTTTAATTGATGTTTGCTCATTGTTCATGTTGAGAATGCATAGAACAGGTCTTAGGCTAATTGCATTTACAAGATACGTTCGACACATGTACCTCTTTTTTTTAAGACTCATTCGATGCCTTTTACATCGACCCATGAAATTAATGCACAAAATTGGTTCTCCTTAATATTCTTCCTTTTATTGATTAACAACACATCTTAGTATATTGGCTTGATTAATAATGATACATGTAATATAGAAATATATATGAACACTCAAATATGGGTCTTTCAGTTCCACCGACATTTTTCCTACAAGCAGGGGACTCCACAAAAATCGATACTTGATGTTAAGACCTTCCAGACTGTCATGATCACTGTAAGATTATGGAAGTTGTTGATGCGAGTTACAAGTAGGTGTTTGCAAGTAGGCAATAGCCAGATTTAAGAAAACTTGGAATTGTTAAGGACATCGCCACCTTGTACACATTTGTCTAGTTTCCCCCTTTTTTAATAAAAGACCAAAATAGAAGAGGAGAAACAGTTTATTAACAAAACACTAACGTTGTAAATGTGACATTCTTTTTATTTTAAACTGTAGAGGATACAAGTTAATACGAGTGAAACAAAGTATTTAAAAACTCTTTCACTCTCAAACTAGTTCTCAGCGTCAATACGTCAATAATGACGAATCCAGGCAAACTGTTTCACCAAAACAATTTAGACGTTCTTTACTCTTTTTCTTGCCTCAAAATCACCTGTAAAAAGAAAACACGATTGGACACAATCAGTAAAAAAATGCTATTTTGTGGATGCGCTCACTTTTCGTTCTTTAGCATTAACTGTAAATGTTACAAGATTTCAACTTGCTTAAGCGGTGGAGAATGGCCCTTTGAAAGCTAGATTAAGTTTTTACCTCTCCACTTTCGTCATTCTTTTCGCCTTCCTTATCAGTTCTTGGACGTTTGTTAGCATGTCCCTGTAATGTAAAATACAGCACAACAGTGTATCAACTACTGTGAAAGGAGTCTTGAATATTGTGTGCTGTTAACGTTTAGTTCAAATGCATCAATTCATATAGTTTTATATGCACTTGTTGGTAAGAAAAATTTTATAGGTTAGCCGTGAGGTCGACATGGTTGTATTGTCGTCTGATTGACATGTGATCTCCAGGAGCAATAAATCAGACAAATAAACATTGGCACTACTTTGTACTGTGAGAAGTGTACGCACGACACACAAACGTGCGCACTCCGTCCCTATCCATGACAGCATCATTGACCATTACATGCGTTTCCGTATGAAGGCTAGTAAAGCACCTTGCCCCCAAAACAGGTGTGTTGTGTCATGTTTTGTCACCCTTTTTATTTAACTATATATTTTTTCTTCCCTCGCTTTTCCAATCTTTCTATGCGTCTTTTTCGTACCTAAAAGGAATGTTCAAAAGTCAGTGCTGCGCCTAAATCATAGCAGACATTTTCTGATATTGATTGTGCAAGCAAACAAGTAGATAGGTGCAATTTAGCAATCTGAACCTTTTTAGCTAATAGAAAATAAATAAATCCTTTATACTTGAGGACGGTCCAATTCTATACCGTGTTAGTTGTATTGTTTTGTTGACCCAACATTTACAATCCTATGTTTGTTGTTGTTATCAGCTGAAAAGAATATTTTTGTTTGCTAGTTAAACTGACTAAGAAAGCCATATTACCTCTTCGCTGTCCACCACAGTGTCTTCATGTTCATCACGAGTGGCATCCTGCAAATAATGTAAAAGCTCCTTACTACATGGCCTGTGACTGCGATTTCTCACACTCATTTTCTCGCAAGCGAAAACCGATTTTTGATTTCTATCATTTGCGTTTCGACCCCATGAGTCGGCACTTTCGCCATGAATTCCATGTAGTATTTAACCACCATGTGATCGCAAAAATAAATGAATCATAAGTCGTAATTCATTTATTTTTGCGATCAGATGGGATACAAATGCATTTTTACATCGCGTGACTTCATACAACAGGAAGTCTTTAACCACAGGGACTTTCCCGATGAAATGAATCATCAGATTGCTATTGTTTTTTGGGGGTCATACGATTATCATGTGATATCAGATGAACTTGTATTTAAAGTAAAGTTTGTCAGTAAAGTTTGTCAGTGAAGTTTGTCAGTGAAGTTTGTCAGTAAAGATTTACTCGAAGTAAACGGTGAGTTCTTTAATTTTCTCTTGCTTCTTTACGCTGATCTTTGTTAATGCTTCTTCTTTTGATGTTTTGCCATATCTTGCCATTGTTTTGAATCTCTTTCCATCGATAATACTGTCGATCAACCAACATTTATTTTTTGCGTCATCTTTGATCGTTAATTTGTTCTCTAGTTTGGCTATTCTCTCTTCTAGTTGTTTTTTATTTTCGATGGTCACCTTGTATTCTATCTTTTTGGTTTTCTTATTTGGATTTGATCTTATGTTTATTAATTCATTGCCATATTTTTCTGCATATTCGTGAATATATCCGTTTTCAACTTGTTCTAAACTCTTTTTGTCGTTACTTGGTGCATTAATAATTAGTTTTATTTTTGGATTATGTTTCTTGTTCTTAAACACTTGGCTTTTCATGTTCGATAGATGCCATTTGAGTCTGGTTTCTAGTTCTTCACATGTTGAACCTACATAGACCATTCCGTTATCAAATGTTACTTTATATATCTTTCCATTCTTGTACAAGCTGTTGAATTTACTGTTGACTAATTCTAATATTGGTTGCCTTTTGTTGAAATATTTATTGTTTATCTCTTTGTTATTCAAATGTACGTACTCTAACTTGGTTGTTCTGCTTAATGCCGTGTACAGTTGTTTTTTGTCCATACGATTGACGTCGTGAACGTTATAATGTTCATTGATATCTGCTCCTTGGTATTTGTATACTGTCACGCAAAATGAAGGAATGAAGCTTTCGGAAAACTCTTTTATGTCGTACCATTCGTTGTTAACCTTGAATTTATTCTCTTTTATTTTCTCAATAACGAATTCCATTGTATTGAATATTTTTTTGTCCTTTATGTTTTGAGTTGCCAGTATTGGCATGTTTTGGCACACTTTATAGATTTCCTTTTTATTATCATATTTGAACTCCACTGTTTCATACCTCTTGTCTTTTGTGAATTGGTCGCAACATTGTGCATTTACCTTTATTCTTGTCGAGTTCAGGTAACATATATTTTTATAAAGTTTCTTATCAATAGGTTGGAAATATGTCGAGATTTTACCATGTTTCAAGAATGTTTTTAGCATCTCGTGGGTTTGCTTGTCATACCTACATGATTTCTCTATATATTGAAGAGTTTCAATCCGTGGACACATTTCACTGATCGTTTTTGACTCCATATAGTTGTAATGTATTTGACTTCCCCCTTCTACAGGCTCACATTGGTTGGGATCGCCAAACATGTACACTTTGTTATTGTATTTTGTATATTCGTGATAAATTTTAGTCATCCACTTGTTAGGTACCATGGAAAATTCTTCAATGAATATTGTTTTTCCATCAAGGCTGTGATAATTCCCATCGCTCCATTCACAAAAGTATGAGTCAAATGTGTGACATATTTTGTTTGCTACTTCCTTTTCATATCCTGTTTGAATTAATTTTTCCTTGACATTCTCGACAGCCTTATTAGTAAATGATAAAACTAATGGCTTATCTGTTTCTTGTATCATTTTGCATAGTTCGGTAGTTTTACCACTCCCTGCTTGTCCATTGTATATACATCCTCTGCCAGTTTCTAATTTATAATCTGACATATCCATGTTTTCTCTGTAATGTTTTTCAAAATACACTAGTTCACTGTCTGTAACATCCCTTGCGAAATAACTCTGAGAATTCCTAGGAATTCCTAAGAATATCCTAAGAATTCCTAGGAAAAAATTCTTAGGAATTCCTGAGAATTCCTAGGAATTCCTAAGAATCTGAGGTGTGAATTTTCACGGTAAATTTGGACTTGGAATTCCTAAGAATTCTTAGGAATTCCAAGCTTACATGGTGCTGTCTTGAAATTCCTACGAATTCCTAGGAATTCCAACTAAAAGAAAATCAAAGACAGAATTCCCAGTTACTTTCAGAAATTCCTAGGAATTCCAAGGAATGTTAAAGAATAACTGGGAATTTTTGGGAATATCTGGGAAAAAATAGGAATATGGTAGGAATTTGTGGGAATAAATGGGAATTTCTTAAATAAGTGGGGGAAACATTAGAAACTTGACCCAAAATGGTAACAAAAAAAACAGCTGTTGGACACGATACAATATCCCTCAATTTAAAGGCCAGTTGCTGATATTTAAAGTAGACAAATCGAGGGTCTGGTTTTTTAACCAGGCTTGCACCGGGGCAAAACCCTAGTTTTCCCGGGCTCTTGGTACAAGGGCACATTCAGTTTACCTCACAATGTCTGTTTTCAACATATCTTCAACAGGAGTTAAATGATAAAATTAATTCAATATCATTTTGTACCTTACATTTTTGTTTATGAGGCAAAATTGGAAATACAATTCAACAATCATCAAGCTCCGCCTTCACTGATTTTACATATACCGTAGGTCTTATCTGTTTTGGCTGCCTTTAGTTCACTTGCTGTTAGCAGTCTTCTGAGTTCGGTCCTCTGATGGCCTTATACACGTGGTCCTAGGAAAAAAAATTGAAATTTTATATATATTCTAGACCTGTCATACACTCAACATTATTAATAGGTTGCAGCGTTAATTTTCAATAAAATATGAGGTACATATGTACATGTACAGGTTGTGGTTCAAAGTTTTCTTTGGTTTAAAAACTTTCAAACCAGTATAATTTTTATTTCCCTTTGTCTCAGATTCATTACCAAAATCTAAGGCAAAGGAAAATAAAAATTAATCTGGTTTGAAAAGTTTCAAATTAAAGAAAAATTTGAACCACAACATTTACAATTACAGTTCAAGTAGTAAACAAAATAAAGTAAACAATCAAGTAGTGTGTTCCAAAGATGTGGAGGCCTGGGTGGCACAATAAGAATGATATCTGAAGCTAAGCTCTCACTTGAGTGACATTCACATTGCTTTAGCATTACAGTGATAGACCATTTCAAATCCTTAAAACCACTAACCAGAGAAGAATTTTCTGATACACCATAAAAGAACACTGTAGATAGTGAATACATGGTGATGGCTTTCACATGTTCATGTATGGGTTCTCAAAATTCTCAAACTAATAATTATGTTCTAATTGAATGAGTGGGAAGGTAAGACAAGAAAATGTTTGGCTTAAGGCTTAATGTTTGGCGTATCGACCAAATGCAGGAGGTCTGTGTGCCATGCCTGAGAGCCAAATACATGGTATTTTACCATCCTCCTGGACCTATGAGTGTAGATGTAGGTGTTGAAATGGAATGAGACCCCAGAAAAGCTGAATCTGAGGTGTTTCCGTTTACCAATCAGGAGCTCTAACCACTTTTATTGTACAGAATGAAGCTTACACGAGTCTAGAAGGAGCTATATTGTAGGTCATTGCTTACAAGGTCACCATACAGTCAGGATGCCCTCAACACTGCCCTTTCTAGCAAAATGCAGGACATGATGTAGTATGAACCTACTAAGATTATCTACCTCACTACCAGTTTCCTTGCAGCTTAATTTATTTAGTAAAATGTATCATGTAGTTCAGCTGGAGTGCAGAAGGTCAGGGGTTTGATTTAAGTCAAGGGATTATTTACTACAAATGTTCTGCTTGCTATACGCAACATGTTGAGCACATTTTTAAAATTTTTAATATGTTTCATCCTGGTTACTCCACCATCTAAAAAAATATAATCATTTTTGGTTAATGCATGACCAATCTCTGTAGTTATTTACAATATTTAGCACATGGTGTTTGTTTCAGTGACTGTTCAATATTGTAGTCACAATGTACATGTACATGTAGTCCACCATAATCTACATGAAGTATTCATGTCTTAATAATTCAAGCAGTTATCACCAAGGAGATATTGCCTTGATATGACATGAATCCATGGAAAAGTTCAACAACTCCAAACTCTGTGTACGTAATTCTGTCATAATCCCTGAAGAACAGCCTGCGACCCAAAGCCTAATTACATGTTACACGTACTACCGGTATGTTTAAAGAAAACAGATCTAAGCAATACAAATTGAAGTGTTACAATGAGGATTCTAATGTATATGTTTGAGTAACTTACCTGATCAAGTGTGATGCATTTCTTTGCCATGTACAATGTGAATCAACAAACTGTTTTGCTGTAGAACTGGGAGTACATACAATGTGTACATATGTAGACCCTGAAGAAAAATATTCTGATTAATAAAACTTTGGCTCATAAACAATAAATTTATTTACCATGCACTAATATTAAGCTAAGGTGAACGTAAACCATACTCTAATTCTATCTACACCACAGTACATGTAGTACAGTACTTTGCAGATCCTACGAGATTGTTGAAGGAGCGATGTAAATGTATATGCATGCAGAGGTTCAGTTTTAACTGAAATTTAAGTTCTAGTATGTAACTAACAGTGTCAGCCATCTAGCCCAGTTGATTGTGTTACAGACTTTTCAATAATTTTGCAATCAAAACAAGAATTAAGGTCATTCCCCCGAAATAAAATTTAACATATGATTTTTGTCAAACTTTCACTAGTTGTTATCTATCGTGCAAAGTTTTGAAATATAAAATAAAAAGAATACATGTAGGTCCCCATGTCCGTTCACGAGCTATCATCGTCTCAAGTTACCCCATAATTCCATGCAATTTCGCGTGACAAACACGTGTATTTGATCAGTTTATGCTACTTTCCATAGGAACAGGAAGCACATAATTAAAGCAAATCTTGAAACAATCTACTAGATGTGAAATACCGATAACAAGGAACAATTTACTAGATGTTTTATAGCAGATGCTCGAAGCATCAAACGAAATTGACTTCAAATCTTCCTCACACGCGTGTTCTCGAGGTCGTGATTTCCTCTCCATGAGTAATGTGTTTCTAGCAATAACCTTTTTTTTTGAACATGTGTTTTTTTTCTAACTCTTTGAACAAAAAGAGGATGAATGGTAGGTCAAAAATAAGTGGAAAAAAAGATAGGTCACCATGCTTGTTTAAGAGTAAATGACCTTTCTTTTCCCTGGTGAGCTTAGCCTCATAGGAAATCCATTACTCCCTAGACATGCGCACGCTTTGAGCGTGCACCAATGATGCCACAAATCGTGCGCATTTAGGATGCGCAATGCAATACAGGGCAATGACCTTAAAAAAATCAGTGTGATACAAAAGATGTTTAGTAAGTTTAATTAATATTTGGTTCATGCCAGTCGTGCAAAGAACTTACTAGAATCTAGCCTGCGAGCAGGCTCACTTAGTGTGCTATTCGTGCAAGTATGTTGGCAGCGGAAGTTGGCAAGCAAAGCGGGACGGCGAGAATGGTGCGACGAAAAGTGAGCCTGCAGAAAAGCCACTGAATTTGGAATTCTCCGCATTCGTCCATGAACGCAGCATTCTCATTGGTTTGAAATGACACCTGATAACAGACTTTATTATTGTGACAAATAACAAGCAAAGTGGTGTTACTGGTTGTCACCTTTCTCGGTTTCTTAGACTGCGAGCAGTCTCTTTTGTATTCTAATTTTAGCGAGAAGGAAAATAGGACAGCTGTTCACAGTCTGTCAGTTTTTCAATCGATTCAATTTCTTAACATGACTCAGCTGGTTGCGTCTGGTTAGCGATTGCAGTTTTGTGTAATTTTTTGGAATATCAGCCACACTGGTTTTAGTGCATGGTGGTTTTCAAGCCTATCTTCTTGGGATCTCTGTAATGACAGGAAATGTAACATCTTTTTTTGACCATGCAGTGGGCATTATCTTGCAGTCATTGTTACACTGAGTTCGGTTATTTGTCATTGTGGGAAGATGGTATCGCTTGTTCCTGGTTACAGATGTTCGCAATGCATAATGTAAGGGTGATTAGTCTTCTGAGGTAGCAGCTCAATACTCTTTGTTATTGCAAGTTTCATATCCCTGGAGTTTGATATTTTTAACTTCTACAGTGTATACTGATTTCGAATCTAACACATTTTTAAAATGTACACTTTCAAAAAAGTCCTTTGTCCCATTTTATATGTTGCAGGACTTCGTCGCTCTACCGCTTCGCAGCCTAAAAAGCTTGCTCCACTCACTTTACGGCTTTTGTGCTCTGAAACTCGTGAGGTCGACTTGTGGCAAGTCTAATTTAAACGTGGCTAAAATTGTCAACTGTGTTTATAATTTTCGTTTACCCTATTCTGGCACACTCATAAGGAACTCGATCCTCTCGAGTGTGAAAATCTGCTGTGGCATTTGTTTAAATTTTGCTTCGCTTGCTGATTGGTTAGATAATTGATACCTTGACAGTTAAGACTTGTCACCTCACAAGGGCGGAATTCAAAATTCAACGGCTTTCGTGCAGGCTCACTTTTCCTCGCCCCATTCTTCTCGCTGGCTCGCTTTGCTCACCGACTTCTGCCGCCAAGATACTCGCACGAATAGCACACTAAGTGTGCCTGCTCGCAGGCTAACTAGAGTCAGTTCAACACACTTTACACAGGGCACGAAATTGTGCCTAATACAGTTGCCAATGTGCCTAAACTTTCTCCATTGTCAACCAAATCCTGAAAATTAGTTGCCAAATTGGTAACAAGAATTCTTCATCACACCCTACCCAAAGACCATGTGAATTTTTCAGTTATAAAATGGGGTTGGAAGGTCTGCACGACTCCTACACTGTACTTCACATCTTTGTCCACTGCACTCTATATACATGTGTGTATCTCAGTCTTTCGACCAATGCTGCTTCTTGCATTTTTGTAGTGGGTTTAGATTGGAGGATTTTCAAATGGTGACTGAATTGAGCATTACAACTTAAAATAATGTCGCATTTCCAAGACTTTGATCTTGAGGTCACATCAATCTTTCTCAGATCACTATATGATGGAGTTCAGTTAAATATGACCTCGGATTGTATGTTAAGCGACATATAAGGTACGTTGAATTTACCTCATTTAAGAATTCGATAGGTTTTTCAGCCTCTCATATTTGAATTTGTCACAGACAATTATTAAAGAATCTAAATTACAGTGCAACATGATGAGTTTCTTTCCTGATGTTTGTAATGCCCGGTTCGGCTTAATATTGTGTTTAATTCTGTCGCAGGATGTTGTGTTTCGCATCACGGAGTGTGATCCAAAGACCCCTTTCGTCAAGAAATTGAAGTTTTAACATTTTTAAAGCTATGCAACGTGTAATAGATGGCTGAACTCTGCTTCAATCAAACATGTGTCTTTAACCCTCTTGACAATGTGAGTTTCACGTTTTGGGTCTTATATGCCCACATGATAAATTATTGCTCAGTACATGTATCTAGGCACACACTGGACATTCACAAATGCTTGGAACAAATCCATGAATCTGGTAACCACTTTAAAATTGTTGATTGCAATGAAAATCTTCCATATGCAAACCCCTTAAAAAGGAAACTTTTAGAAATGCACAAAATTCCACCTTAAGCCACTGGAGCATTGTCAAATGCAAATGGGAAAGACCTGAAGTTGCTATTATTCTAGGTCTCATTCTAATTTTATGAAATCATGTTGTTACATATCAGTATCTTTGATTTAAAAAATCAATAATATATTTAAATCACACAAAACGTTTAAGAACTCACTCGTTCTAAATTGGCAAATGTATGTTCATTTCAAGTTCAATCGCCTTTGACTGGTGTAGGCTTTTAATGCATTCAATTTAATGTGCTCACATATCCGAGAGAAACTGAATTGTTGCTTAGCGTGTAGGCAACATGAAATTACCTTCAACTAAACTTATTATGAAAAGCGTTAGTCACTCTACTGACACATGGTTTTGAATTCGTTATTACTTTTAACCAGTGAGAATTAACACTGTCCACCCTGGGGGCAATTTTACTGAACAAAGGCCCTTTTGATTTCTGTTCCTTGAAGAATTCCACGCTTTACACACTGTATTAAGGCTTGTTACACTCATTTGGCAGAACGTCGCAAAGAAGGGAACTAATTTGTTTAAGCCCTCGATAGAGAATAAAATGTACGTTACTCACCTTGAAATGGGTTAGTCCGTTTACAACCATCTTGAATCGAACAATTATCCACCATCTTTACTATCAACTTCCACTGAAGCAATTTGGGTTGAGCCTCACTTATCGCAAGCGAAAGTAGTCCAAAAGAATAGTGTAATAAACCATTTTCGCGTATGATAAACTTGCAACTCTTGGCACATTGATCAACGTAATTTGAAAATGGCCGCCTCACCGGTAAGACAGCCATGCGACCGGGCCGCTTTCAAGAGGTCATGTGACTTACAACCGCACGCTTGAAAATTGCAGGCGCGCGTAACCGGTGACCGGTGATTCTTTCCTGGAGTGTTCGGATTGTTTGTATTTGGTGGCTATCGCCGTGTCGTTTATGTACGCCAGAAAGGAAAACATGGATAGTTTTTTTATTCCAGTGGTTGACGAGTCGTAGTATTCGATGCAGAGCTACCTTCTCTTACATAAAGGTACAGTAGTAATCTTTAATTTCTTGAACAGATTCTAAACTATGTCTTATGCAGTTGGACGCCATTGGGCCATTCCATTTCATGTATGCACCCCCACTAAAAAAGGGAGATGTTTTTGAGAGATCAAAGGAACCGACATAGCTACTCCTTCATAAATGACTTTTGAAACCCCCTCCCTTCCCTTTAGGATTTCCCTGTACCTCAATGGGAGTGGGGGGGGGGGGGGGGGAAGTTGCAGACATTACATGGAATGGCCCATTTTGCGTCGACAGAAAAACCGAGTATGGCGCCCACACATAAACATCCTGTGAAAAAAAGGGAGCTTCATTTGAAACATATTCAAATTTTAATAATGAGTTAGACTTTTAGAGGAATATAGAATATAATTCGGAGATATCGACTTTTCTTGCCATTGAATAGGTTGAATAAAAGAATTATTTGTATGCTCGAGTTTGTACAGCTTTATATCATCAAGGAGCACTCTCGTTCTGCAACCAGTTCAGAAACGATCTTTACAACAGCTCGCTTTGTATACAGTGCAGCAGCACAAACATTAATATTAATCAAACTGTTACTCAGTCAAAAGATTGGGTACAGCTGACCCTGTGGTCGACAAGCAAAAAATTAAGAATATCTGACCCCATTTGCATGTCATTGAATAAGAATGGTCTCTTTTGTTCATATTCAAAACATTGATGCACTTGGAAATAAGTGGCTGGGGGTTCTTAAATCCCTTCCTCGACATTACCTACTGTTGTATTCATTTTCTTTACTAACATGAAATCCACAAGAAAGTGAAGTTATTAGAGTGAAATAATCACAAGTCCTGTCATCAATTACATGATACGCTCTTAAAAGTCGTTGTGTAATTGTCTCCTAATAATAATATGTACTTATTGACTGAGTGGGAGGGCTGGATGGGAAAGTATTTTGCCTCTAGCGCATGGAATACGGGCAGAGTAGTTCCATGCGCCATGATCGAGATTCAAATATTTTGCCGTCCGGCCTAACCTAACTTACAGCGTCGTCAAGAAGTATGTTATCATACCACCATTTTAAGGCTGAATTTGATTTGAAAGTTACGGAAAGGTCTTGATAAATACTTAATGAATGAAGGCTTGCGTGCACACTATAGTAATGCATCAGTCAATTCCAGCAGTGCCCATCCCCCCCCCCCCGGGCCAACCCCCGGGCATTAGCATTTTTCTTAAAAAAATGGCAAAATCCCGGGGGTGGGGACAAGTAAGCCCGTCAAATGCCCCGGGGTGGGACCAAAATAGAAGGCAAATGCTCCACCCCCCGGGATCATCTAGAAAGCAACACTGCTCAAGATTTTTTAATAATAAATCATAACAAAAAGTGTCACTCATCATTATTATCAATGCGCTTCGGTTATTTTATAACTGTGCATCTCCCCTTCCGTTGTTCATTTGTTTTCAAAATAATGATCCTTTATTAATATCAATAACACGTTCATTTATTTGATTTTGACATACACAACTTATAAGTGTTTTATTAAATAAGCTCTATCAAAAGAAATGCTTAAATAATTTCGAGGAAATGAAAATGCATGATCTGTATTTAACAAACAGCCAAAAACATAAATATTTTTACTAAACTGGTCACCTCGGATAGCTTAAAAATCCATATAGTACGTAGAATTAATTTCACTTCATACAGTATTTAATCGACAAACGATGAAATCAATCAGCGAACAGCACCAAAGGAATGGAAGATCATGGACGACCTCAGACTGACTACACCGGAACGTTTTTCTCACCTTGTCAAATACCACGGGGTCGTCCCGGGGGTAGGCAAATGCCCAACCCCCGGGCAGTGATAAAATTTCAAATGACTCACCCCCAGGATTAAAACGTGAGCAAATGCCCAACTAATGCCCGGGGGGGGGGGGGATGGGCACTGCTGGAATTGACTGATGCATAATCAGGTGACAATGTGTGCGGAGCTGGACAGCTCTTCTGGACCAGCTCACACCAACCTACATGTATCTGCCCCTACACACATCATATCCTGAGTATGTTTTCAATAAAATTGCATGAGTGAGGTCGTACGGTGGTATGATAATAGTATTTATTTGAAGGCATCATTTCGTGACTTCTTGTTTACTTTTATTTTATTTTTTTATTTTCAGAGGTAAATTTCAACTGGCAAAGGAAGAGGACATTGTGGAAAAAAGTGTTCTTTCTCAAAGGGAACTCTGCAAATCCATGCCTAGTACACTGCCTAACTTCAATGGAGTGTGGTTGACGCTGTGTCATGAACAAAATTTTTTTTAAAGTACTTTAAAGTTACTTGTGTCATGGACAATTTTTAAGGATATACTTTTTTTGTAAACAGAAAATAGTAGCATAATAAGATGCTTTTGCTGCTTTGGTACATGTATGTATTCATCCTTTATTCAGTTGGTGTCCTCAATTCAACAAGCGAACTAACACATAATTTACACAAGGAATTTATTTATTTATTAATTTTTGAGTCATGTATGTACCTTTCAATTTTGTTTGCCTGACCTGTCCTCAAAGGTTCAGGAATACCTCAATGTTTAGAAAACAAGTTAAGACTTGTTTGACTGCGTGATACATTAAATGTCCTTTTTATAACTTCCTGGAAGTTCCAAAGACATTTTACTGAAATATCCTCAACTTGAAGTCTGTCAAGTATTTAAGTCAGGGACTTAAAGTTGATATTCCAAGTAAATTGCCAATATTTCTCATATTTAATTTAGTCATTCCTATTTATTCTCATAAATTCCCAACCATTTTTATTAGCCCAAGCCATTTAATTTAGCCATTCCCATATATTCTTAGACATTCCCAAGCCCTTTCATTATCAGTTTTGGTATTATTGGGAATTCCTAGGAATTTCTAATAATTCCAAGTACAGTTTTAACACATTGCCATATATTCCCAGAAATTCCAAACTTTTATGTTTTTCCTAATTTGCATGTCTTGGAATCGTTTGGAATTCCTAAGAATTCTTAAGAATTCCTAGGAATTCCATCTTTTCTGGGAATTCAGTTCGCAAGGGTTACGCCCTGCCTATTCTTTTGGTACTGAATTTAACGTCCTTCTTATTTTTGAATTGTACTTTTGGGTTAGCTATATAAATCCCGTCTGTATTATAACCACACAACACACTGTCCTCTCCGTGACACGTATTTATCAGTTGCAAACACTTGAGTATCGCTTCTGAAACTACAAATCTATTGATGCTTGTGTGATCTGAAAATATACGTTCAATATTTTGCTCTCGTATCATGAATATACCATCATGATGATCGACTGTGACGTTCTTACCCTCGGACAAACCACTAGCCCAACAACACATTGCTGTTTCATATTCTGTACATGTGAACCCATGGTTTGTTTTATTATATCTCCTTCCTAGTTCTCCGATGAAGCTATTTGCCATTTTCTTTGCCTCATTTTCTGAGAAGTTATCGAATATGTATTTGATGTATTCTCTGAATGTGTCTGGATTCAGTGCTTTTTTAGTAACTATCTTATGTTTGATCTGACTCAGAGGCATATGTAAGGTATCGACGAGGTATGATACCAGATTAGAGCTGTAAAAACCAGCTTCTATTTTTATAGGGTTACTATATATATCGAGTACTGTTTCGTCTATATAGAACTCACCACAATTCCTGAGATCACTTTTGCAGTTGAACGGCTCAACAACGTTGTGAATGCTGTAAATTGGAATTTCGTGATTATTATTCAACAATATGCTCGGATAGCATTTAGCTATATCAATAGTCACCACATCATCAGGTATATCATCTGTTGTACACCATTGTAGTGCCCGTGGATAGAAATCATCAAGCATTTGCCTCGTGTTGACATTATAACTTGATTCAGGAATATAACCGTTCAATTGCCTGAATAAGGATGTAGATATACTTGTATAACTCTGATTAGTCCATTTGAATTCATGTGTCTTATAAATATTGAACAGTTTGTCGCATATTGTTTTTCTGGTGTCATATTCCTCATTCAAGAGGTACATATTCCTTTTATGATCAATAAAACCGTCGAGAATACCGTTGTTATTCCAATGTAGATATTCGACATAAAATTTTTCACTTCTGCTGTATAAATTAATGGCTTCTCTCATTTTTGCTTCATCGGGTAATATTATTATGTTATTTTCTTTGTCCAAACTGTATATTTCATTTATATTGTTGAGTTTTGTTATGTTCTCGTGACGTCTTGTCCATTTTATATCAGTCATGTGTTTCAATAGGTCATCACATCCACCTTGGTTGGCCTTCGATGCGACTATTTTGAGTTTTTCATCTGTTATTGGATGGCAATGATGGTCTTTTATGATGTATACAAGAGAAATATCTGAGAGGTGTTTTCTATGTGTAATAAACTTTTTGTATCTTGCATCAAAGGCGTGAATTGACACGTTATTATGACATTTATCTGCCCAATTAATCAACTCATCGGTACTTATCATATCATCACCTTCAGCTACAAACTCATAAATTTCACTCTTCAATTTCTCATAAGTGTATGATTTAAAACCTCGTTGACCTCTTACCTGGTCCCAAACATAGTCAACAACACATGTATTTTTGCCATGTCTTGTGATAGGTCGTTGTTTATTTAACAAGTATGACTCGAGCTTGAGTTTGCCCAATTTATGTTTTTGTGGTCTTTTTTTATTCAATCGTGTAATGTCGAATCCGATTTGTGTGACAGATTCGCCTGATAAGAAGGTTATGTTTTTATTCATGAGAACGTATAAAGCGAATTTGTATCCATCTCGTTTGCTCATATTATATGGTTTATTGACTGTGAAAGGTCCATAAGTGTGTTCAGAAACCGTTTCAATCATTCCACGTAATGCATGAGATAATTCAATGTGTATTCTTATAGATACTTTGTCTCTACTTCCTTGCATCTCATTGAGCCTTTTTCCAAATAGGTCGACAAATGATTTTAATCTCTTGTTTTTGTCATTGCTCCTCCTTATTTCTTCCCTGCGGAATTCATCCAATGTTGCCTTTATCATCGGATAATGAGTCACTTTTTTCTCATCTGTAACCAACTTACTGTATCTGTCGTTGATTAATGATGTTTGTTCATTAATGTTTTTATCTTGTTTGTTGACTTTCCTCATCGTTCTTTCAAATGGATCACTTGTGACGGCAAAGTCTGGGAATAGGTCATCATCAAACAAATTATCATGATTATAAACAACTTTCTGTTTTTTCTTTGGCTTCTTATCTACCACAGCAGTTTTAGGGTTCTTCTCCTGCTTCATAAGCAATTTGATAAGTTCCGATTTGCTGAGTTTCTTCAAACTAGCTTTATCCATATTTATATGATTAGATTTTTCCATTCTATATACTATAGTATTGATATTATTTTAAGTAATATTGGTGCGTTTTATATGGTCGAGAATTCAAATGATCCGCGATTGGATCCTTTGAACTATATACATTATGTTATTTATTTGCATTGGCGTTTTTCTTGTGCATTTTTGTGTTCAAATGACACCATTTGCCAGCGAGAGTATAATTACAACCAGTATTGCAAACGTCACAATACCATTCCTTATTTAGCATATACTTCGTTTTTTGTTGTTTTATAGCCTCCTTCTTCTCCTCTTCAGTTAAATACTTTTTTGGTCTTCCAGGACCTCTCTTGACATTATTATTTTCCATATATAATACTATATGTTTATTCTTAAATGACTTTGACTTGTGCGTAAATTCATTCAGTAACTTTGTAATTTTGATAAAATTCTCTTTTAAGTCGTTTATAGACTCTCGCACTTCTTTCCAAGTACTTCGACAAAGTCATATCTCCAGATCTATCCATCAATAGTTGATATTGACTTGTTATATAATTTTCAAAATCCGCCGCACGATTCAGACGTGCTTGATTATTTTCATGAAATATAGTTTGAAGATGTATGTTCTTTCTCTTCAAACTATATTTCTTCTCACAAATATCACAGAACCACTGTTGTTTTTCAGTATCCATCTATATATATTATTTTATATTAAAATGATTGTTTAAACTGTTCACCACAGCAGATGGTAGCTCCAGTAATTAGCGTCTTCAGGATCCTTATGTCAATTTACCATCTTCATTCTTTATCTTGGAGGCTCTTTTACGATATCGTAAACGTCTTTCTGGATCTTGGTGCAGTAAAAAATCTTCATGCATCTTGTCTCCAAAATGTATATTTTTACCGTTTTCGAGAGTGACAACATATTTCTTATTTTTGCGGTTTGAATATCTCAGATCCTTAGCATTGTACAAGTTTTTAGCTCTGAATTTTAAAGTATCGAAATCTTCTCCAAACAATAGATTCATATAATATGGTTATATATTCTTGATAGCCAGAAACAATCTGGTTTTTGGCTACCAGAAGCAAAAGACAGTATATACTGTATCAATCGATATAATATATATTAGATAATTCTCTTTAAACCGCTTTTATATATCCTTCAAGTCCTTGAACGGTATCCAACTGTTGAATTCATCACTATACCCCTTCCACTTAACCAAAGCTTGCTTCTTTTTATAATCCCTCCGAATGACTTTATCGATTCTGAATACCTCTTGTGTAGCTTTAAGTAATTCGGGTTCATAGAAACTCCCTTGAATGTCTTCATCTCTGAGATCCTTCAGTCTGTAAGTGACAGGAACAGTGGATTGGATTTCATCAACTGTAAAAACTTCCTCAGACCAATTTGGTGTATAGCCCTTATCAAAAACATTTCGTTTATACTTACTTATTCTAACCTTATCACCTATTTTGAATTTAGGTTTCTGTTTTGATGTTTCCATATCACCGTATAGATTAAAGTAAACAGTCCCTTCATTCTTCTTTTTACTGGCTTCTTTTGGCGTCATCTTTGTGCTTGAATGTCTGGTGTTGTTATACTGTTTCACTAATTTGGGTAGCATGTCAAGATACTGTGTATTACCTTGAACAGTAAACTGCTTCCACATTTTGGACTTGATTGTTCTGTTCCATCGTTCACAAACTGACGACTTTTCCTCATTCTCAGTTGAGTACAAGGTTATTTTATTCTTATCAAGTAGTTCCTTAACATGTTTGTTGTAATACTCTTTGCCTTTATCAGTCCATAAATATTCCGGTTTTCTACCTTCTTTAAGGATTGTTTTAAAAGCATTCATAACGGTTTCACCCTTTTTATCTTTTAATGGAACGATCCAACCGTATTTAGAGAATACATCTAAAACCATAAGAAGATATCTGTAGCCAGCGTTCCATCGACTGAACTTTTGCATCTCAACAATATCAGAGCACCATATTTCGTCAATATGATTTACAATAACACGCCGTCGAGCAAAGTTACGCTTTATGGGCTTATGAAGCTCATCAGCTAATTTTTCTTGCCAGTTTTTTTCTTCACTCGACGGCCTTTTCCGTTTTTTGTCTTCCTTTGTTTTACACCGAGACCTAGTTTCTGCTTTGTGTTAATCATATTTCTAGCCAGCCAATGTCCCCATTGCCTTTCATCGTACGGTACACTGTCCAATGCCTTGACCATTTTTTTATCAGCTTTATTCTTGCATGTTTTGTCATCCTTACAAACCGAATAATCGACATCGTGTTGCATTGCTATTGCATCCGTCCGTCCAGTAGGTTGGTCATAGATTTCCAATATCTCACCAGTAATTGGATCGTACTTTAACTGCGTATCGAGAGGGTTGTAAGGCCCAGTGTATTTGTGACCAGGGAGAGTCCAGCCTGATTTTGGTTTGGGTAGCCTTCCAATGGCTTTATGGATATCTAAACTTCCACCATCCAAATCCTTTCTGTCGGTTTTATACTTTCTATTTGGTCTGATTTTGGTTGATAATTGATCAAGAGCTTGACTTCCGACATTTTGAATCATTGGATTCAACTTATCCAGAGCATAATCGATAGCCTTTTTCTGCAGTTTTGGGTTTCTCAAGGCTTCTGATCCATAATATCTTCCCATTTCAACTGCCTTTTTTCCAAGCCAAGGAATACCGTGGTGAATCAATAAATCAGCACCAGTCGATGCTACTGTATCTAGTACGCCCACCCCTTTCGACGGGCCAGCCCGTTTCCCGTCTGTTTAACGAATTTCGTCTTAGTGATTCCACATTCTACACAAGTACATTTAAGCATGGTTCGCCCGTTTTTGGCTTTTACATATCTTTCACTGCCTGGTACACATAGAGTGACCTTTTTTTGTTTCACGCAATATGATTTCATATATAATATGCTTAGATATTTTTGAAATACCGTGCTAGAAACCTCTCATTCTTCATTGTATCATATATATCAAATACCTGAAGAAGATCAAAATATGATTTGCCCTTATTCATTTCATTTAGAAAGTACAAACAAAAGTATCCACATGTTGTCGTCAGTAAATTTTGTATTTGATTGTTCTGATGAAGCAATGTTAAATTCTTTTTTTTCGCATGATTGACCATTTCTTGAAATGGACGCAAACCAAATGAATCAAAGTAATTGATGACGTTATCTTTCACATACGTGGATACCCAATGGCTACCGCTCATATATGATGGTTCAAGATTGTAAATGAATAGAGCCTGTCTATGATCGTGAGGAACATTTTCATCTCTTGACAATACATCATTAATTGGGATATTTAGATATTTACACCATTTTATTAAATCATGATTACTTAATGGGACATTCTTATGGAATTTTGGTTTTACAATAGAATGTTTAGAAGAGGGACGTTTTTGAATGGTGAGTTTTTGCCTAATAGTAGATCTTTGCCCTTTTTCTGATCTTTTTTTTTGGAGCTTTTTTTTAAAATTCCCATACCTAATGTTTGATCAGGCCAATTTCCATAAAAAGGCGGTGTTCTATAAGTTGGGATTAACAAACCACCATCTTGATTGTTAACAGTAGTTGGTTTTGGTATAGATCTGGGTGGTCTTTGTTTAGGCTGTCCCATCTGAGGGGCACCTTTACCAGTCATCTTCTTTATTGCCTCAATAGCTAAAGGGACTCCAATTGATGCGAGAAGAGTACCTAAGAACCCACCTGTTTGTACTTTTGTTGGTTTTATATGAACACCAGAACCGGTTTGTAGAGCATTTAATATATCCTTCTTTTGTTTGGTTGTTAAAAGATGTTTATATGTTATCAACTGATCGATTTTATTTTGTGGTATGAGGAACCCACCGGTTTGAACACCTTTTCCGGATATCTTCTTAACAATCTGAGATGCTCCTTCACTAGCTGCTCCAGCTAAAGCTGACAAACCGATGGTCTTAGCAATAGTGGGACCAAAAGTTCTTCCAAGCGTCAGAACTGTAGACAGTAGAGATCCACCTACTTGCTTTCGTATGTTTGTTTTAGAAAGTTTAATATCCATTCCCTTTTTCAATTTTCTATTTTTTTCCAATCGTTTAACTATATTCTGAGGTACGTATAGAGTGTCATTCCCAGATAGAGAGTCCTTCGTGAGCCTTAGAACTATTGTTTCTCTTTTATGATACGCGTTACTAAGATTCTTTTTCTGGTTTGGTGATAAACTAACTTTAATTTCGTATAGTTGTGTCATATTATATATGTTAGATAAATTCTGTTTTAAAAAACATATTCATTTAAATTTTCATCGATGTTAAAAAACTTATTCATTAAACAATCATCAATTCGTTTCCAATTGTCTTAACAACAACCTCACTCTCGTAAAATACAATGCTATGAGCTCTGACGTTTGCTGTTGGGGCTACATTGAGACGATAATGGAGAATCAACTGTTTAGGATCTCTTGTCACTACCTCTTTTTGATATGTCAAATCGAAATATATTAAACCATATAAACTACTAAAATCAGATACATTAAGTTGTGTCCCAGAATTGTAATCGTTTTTACGAAATTCATAACTCATGAGATCATTGAATATCCTGATTTTAGAATCTGCATCGTATTCTAGTTCGGGATAGAACGTGTTGTTTCCATATTCTAAACGACAACTCGAGAGAGAGCTATTAGCGTCAGCAGCATTCAACTTGACAGTGTCAAACAAATACGGACTCCTCTCTGCTTCATCATCATTCGGTCCATCTGTGCGCTGGAGATAAATGAAAACATGTTTAACGTTATCGATAGCTGGACTGATTTGGAACATATTCTGAATAGCTCGGGTATTCGCTGACTGATTATAAAGATCTCGCATATATGTCCATTCTGTTGGCTTAAGAAACTCTGAAACGAAATTACTATACATGCTGTCTTTTGGGATTAATCTAGGGAGCCAAAGATACAATCTCTTTAAAACAACACGACCAGCGTCTGTGCCATTTGCCATGTGAATCATTTCACTGTCTCCGTTAAGAGTGAGTTCGATCGTTAATTGCATTGGGGGCAACATTTTTCTTTCTAGCTCTTGAAAAAAGCTGTATCTGTTTAAGGGAATCATTTCGTTAATACTCTTAGCTCCTCCACCGCCGTTATTCTGATGAGCCTGGGTTAAAATGCGACGGGCTTCGAAACCTGTGTTTGTATTTGCTGTAGTTCCGTCAGTATCAAGATACCAGAACGAATTCTTTCCAACGGATCTACTATAATCATCACTGTATTCAAGGAGATTTTTGACATTCGTTATTCGATGCAAATTATCACTCTCATACACAATTTTGCCTGAAGATTTGATAACCATATGTCTGATTAGACTGTGAGATCCGTTTATCATGGTGATGCGATCCGCTTGAGCATACCCAGTACCATCTGCCTTTTTTTGAAGCTCTTTAGTTACTTCGAAATACCCATTGAAAAAATCGAACATTGTCGACCTATCGTTGATTGTGAATCTGTAACCTGTCTTTTTCTGGCTTTGATTGTTAGCAGGTTGCTCAATGACATTATCCAAATGGAAACGAACGTATTCATATCTTTGTAAATTATCACTTGTTCTGAAACTCATTATATATTGATAGTTTAGATAAAATTCACTTTTTAATAACATTTTATCGTCTTAATCCAGTACCAGATATAAGTCTATTCAGAATTGTGTTGTAATCTTCTTCTTGTTTTGGTTTAGTAGGTTTGGTTGGTTTCATGGTTTTATTCATTGATTGTTTAGTTGAACCGTGTAATTTTCTCATAATAAGCTCTCCACTTTTTTCAGCTGCTTTTTTTCCCAGTTTGTCTCCAGCATGTGAAATACCAGATTCAAGCGCTTTTTTGGCAAAAGGTTTTAAAACCATTTCTGGAACTTTACTTAACACCCTTCCAACCGGTTTGAAAATGTTATCAACAATGATCCCAGATCCTTTATGCTCATAAACAAATCGTCCAAGTTTTGGATGATAAATACGCTTGTATTCATACGACGACATATATAACTATTAGTTAGATTAATCTCTCTTCTCTCTTAAAATCAAACTGAATGAAGTGTCACTATGATTAAGATCTATGATTCTTCGTTTACCGTCGGTAATATAAATCCGAATTTTATTAATCGTATTTTTATTGACAGGATTGAACTGTACTCGTCTTGGCTCTTGTGTGAAACTATAACTCGGGGTGAGAGTTGAGGTACTGAAACTATATATAATATCTGACTCTTCACCATCGACAAGACTGTCACTTATCAAATCACAATGAACATTCAATATTTCTCTGTCTTGTGAGAGATTAGGAATGTAATCTCCAACATTTACACTACTTGTTAGAATCTTTTTATTGAAACCAATAAGATCATTAAAATTACTTTGAGTAAGATCTAATCTGTAATTTGAGGCTAGTGTTATTATTGTCCTGAATACAGTATCGTTAAACTCCAGAGTGATTGGATATTGAGGGTTTGATGAGGTCCCTGTTTTTGTTTTTTCTTTGATTAAATTGTCAAAATCAATGTAATTCCATACTCCAGGGTTGAATATAATTTCCGTCCAATTAGCACCACTATCTGTCGAATATCTTATTTTCTGATTATTGAGTTCTTTCGTAATGTTAAACCAAGTGAATGACATCGAAATGATTCGGTCTAGGCCGATTTCATATTGTCTGTTTGAATCTAGTATTATCGGATTACTGTATTTGATTGTGAAATCCGATGGTTTATTACCACTTATACCTTTGACGGTATGACTGGATAATACAAGTTGTCTATTCATTTATATGATTAGTTTAGACTAAAATAGTTTTTGTATATTTTGTTGTATTGTGACTTATTGAGTATTGAATTTCTCAACAAGATGTCGAGAAGAGCGACACCTGTGTTTCTTAGCTCTATGCTATTATTACCAGCAACCTTTGATCCGATAATCAGTTCCAGTTTTTTCATCATTTCTGTCGGATTATTGAAAAACATTACCTGTCCACCTCTTTTTGTTTTTTTCTTCAAACCAGACCCTTTAATATTTTTTAATCTTTGATTGTTGTAATCGATATAATCACTAAGAACCTTTCTTGTATCTTGAATAATTTTTCTTCGATATTGAGCCTCAGCTTCAGTCATTAAACCACTTTTTAATTTTTTACTGATATCACTCAAATTACCATTTAGTTTCAAACGTTGATCTTTAGCATTTTTCAAGATTTTGTTCAGATAAGCTTTACTCTTTTTATTATCCATATCCTTTTCTGTTAGACGTAATTCAACATCATTGTAGTTCGGAATATTCAATTTATCTAAAGCTTGGTTAATTGCATCCTCCTCGAGAATGTTATAATCAGGTCCTTCTTCTTCTTCGTATTCAGGTGGAAGATCTTCAGGTTTATACATAAATGCTGGATCTATATGAGGCGCCATTTTTCAAAAAGGGTCTTATTCTGTTGGACCCCTTTTGTGTTGTCAGGTTCCGTCGTTGTCATTCTTCCAGACCCATTTCTTACCTGAAAACCTGCTTGTTCTGATGTAAGCACGTAGCTACTTGCAGCTGGAAGCTTGTTGAGGAGAAATGGAACTGTGTAATGGAATCAGGAGATGGAAAACAAACAAACCCAGTTCATACCGTCACAAGCGGTAATCTTTGGACAGCTGTCATTTTCCTTGGAGGTCTTCCGGATCAGCGAAAAACTATGGGTAATGTTTCTTCGTAGCGAAACTGGTGTTTGAAGCGGAAATGGACGTGTAGTTTGGAGATAATCATGGCGTAAAGATGGCCATATTTGAAGTGTTTCCAAAATGACAGTCTTCATATGTTTGGCGGTGTAGCGCCTGGGCTCCAGTGCTCGCGTAGGGTGTAGGGGGATTGGGAACGAGAGAGTTTGACAACTTTGAACCGTTATATCTCAGAGGGGTTTTATTGTGGCCGTTTGAAAAACTGTGGGAATATATGTATTGGAGACAAATTTCGCGCTGCGCGTGGTTTTAAGTTGGTGAAATTAAGGTTTTAAAAGTTCCTGGGGTAGGTAAGTTACTTCCATGCCCGCAGTGCTAAGGACTATGGGATTGGCAGAAAATACCCTATTTTAAGCTCTGGCCGCGAGAGCCTGGGTTTTTGCCCCGTTTGGGGCAAAAACCCAGGCCTCTGCAACCGGTGGCTTCAGCAAACGTGGAGTTTGAAATGCCGCTCAATTCCCCTCCGTTTCATTTCTCTTAGCGCAAATGCATCGTCCATTTCCCATACGAGTTAGACCAAGCACATTGATTGGCGCACTTTCTAGTTTGTATTGCTCACCCGGCCGAATTAATTGTTCTGTCATGTCCAGTAAGCTTATATATTTTTGCAGTCAGTGCAAGAACAAACAACCAACGACCATTGCTGGGTTTGTCGTACCATGTATTTAGACGAAACTGTCCTTGAAGGTTTATCGAACACTTCAGTAGGCCAATTTGTCTTTCTAATTTTGCGTCTCCGTAAATTGCATGGTCATGTTTACTTAGCTTGCGCATAGATAAAACGCAACGGGAGGACGTGTTGTTTTGAAAAAGAAGTTTACAGATAAACCAATTTCTGTGGTTGTGAAGGAATTTGCTGCAGAGTTTAAAACTTTTGTTTTAACGACTGTCGAAAAATATCAACAATTTTCGCATATGGGTCCTTGGTGCGCGACCTATGACCCTGGAGAACTTACATTTCGCGAAGCGGACAAAGAAAACCTTAGATAAATGGAAACGGCCGTTGTTTTTGCTGAATATTTTCAAAATCTTCTTTATATACATGTTTGTGAACGCGGTTAACTTTTCAGTTGTATACCTAGAATACATATAAGCTTGTAGTCTTGTAATTTAATATTTTCGACTGCGCTTGGGGCTTGTGTGAGGGACTGTTGTCTGAAAAGTAAACATATTATTTTATACTTACAACGACTTTCCAACAAGACCTGCAGCTTAGATATATCAAGGATAAGAAAGAATAAATGAAATATTGTTCAAATTTTCATTCTCCTAGAGAAATTCAACTGACAAGATTCTAAAAATACAAGAAAATCAGAGAAAATGGCCAGTCTCCTGTACGCAGCCGTTTTTAGTGGCGTCACGCAACGCTCCCAAAACATCTAAAAACGGCTGCGTAGGAGACTAGAAAATGGCAAGATTCTAAAATTTTGTCGAGATTGCACAGTCATTCTGACAGATTATCGCCTTTATCAATTTCAGACCATGTGCACGTGGCTAATAGCTCCCTGGTGAACATCAACATTCCGCTACAAAGCGTGGAGGAGTTAAATTCGGGACCACCGACTGACAAATTCATCCAGTGGCAGGGAGGAGGATTTGAACTCGGGACCTCCAGATTACAAGTCCAGCACCCTAACCACTAGGCCACGCTCACCTCCAACTTAATTGCTTAAAGGCAATCATCCACCACGTTTACTTATTATAGTTTGTTTTGTCTGATACTAATTTTTTGGAACAACCCGATGTTTTTCGCAAATGTTGGTTTCTAAATATAGAAGTCACGTGATTGATGGCCAAAACTCTGATACTCGATATGACTGTATCTGTACACGATTTTAAATAAACCTGTCCCTCGCTCCGGCAAGCCCCACCCCCTCCCTCCTCAAAAGTTCCCAGAGAAAAATAGACCGTGACGCGTGGAGATATAAGCTAGAAGAGAAACGTGTTTCGTGAGTTAAACTAAATATGTTAAAGTAGAGTGATTTTACTAAACCTGTGAAATAGGTACTACACTTTCAGATCTGTTAGACACCAATTACATTGTTTTCTTTTCTTTAGTTTGGACTATTACACACTGTGAGATATTGTTTCACGGATTAAATGAAATCACTCTATGCTTGGCACGCGGATTTTATAAACATTTGTCCCTGGACTTGGTCGGGTCACGACTCCATACTCGCCTTCCCCCCTCCCTCCCCCCCGCCCACAAACCCTACGCTACCCTATAAAGACGGGGTATCAGAAATTCGCAACGTGTTTATTATTGCCGCAAACTTAACCTTCACTCCATATAATGGTTTGCACACGTTATTTATTTATTTATTGTTAAATACTTAGCTTTTATTTTTTAAGTCGAGTGCTGCTCTTAAATACCTTGTTGGTAGGTAGATTGGCAAAGATAGACTTATAAGAAGCCATATACATTTCAATTTCAACGTATTTAAGTTAATGTGTATCGGCTAGGAGCGGGCACGGCTGAGGGAGCGAGGAAGAATGCTGCACTCCTTCAGGAAAGAGGAGAAAAATTTGAAATTTAAAATTGTTTTCCGGCGTAAAATATGTACTTTGTGTATGTGTTTTTGTGTTTGTGTTTGCGTATCTTTGTGTAGTGCGATGCAATTAGCTATTCAATGGTATGTTATAACGCCAAATCAGGTAACTCGATGCAAGGACCACTTGGACAAACAGTAGCGAGGTGAAGCCGGATCTTGGTGTAGATCAGGATCAGCAATGTTGAATAAAACAAAAAACCAATTGCAAGGCTGATCGGACAGCTAAGAAGGGCAATAATTTTATTGCCCTTTATCCACTTCTTGACAAACAAGGCGGTATACTGGTAGCAAGGAAAAAAATTACTGATCGCATTGAACAATTACAAGCAATATTTAATTTACATGATGTTTGGCGTGTAAAAAAAACCCTCAAACGAAAAGCTTTACTTGGTCACAAAAGTCTCCTTTTGTTTTCTGTAGATTAGACTATTGGCTTATCTCAAACTCACTTCAGGACTTAATTAAAGACGCTGATATTATTGCTGCAATTAGAACTGATCACTCGGCAATTCTTCTACACCTGCAGGAACTTGAGGAATGCAAGCGAGGCCCAGGGTTTTGGAAAATGAATACTTCGATATTGACCGATAAAATTTTTGTCCAAATTAAGATGAAAGAAAAGTTACTGAGAGGAATGGAAAAAAGAGGGTGAGGGGTTCTTAGATGCAATTATGATGTCAATGACCTTGATTTAAGCGTTAGTAACTTTTACTTAGAGCTCCTTAGGTGGACAGGTGGGTGGAATTTAGAAGTTCCTTTTCCGATGTTAATTATTCCCAAAATGTTATCTGGAAAAATAAGGACATAAGGATAAATAACAGACCAGTGTTTTATAAAATGTCCTTTGATAAGGGCATAATTTATTTGAATGATTTACAGTTTAATATTGATAATGTACGTTCTTTTGAGTCCTTTAAACAAAAAGGTCTTAATACTAATTTCCTTACATGGACAGCATTGAGGTCTGCTATCATAAATATGAATTCAAAAAATTCTTCCAATCTCCTAACAGTGGGAAAATTCGATCCTATGAATTTTGAGTATAATGCTAAAGATTTTAATGTGTATACGGCAAAGTGCAAACAATTCTATTCAATGATGATATCAACTAAAGCGAAAACTCCGAATAGCTTTGAAAGGTTGATAGCTGATTTTAAACTCTCAAATCCACAAGATGCTTTTTCTATTCCGCATCTAGCTGCAAGCGAAACGTATGTTTGGTCTTTTCATTTTGTTTACAAATGATAAATTATTCAAAATAGGTTTAAGCGATTCAGATAAGTGCTCATTTTGTGGAACCTATACGGAAGATTTGTACCACCTCTTCTTTAACTGCTCCTTTGTGCAGGTGTTCTGGAATAGTTTTACAGTCTGGTGGTCTGGTATAAGTTGTGAAAATTTATCTTTGTCTTTAAAAGACATCATAATTGGCTTTCTTTAGAGGAACAATTTATTAAATTATTTGATAATTCTTGGTAAGATAACTATCTGGGAGAGTAGAAAAAATAAGTACCTTCCAAAATTTTGATTGTTTCTGCACAAGGTTGAAGCTAAACAAGAAGTTGAAAAGTTAATTGCTATTAAGAACCGAAAGCTTCGCAATTTTTATACAAGATGGGAGCTTCTGTTGTAATCTTATATTAGTCTACTACAAGGAAAAAAATGGAAGTCCGCCGGGTAAATTAAGTTTTTAATATTTTTTTGTGCTAGGAAATTGCTATTTAATCTTGTAAGGGAATTAATTGGGCATCTGCATGGTTTGTATGTGTCACTGTGTAGGACAAACAAAAAAAGTATTATTATCGTATCCATTAAGTGCAATTAGAATAGAGTATTGTAAGTGGAGTAATGCAAGTGTTATACTATAACTAGCGCTCTTGTGTAGGATTTGTAATGTAATGTAATGTATTTAGTGTTTTGTTTCATACCGTTATGTAAGTAATGTAACGTGACTGTACGTGTCTTGCAATAAAAAAAACTATTAGGCGAAAAAAAAAAAAGAAATTCGCAACGTTGGATAACTAGGAAGAAAAGATGTGACAGGCGTCACCTGAGCCGCAGTCCACGATCTCTGTCCGTCGGTTAAAGCAAACACAATTAATGTAACAGTTCCATTTCATGAAAATAGACTGGTTTTACTTAACCCGTGAAATAGTAACTAAACTTTCAAATACTATTACACACTAATTCCATTGATTTCTTTTGTTTAGTTTGGACTATTACTCATTAATCTGTTGGATGTCGATTCACGGATTAAATAAAATCACCGTAGTCATACAAATGGGACTCAGTCTTAACTTGCAGTATGGAACCACAAGGAAGTTGTCGCAAATACAGTAGAATCCCGATTTTTCGAACCTCCACGGGAAATGGAAATTTCTTCGAGAAATCGGGGGTAGAATTACAGAGGGAAACGAGGGTTCGACACCGTGATCGGGATTCTACTGTAATGTTGTCATTAACTACTGAACTTAACAAATGAATGTTGATTATCGTCACGAGCCTTTGCACTAAAAGAATTCGCGCTGACCTTTTGATGTCACTGATCACCGGTTGGTCTGAAGACAAAATACTATTGTAGTAAGCCTTTCCAGCGGGTCTAAGATATGGTAACATTTTTTCTATTAGTCCTGAGAGGTTTTCTCATTTGGTTTGATGGAAGCGGTACTTAAGGCGGAGAGGTCTTCTTCGCGGAAGCGAGTTCGTTCTAAAGTTCGTCTTCTAAAGTCCACTTCGATAGGTTGTTCTCGATCATCTAGCGTCTTTCTTAGCCAAACGCAGTTGGGGTGCCTGAAAGTTTTGACGATCCCGTCCGTAGGATCAACACGCTCGCCTATCCCGAAATTAAAATACATGGTGTCGCTAAATCGGTAGGCCTGATTGAAAATGTCTTTCCTCCTTACTCTGTAAGTTTTACGAAGCCACGTGGCGTAACTTTTGAACGCCGATTGCGGTGGGAGAATCCAGGTTAGTTTTGGAAACAAAGAACTGTTGTTTATTATCTCTGCGTAGTCCACAGGTGTTTCTAGATGTTCTGCATTTCTGAACAAGCCTTCCGCTAAGCCACCATCGCGATCTACGGCGCCAAAGGAATGGCCTGCTTCGAGGAACTTGTAATCGATTCTCACACGGAATCCACTCGCCACGAGATAGTCAAAATAAAAAACGACCGTGTGATTCTTGTTCTGGGACCTTGTGTTATCAGCCCAAAATATGTTCCACTTGCGATTGTTGGATTCTGTCTGACGTAGATGTAAATCGAGGCAGGATACAAGAGTTTCTGGATTTTTCTCAGCCGTGCATTCGCTCCAAGCATATGTCGTCCCTTTGTTCGTTTCTGCACTGTGGATCCCAAAAGCATACAATTTAATCGTTCGCAAGTAGTACGTTTGTTGGGCAGTCAGCTTAGGAATCATTACATTCTTGTGGAAATCCATGTGAAACACTGACACCCCATGAGTTGGTTCATTTGACGCCCGTGACATCTTTTCTTCCCCGGGTTAACGTTGTTAACGTTCAAGCTTTAATTTCTAAGTCGCACGCGTAGCTTTAGGCGTCTCGCGCGAGTGAACAAACCATTTGTAACTATAGTGCGCGCACGGCAACAGCAATTACAACGTGTGCGGTTTTGAAACGTCATCTTTTTTCTGCTACGTACGTCCGTCGAAACTTTTTTCGTCGTCGTTATGGATCAAGGTTTTCACTATAAGTTCGAGAAACAAAAAGTGGTTTCCCACCGGGAGAGAAAACGAGCAGACGAACTTGCAACGCGCCGGCGCCGAGAGCCTATTCTTAAAGTCATCAAAAAGAAAATAAGACCAAGGAAAAACAGACCATTTCGATTTGTTCGTGAAATGCGGTTGGAATGTTGCAGTACCACCTGTCTGTTGAATATTGGAATAGACGTTGTAATGCAGATAAGAAACGATTTCGACCGCATGGCTTATCAAGCACAGAACGAACATTTGGCCGCGCGTATAGAAACCACGAATGCGAGAAGGCAGAACCGAGTGGATAATCCTAGAACTGTAATCCGATATTACACCACTGGAAACGCGAATCAGAAACTACAAATATGCAAAAGAGCATTTATGAAGATTTACGGAGTCGGAAAGAAACGACTTGGAGTGTTGCTTAAAACGCGGAGGCCATTCAGTGGAGCTGTAGAAAAAGATAGACGAGTCTTACAGAGTAATCAAAAACGCTTGAACCCTCAACTGAAAGCAGAGGTATGTTAACTTCTCCCGACAGATCTTTTTAACTATGATATTGTTAAGAGAATCTTTTCTTGTTGTCGATTTTGCAAGGCGCTATTGAATAGCGATAGAAATAGCGCTATAAATTTTCACGGTCTGCACTTTCATCCCCTAAAACTTGCTACCAATGAGCGCTCGAGAATGCTGTCAGTTGTTGTAAAAACTGTAATGGTAAGGGCTCCATGCAGGAAGATTGTTCTGAGTCAATTGTAAACAAGGAGCCCAAAATGTGACCACTATTAACAAATTTTTCATTCTTTCGTATAATCCAATTAGAAGGTGACTTTTGATTGGACCGTGACTGCAGGAAAGAATGCGAATCAAAAGCGGCCACCCTTTTCGGCTTCTCGATAGACCATATTCGTATTCTCGTTGTAGAACTGTAACTAGCTTGCAATTGAAGCCAATGCACATGAAGCTCTTTTAATGATATTCCTCCGCATTAGCGTCCATTGCACGCTAGTTCCAGTTGAATACGGAGAATACGAGGGAGGGCGGCGAGGGGGGTATTTGTTGGACTTTTAGGATGGCTGTGAATCAGATGAGGGGGACGCATTGAAATTGCTCTTTATGAGGCCGGCTTGATTGAGCTTATTATTATTATTATTATTATTATTATTATTATTATTATTATTATTATTAGTTTTCTATTGGTCAAACACATGACTCACAATAACAAAATTTAATTTAATTTAATTCAAATATTTTACATAGCGCCAAAGCACGATTTGTCCTAGGCGCTCTACATAACTAATTAAATTACAATAGGTATAAAACTACTAAATTACAAGATTTATAAAACTATTACATTACAGAAGGAAAAACTAATTGAAAAGAAAAATTACATGCAGGTCTCAACTAAAAATATAAATATTCTACAAGTTATACGCCTGCTTGAAAAGGTGCGTTTTCAAAGCCTAGTTAAAACTATTTAATATATTTCCTGACTTCATAATCTCTAGAGGTAAAGTATTCCATAAATTCAGGCCAGCTACAGAAAACGCACGATCGCCGTAAAACATAATTTAAATTAAATTTAGTTTACAAAACATATTCAAATTTAGTTACAGCACCAACAAAAGAATGAGGAAAACACAATACACACAGTAAAGGGACAGTACGTTTCTTGTTGTGTTTTGATCGATTGAGCTTATTGTTGTACCCATTTCCTTTCCTCACACAGGTTGTAGAACACATCTGGTCATATGAGCCGGAACAATCACATTATACGCGACATAAAGCACCAGAGAAGAGATATCTGGAGCCATCCCTGAATTTGACCAAGATCTACAACGATTTTTTAAAACTAAAAGGTCATGTTTTAGGGACAGCTGCCAAGCCTCCCCTCAGTATAAGTTCTTTTAGAAAGATTTTCTTCAGTTATAATCTAAGCTTTCGAAAACCCAGAAAAGATACTTGTGGAAAATGCGACAGCATACAAATGGTAATAAACCATTCTACCAGCGCAGAAGAAGTCGCCGAAACAAGGACTCTTCAAGAAATGCATTGGCAAGACGTTCAAAACCACTACGATGAGAACTACTTTGATTTCAACGTCCTAATACAAGTTAAAAACAGAGACGGCCTTGATTGGAAACTGCCCCCAACGTGGAGACACGAACAGTCGTGACCCACTGAAGCAGCAACTATGTACTAAAGTGTCAGAGATCGGACATGCGTTTATGCGATTGTTATGTAAAACTCAGCTTTGTGCTGAATGTTGCTTTTAAAATCAGATAATGGAATAAAAAAAATTCTGGTGCAGATGAACTTTTGTCCCAAGTGATAAAGGACTAAGAAAGGCTATGCACTAAAAAAAGTATGGGCTTAAGCGTATGGCTGTTTGAGAAGTTGCTCGGAATTGCACGAACAGGTTGCTCGAAATTTGTCAAAAAGTTGCTCAAAAAATCCTGGATGTTGCTTTCTTTCTCAAAAAAAAATAATAATAATAGATAAAAAAAGTTGGAGACCGCGTTTTCCATGAGTGAGTAGTCAACGAGGCACAGCCCAGTTGACTATTGTTAACGGAGAACTCGGGCTCGCAGACTAATATTTTTGGTAGACATTAAGGAATTGCAGTCTTCAACCAACCATTTAAACAAAAATCAAGAATTTTCCCTTTAAGCGAGTCGTGCTGTACAAGAGTTGTCTCGTAAAATTCATTTTTTAATAGCAAAGCGCGCAGGGTTTAAAAATAAAATGCAAATGATTACTCCCCCCAGGCTCAGACAACATGAGCGTGTTCTAAAAGAAATGGAGAAAATCTAGGTGAAGTTTTCGTTTTAAAGAAATGTTTTACGGACACCAGCTGTTTAAGAAAGTGTTTTAGGAAAACCGTCCGCCATTCCGGTTTGTTTGTCTGAGTCTTGTCTGAGTCATGACGTCACTCGCGCGCTTCGCTATTGAACCAAAAAAATGCACACATAATGTGTCTTGTGTTTAACTACCTGTATTAGTGATTATTATTATTATTATTATTATTATTATTATTATTATTATCATTTAACTGATGTCGGGTGGTAGGCTATTCCACAAGGACAATGAGCACAGAAGACCAAAACAAAACAATGAAAACCTCTTCTTGGAGACCTATAGAGACAAAAACAAAAATGTTTAAGGGACTTGTTCGAAATTAGCAGGGGGAGGAGGGGGGTTGAGATTTAAAATTGAGCAATGAAATGAAGTACCCTCTTTGTTGATGGGAATGAAATTTGCTGACCCCTTGGGCTTGGCCTCAAACATCACGACCCCCCCCCCCCTGCATGTGCACAGATTATACCTCCAATAATGCCATAGCAGGAGCTGTTCTTGTCAGCAATTATACCCTGATTCCCGATGGTAATATTGGAGAAGGCCAAACAAATTAAAAAAATCTGAGTTCTAAGCCAAGTAAAAGAAAAAAAGGAACAGAAACAAAACAAGATGGCTAGAAAAACAAGAATGCCGACAAACTGTAAGTTACTAATTGAAACCACTGCACCCCAACATAAGTCATATTTAACAATAAGATTATGAGCTTAAGATTTTGGCCGAATCAACTACAACCACTTCATAGAAATCGACAGTGAATAATGTAATTGTTTTAGTAGAACTCTAACTCATTTTCCTTGAAACAATAATTTTTAACCTTTTTTCTACAATGTGAACTAGATTAAACTTTCCGCCTTAGCCAAATCGCATGCTTAGACTAAATTGTCATTTAAAACTTCAGTTCATTCAGTAATCTTGACGTTTTAAACTCGTGCGATGGTGAATATTCATGTGTTTTTGTCTTCTTGGGAATTGAATTATCCAACCATATTTCTAAACTTCCTCTGAAACTTCAGGGAAACAAGAAAATGTCACCATTCTGTAGACAACCTTCAGCCACTACACACTAATTAACAATTAGACGGCGAGCTTGAGGTTTCTATCGGCTGATAGTTGGCAAGGGGCCAAGCCCCGAGCCAACTATCAAAGTGGATAGAAACCGAGAGTGAGCTGTCTAATTGTTTTAGCATAACCCACTGACCGGTCTATTAAATACAGAATATCGCTAGAATTGATTTATTGAAGCTTTTGGTTGATAAAATTCAGTGAAAATCTGAGCAACCGCTCTGAGAGCCGTCTATTGATCAGTAGACGGCACCTGTGTAGATAATCTGATTGTGCGATTAACTAATAGATGGTCAGTGGGTTATGCTAAGATGGTATAGAGTCCATTGGCAAACTCACAACTCCATTATGAAGGAAGAAGTGGTATAACAAAGAAACAATTGCCATGCATCTGTCTTGCCACTGACAAATGACTGTTTACCAAGGCAGCACAGGACACTATCAAGCAAAATCTGCCCTTTACCACGAGTGAGAATTATCATGATGATGATGATGATCTTTTGTATATTAATTTGCTATTCCTGTCATAATATAACATTACATCACAATGCCTGTTATGATCACATCACTGTAAATTCATGTGACCCTCCTAGCTCTTTCACTGCCTATTTTTTCATGGCTCTCCCTTTTCAGGGACCTATTTACACTCCCCTCCCCCCTGCTAATTTCTGACAAGTCCCTAAGATTGACCAGATAATGAATTGTCAGTTTTCCTTTGAGTGACTCCCAGAATTTAAACCATATCTCAATCAATAGGAGCCATGAGTAGGTTCATCATTGTGATATATCTCTCTGCCCAGTAAATATGCCTACCCCTGCCCTTCCCAAGGCTGCCAACCTGCAACCCAATCCCATGAAACAAAATCAAATGTAACAATTTCTGTCCATAATTATAGGAGGGTGATACCCTTTTAAGGTTAAAAACACCTGAAAGTGTTTCACTTGTGAGAATGGTGACATTTAACAACAGCAAGAACATGTTTAGTTGCCTTCAGTCTGACAAGAAATCTAAGCTTATACAAGGATTTTCATTGAGCAGCAAGTTCTCCTTCATTCTCACCTGAAAGACCAATGGAAAACAGCTCAGAATGGGTGCCAGCCAATGTTCCTCATGCAGGCCATGTCAACCTGCCAAAAAATTTAGACATTAAGTCTTATCTAAAACTGCATGGTGAGTCCCTAATCTAAGCTAGACAAGGGTCTTTCCACAGTATTGCGAAGGCATTGCATGAGTGCAAATGTACCATCACGGTGCACATGCAGATGTGAGATAAGAAAAGGCTGTAAAATTGTGATAGAAAATGATCTCTTTTGCCAGCCATCTAAGTTAAAATTAATATTCCTCAGACACTTTTCCTCCCTGTAGCAGCATTCCCCTTAGCAACCAAATTTCCCCTCCAGAACAGAAACTAATCATTATTTCTTTTGCACACCTTACATCCTGTTTTTCTAAATAAAGAAGTTAATTAAAGTAAAATAAGAAAGACTAAAATGAAGCTGTTAACAAACTATTAGAGCAGCAGAAGTAATATAACTGACAGATTACCATAATTTACCAACAGATGCCATTGCAATTTTTAACAAGTTAAAAATCTGGTAGCAGTAATCCAAAGCTGGAATTTTCATTCTCCAGTGAAAACTGGGACTAAAGGCTGCTAGAATATTAGCACTCACAATCTGGATTTTTTCCTGGTCTCTTGATACATTCAACGTGAAGTTTCAGCTTTTGTCACCAGTCTCATCTACCTTCTTAAATGTCAAAATGCAAGAGCCCCCTGTGGAGTCACCATGACAACAGTTTTAACCAAACATACAAGTTTGAACAGAAGGATGTTTATACTGTTGAATGGCTTCAATTTTATTCTCTAGTCACTGGATTGAAAAATTTTCATTTTTTCACCACTCATGTGGAATGGCCTAAGACCCTTTTTGTGTTGTCAGGCCTCATATACATTTGTTTTTCACCTGATGCTGTATCCTCGAGGACGTCTTCATAACTTGGAGGTTTTGGAACCAATTGTTTGTCATTTTGTGGTAGAACTTGATCACCAAATAGATCTTCCAATCCATAATCAGGCACTTCATCATCAATAGCTATTCCATAATCTGGAACAGGTTGCTTTTTCTTTGGTAATCTTCTCAACGGTGCTTTTGGGGCTGTAAGTTCCTTTAACTCAGATGTTATAGGTTTGAAAAGTTTCTCTGCCTCGACTTCACCCATTTGATCAGATATCGTTTTTTGTTTTATTGTCTCTCTTACTGTGTTAATCTTTTTACCAAGCTCGGATCGTTTCTCAGCCATTTCTTTCCATTTGAGTAAACTCATTATATCATTTGTTTACATAAAATTTCGTATTTTGTTTGGAAAAATTAGGGTTATCATATATAAAAACGCTCGCATAGCGTGTCGCATAGCGTGTCGCATAGCGTGTCGCTATGCGATAAAATTGTATAACATAGTATCATATGACGATTCAAAATTACGACATTCAAGATGATGAAAACTACGATTTTGTTCAATTAAAGAGTTTCATGCCAAACCGATGTTTCAGGATGCTTATTTGTGCTCCCTCTGGTGGTGGTAAAACAAACCTTCTGCTTGATATGATATATAGGCTTCTCTATTTTGATAAGATATACCTTTATGCTCGAAATCTCTACAAAAGCAAATATAAGCATCTGTTGAAATCTCTTGAACCAATATCAAAAGAGGTCGGTTATGACGTGATAGAAGCAAGTAACGATGAAATCATCCCTCTGACAGATTTGTCTGATGAAAACCAAAAATTAATCATATTTGATGACTATTTGAATACAGGTAAGAAAAATGACGAACGGATACGAGACTACTTCACCAATTCAAGAAATAAAAATTGTTGTTGTATATATTTGAGTCAAAGCTATTACGGAACTGATAAAACAATAAGACTGAATAGTTCACATTTTTGTGTTTTTGATTTTCCTTCTATAAACGAGCAATCGATGATTTGCCGAGAACTGAACATAAATAAATCAGATTATCAGAAAGCTACTAAGGATCCATATAGTTTTTTGTATGTTGATAAGGTCAAAAAAAAGGTAGCCCGAAATTTCGACGAAAAAATCTAAACTAATATTATATGAGTTATACAAACGGTATTCTTAATCATGTTGATTCTCAAGGACAAGGTCAGATAGGCCCTAGAGGGTTGCCTGGGTTACCTGGTCCTAAAGGTGATAAAGGCGATAAAGGTGATAAAGGCGATAAGGGTTCCAAAGGTGATAAAGGGCCACAAGGACCCCAGGGCCTAAAAGGCAACAAAGGCGACAAAGGCGACAAAGGTGATCCTGGGTCTCAAGGTAGTGTCAGCGGTTCTGCTGATATTGACATGCAAAATAAGTTCGAGATTTTGCGATTAAAAAGCAATCCTTATCCTATCCACGGTGATCTGTCAAAGGTAATAAACTATCAGGACACGAGAAATATCTTTCTTTCGAAAAAAGAGGGTGGAAAAATGGAGGCAAGCATTGATATGAACAATAATACAATCTACAACGTAAAAGACCCAACACAGGCAGATCAAGCCACAAACAAAAAGTATGTCGAAAATCAGCTTGAAAAAAACTGGATAAAGGAGCTGATATTGATATGAAAAATAAATCAATTACCAATCTTGATCTTCCATCAAACCAAAGAGACGCCGCATGTGTCGAGTTTGTTAACAACAGAATTGATGACATGACACAAAAAAAGTTTCTCAAAGTTGATGGCACCAACAATATGACTGGAAACTTGAATTTAAATAACAATAAAATTATTAACTTACAAACCGATTACAGAGATTCAAAATCCGCAGTTAATGTTGATTTTGTGCAAGAGGAAATAAAAGATTTGAGAAATCTTGTCACTCAAAAAATTCGTGAATCTCAGATCAATAACTCAGGACAAAAACGAGACGCCTTCAGATACTTGATGGAAAACACTGATGAATCTTCGAGTGAAAACAATATCGAGGTTTTGGGTATTGTCGATTTTCCCAATTCTCCACATCAAATTAATAAAAAAGCTTACCAACTTAAACTCTTGTTTGAAAAAAGCTCACCCTTCCAGTACCGCTCACGTCTTGGTTTTAACTTATATAAACTTCCAGTCGGGTATTACACAATGGTCGTTGAATGGTTTCCGCCGGAAATGAATGAGATAAGTGTAACAGCTCAAGGAACAACGATTTCAATTTCTGATGAAACAACCAAAACATTCGAGAAGTACACCAAAACACTTATCCATTTTCACAGATGGGGTAGCTCACCCCCACAATTTATATATCTCGATCTGCACGGTACAGTCAGTAAGCAATCGTTTTTAACAATTGGACATTTAATTGTCTATGGTGTTAAAGAAACAATTTCAAATGTTGACCCAAGTGTCTATGACACCGCTTTTGTTATTGAAAACGGAAAAATGGTTATGCAAACAGATTTGTCTTTAAACGGGCATCGTTTGCGTGGTTCCGTTCATTACTTACATGGGAGTTTAGATACTAAAAATAATGAAACATTTTTTTCATTAAATGGTAATGCTAATGTACTCCTTCCAGAAAAAAGCTATATATTAAGTATAACAGTATTATATAGAAAAATCAGAGGTCCATTTCCACCTATTCCTTTAAAAATATTTAAAAGTGGCCCTGCGAAACTTTTCACTTCAAAACAATCAACTCAAAAACAAACAATAGATATTAATTTAGAACTACCAAATGGTCTTTTAATGGTGCAATTACATTCTCAAAATTTTATTAATGAAAAATTCTTAATTTTAATTAAATATAGAGTGCCATAAATATTTTTTCATACATTATATAGCACAATGCGGGACATTTTCGAATTCAACCATATCGACCAAACACTTTCTAAAGAGAAAGTTAAACTTCTGAAAGATTTATATACTCATTACCATAAGAAACATAATGGATATGAAAAGTTGAATTACATAAAGCTATAATAGAATTCAGAAACGAGCAAATTCGTGGACGAATCGGTTGGAAGGCTCTCACAATACCTCACTATTCCAAAAACAATAAATAAATGGTTGATATTGTTTGACAATAAAGACGTTGGTGACGGTGTTGTCGATTTAAAAAATGTAATTGTGCTTAATGTATGGATAAAGAGATGGGATCGTTATCATCATGCGAAAAGTGCTTTATTAGAGAAGGATTTTAACAATAGCATCGAATTCTTTTACAACAACGATATGACCAGTTATTACACATTTTTCAATACAGTTCCTAGTAATTGGGATATGAGTTGTATCATTGAATGGCTACGTATCCCTCAACCAATCTCAATTGAGAGTGAAAATATTCCCTCAAAGCCTGAGAGTAATGAATAATCTAAACAATATAATATGAAAACATCAACTTTAATCAACGAAATTATTGAGAATATAGAAAAAATAGTTCGAAACATCAGAAAATTATACATCAGTATTAAGAAATCGTTCAAAAAAGAAAAAAATGTAATCATATAATATATATGGATAGACGTGAAAGCATATTCAATTGGAACCATGTTTCAGAAAATTTAACGGAAGATCAAATATCTGAGTTGAAAGCATTGTACAAATTCTATCATAAAAAATATTGGCTTGCAAAAATGACATTTAAATATTACAAAAAGGCAGAACTTGCATGTAATATTGGATCTGTTTTTTTGATAGTAACTGGGACTGTAGTTGGTGGTGTAACACTAAACCCTATTCCTCTTGGAGTGATATCCGGTTCTGGGCTCTTGCTTAAATCATATTCAGAGGCTAAAAATTATAAAAGGAAGATTGAGATGTCAAAATTCGCATACACTTCGTACGAAAAAGTTTTAACACATTTGCGATCTTTTATGAGAGGACTGGAATATAATGACAAAGAATTTATTGATTTTGTCAAAATTCTAGATGATATAATAGTAGATATGTGTCCGTTAACTGACAAATTTGAAAAGAAATATAATAAGGTGTTCATCCAACAATAGATTTCATTTTATCACCTATCAAAAATTGAATTTTATCCCAATATTGATTGTAAAAAGCTAATGTTTTTTTCGATTTACTAATTTGAACTTTTTTGTAAGGTATACCCATCATATTGAATATCTTTCTCATAATAAAATTAACGTTAATCATTCTTTTCCTTGTACCATTAACTTCATTAAGAACCTTACCGATCTCTGTAAACACTCTATCGATCTTATATTTCTGACAGTTTGATATTTTAATGTTATATTTTTCTTCAATATCGAGTAATATGTTGCTGATGTGGTACTCTCGATGGTAAACAGATTTTCTAATAAATTTATGTCTATTTTCATAAAAATTAACATATTCTTTCACATAATTATATCCTTGAACAATACCACAACTTAGACAGGCTAACATCCCATCGTCATTAATAATATACTGATTATCACAGCATTCATCATATTTCGGTTTTTCATTAGAATCTTCCAATTTTTGGTCACAAAAAGGACAAACAATATCTCCTGATTCTTTCAGTTCATCATGTAATTCCTTGTTACAATTCATTCTATACTATTATATGAGATATTTTTTTATATGATTCAAACTTCCTGTTTTCTGAGAAAAACTTCCTGTTGTATGAAGTCACGCGATGTAAAAATGCATTTGTATCCCATCTGATCGCAAAAATAAATGAATTACGACTTATGATTCATTTATTTTTGCGATCACATGGTGGTTAAATACTACATGGAATTCATGGCGAAAGTGCCGACTCATGGGGTCGAAACGCAAATGATAGAAATCAAAAATCGGTTTTCGCTTGCGAGAAAATGAGTGTGAGAAATCGCAGTCACAGGCCATGTAGTCTCCTTGTGCAAATGATAATTTGACACTTAAACCATTAAAGTTTATGTAAAAGAGAAGGGCCGATTTTTTCAACTTCAAGCACGCAGAAAACAAACCAGGCAAGATACACCTATTTCAAAAAAGGTTGTTTCAGTGATACATGTTTCATAGACCACAGTGCATCATGCTAGCAAAATTTATGGCTGCTTTTCTCTAGCTATTAGTCCTAAAGCAAGAGCAAATGTATTTAAATATTGCTTTTCTCCTAGAGTGACTTCAGCGAGAAAAGTGATCAATACCTTTATTTATAGCAAACATGATGCTTTGCGGTCTATGAAATAAGGTTCATGCATCATGCATTACTGACGCAACCTTAATTGAAATAGGTGTATGAAAATGCTCGCCTTTTACTTCGGATTATATTCGATTACAGCTGAAACGAATTGTATGTTTCCATACATTTATTTCTCTTTTTTTAACCGTACACAACGCCTTGAGATGACGTTTTCTTTTGACACAAAGAAAGCCTTGAGATCAAATTTCTTTAAAACCGTTGATTTCGAGTTTAATAACATTTTACCTCATCCTCATTGTCTCTTTGGCCACGTTCCTGTCCTCTTTGACCCTAAAGAAACAGTGAACTGTAAATACCAAATTGGCAAACCTTTTGTAAAAAGTCGATGATAACATTTTCTTTTTCTTTGCTGAACAGCGGTGTTCGCCAATACGAACACCTTTTCAGCAATTGGCAAGCATCTTTTCTTGGCCTCGTAAAAAGGAGTATCAGTATTATTCATCCATATCAGGAGCTGTGAGAGCTCTACATTCCACCTGTAACTGACGACTGTATTAAAAAAAGTTGTCCTCATTGTGAGTGTCATGAGACCCCTTTTATATGGTATCCGGTACGCGAGACAACTATCCCCCGAGTTACCCCGAGCGAGCTAACTTTTCACTTGTTTCTTGATTTAGCAAAATGTAGTTAAACATGCCGATGCTACATCGATTAAACTAACGAATAAGTTTGTAAAAGGCATACTGAAGTCATGAATATCAAAATGAGATTTCCGAATAACTAAGTAGGTGTACTTTGACTCGGTTAGTAGGGCCAATCTGTTATCGCTATGTAAAGTTATCTTGGCAGTTGGGAAGAAATGGGGCCTAATTCTTTGCACAACCATTTAGGCAGGTAAACTAGTACGTTATATGTTACATGCACACACTACTTTAATAAATTACTCACGGCCAGTTCCTCTTTTCTTTTGTCTTCCATTTCCTAAGATAAGGGACGGACCATTAGAAAAGAGATGGGGGGGATGGGGGATTTTTTGCCTGCCAGAATTTTTTTTTTGGCCCATTTCCAGTGCAAGAATTTTTTTTTTTGGCTACAGCCCTGTGCATGAATTTTTTTTTTTGAGAAAATATTTTCCTTATGCACAATTTGCTATTGAATTAATTAAAAACAATGCAACTTTGTTTTACTAAATACATAGCTTGTACTGTTACGTTACTTTACATTTTTAAGTTTATTTTATTACAAAACACTTTTTAATGATGCTCGCTTTAAAATGCGGGGTTGTGCTGTAATAAAAATTATAGGGAGCCCAAAAGCCCTGTCAGGGCTCGAGAGTAATTATTTTGCTAACTAGCCAAGTGGCTAGTGACAGCTGCTTCGATTCACTAACCGAAATCATCCATTGTATCATGTTGTGGTTCAATTTTATCCTTGTTTTTATTTTTTCCCTTTGGTTTAAAGCCATTATCGGACATCACCATACCCAGGAACAAAGGACACTAAAAATTAAACCAGGGATAAAATTGAACAACAACAGGGTACATACATGTATCAGTATTCATTAACTGAAGGTAATAAGATAGTAGTGAGAATGATCCCACTGGATTTGCCCTTCACTCATTTACTATCGGTTATTTTGAACTCCCTATATTTTGAACTATAACTATAAAAACAACAAAAAATTTGTTCCAGGCGAAGGTATCCCACTCCCGATAAAAGAAATATTAATTATGAAAACAATATTTTATAGCATCCTGGCAGAGCCCCAAAAATTTCCAATTTTTTTAAACACTGGAGACACTACTTGAGCACTTCGGCAGAACGAATTATGGTTTCATATCAAAATGAGGCCCATCTTGTGCATGAATTTTTTTTTCCGGACATTTTCCCTTGCATGAATTTTTTTTTCGGACATTTTCCCTTGCATGAATTTTTTTTTGGTTTTTTCCCCACCCCACCCATCACTTTTCTAATGGTCGGTCCCTAAATCGAGTGTATTACCTTACACATAGCAAAAGTTCATTAAAAGTCTAACACGCACTGGTTTGACCGCACAATGTTGATTGATTGAAGCTTTGTTTGTAATTATTGTTACTGCACTTTGGGTCTACATTATTTACTTGTAATATACTGAATATGCATATATAGTGTCTATCTGAGAGGTATTTAAACAATAATTTTTGTTACAGTACAAAGCTAAATTTTGGAGTGCTCCCATTGGTCGAAATCGATCACGTGATGTGATAGTGTCTCTGTTCGGCGGGCGCCTATCAGCACATAGTGCCCCGAGGGGCGAGGCGAACTACGGGCAATGAGTAAAAATAATATTCGCGCGTATTCTTTGTTAATTCTTCGAGTTATTATTCCACTTAAAAAATCAAGTTAAAATTTGGTTTTTCCAGTCCGGCCAGTATTTGTCTCGTCCTCCTTCGGCCAAAAAACCTTTCAAACCTGGATTTTACAGTGCAATACATAATTTTACTGTTTTTAAAATACCGTGACATATTTTGGGCGTTATCTTGACCTTATATGGTAAAATGGCGCAAGAGTGGTGTCTGTACTCGGTGAACTTTGACAAATTTTTTTCTTTAATCTTATTACGCTTTTCACGCCGTTTGAACACAAGCCACAATCACAGGGCGTAGAGGAGTCATATTTGACTGTAATACTGCTTAAATTCATCGCGCAAATCGATCTTGTTGATGCAAAACAGTGAACCTGACTGGACAAAGCGTCATGCTATCTCCCGTACATTCTATCCGCAAGACGAAAACCGCATACAGCAGTTACCGTGGGCGTGTCACCAGTAACTAACAGCGTGCTTCGCTTTCAGATAACGTCGCCCTATTACCATTGTCGGCCTTTCGTCTTGCGGATAGAATTTCACCGCACGGGTAACTAGACAGTCACGTTCATTGTTTTGAATTAACAAAATCGATTTGCGCGATGAATTTAGCCAGCATTACGGTCAAATATGACTCCTCTGCGCCCTGTGCCACAAGCGGAAACCGCACAAGAAAAGTCTCTGACACCCAGGGTACACGCGGGGGTGGGGGGCTGACTTTCTTTTGTTCCCCTCAATAGGGCCATTTAGCGGGAGAAATTAAGACGTTAAGACGCAATTTGCACCGTTTATACTTTCGCTTCCTACTAAGACGCCAAGATCACGTACTTATGTTTTGATACAGCCTCGTTTACATGCAATGTTAGCATTACCAACTATCGAAGACTATGCATGCTGTTAAAATTCACAAACTCGGCGTTGCACAAAGCCTGCGAGAGTAGACGGCTTTTTCGGCTCGAGTTTCACCCGCCGGCGGGTGAAACTCGAGCAAAGCCGTCTGTTCTCGCAGGCTACGTTGCACACAAAATACAACAGAAATCCGAGAAGAGTCGTAAGAAGGTGATTGACGGATTGGCGCGATCATGACATGATACAGATGGAAGATGTTGAATTCATTGCAAACCTTCGGCTCTCCAGACCATCTTTTGCAAAGCTTTGCAGCCAATTATTCCCCCTAATCGCATGTGCACTTTTATACGAGGACGTTTGCGTCTTATTTGAGACGCGGACAAAATAAGAACAACCGAAAACCCTGTTCTAATATAAGACGCGTCTCATTGAAGTCGCGTCTAAAATAAGACACGAACGGTTATACGATCAGTTCGCGTCTTATTTCTGTCGCGTCTTAGATAATACGCGTCTTATCCCGTATAAATGGCCTTAATATTTTCAACTATATAAACAGGATGGACCTAGCTTGCAAATAGGTTCCTCAGTGGTTTTTAGGTCGATCCCTACATTGGGTACCGAACTTTTGTTTCGCCTATTAAGTCCCCTACCAGCTCGACGGAACTGTTTCGTTGCGTTGTTGGCTTTGTTTATCGAATATCTAGTCTCCTACGCAGCCGTTTTTAGTGGCGTCACGCAACGCTCCCCCCACAGTTTTGCAGAAAAGAATTGTTTTACCAAAGTCCTCCAAAAGCAGTTTATATTCCGAAATAGTAGTATAGTACAGAACTGAAGCTCGCGTGTAGGAACACGGATAAATAGCGTAATTTCCAAGTTAGTTTTGATTAGGTTTTTATTTTCTTCTTCTTCAGAAGAAAAGGTGATATAAATTGATCCAAGAATAAGTATATAAGAAACATATGCAAATTCTTTATGTTATCCAAAAGACATCTTTACCTGAAACTAAACTCATTTTGATTTCTTGATTTTGTGGCGTGGGGTCCGTTCGCTTCTTTTTTATTTGACACATACAAGGGGGTAGCCTATGAACGAGGCTCTCTAGTATAGGCCCTTATCGATTATGCTAGTAAAAGTGCCCGATTTTGTTTCCAAATTATGCTCAAAATTGTGCTCATTTTTGAAAATTATGCAACTTTTTCTTAAAATACTCTTTTCAACAAAAACAGAAATTAAGTCCAAAATTACCTTGTTAAGAAAGCATGATACCCTCTTTATCTTGAGTTAAACACTTGCTCTGATAAAACACAACTAACTGCTGCACTTCATTCCAGACTAGAAGTGTACAATGTTAGTATCACACTTTTAAAATATGTTCTGGGACACAAGGACATGGCAGAATGGGATGACAAAATGTTTTTCGTTGATGAAACAACTTCTTTCACCCGCAAGCAGTGCAAAATATCGATGTGTTGCTTATAACACTTAGATGCTGACCTGGAAACTGTTCGATGCGATCATATAATGGGGCTGTTTTCACGCCAAATACCTCCCTGGGTCTCGTATTTGCTTTTGGTTTGCTTCAGGCTCTGATCTGGCAATGTAAGCAGTTGTAGGTGCGCGAGTAATGTGAACGGGTGTAAGTTGCCCGATGCCATTTTGTTGCCTGCTCTCCTCCCCCAGACAAATTCAAATAGAATGGGCCATAGACAGAACTTGAAAATAATCAATCTTAGGGACCAAGCAAGTCATGACTCTGGTAATGTTCCCTTCAAAAACACCCTAAAAATTGTGCCAATTATGCTAGCAGAGCTATTTTTATAAAATATGCAAAAACTGGGTTCGTTTTTCCAAATTACGCTAGCACAATCGATAAGGGCCTCTAATAGGCAAAGGGCGGAGAGAAGAAAGGGCGATAACGAGGGAAGAGACGGGGCAAATTCTTATATAACACCAAAACTTAAGTTGAGCTTCACATTCTAAAATCATAAGGCGCAAGGTTTTCAGATTTTTTTCCCCTCCAGGTTGAAGATTAACGTCATCTACGCGTCTCCTCTATATTGCATTGGCCAAGGACCACTGACAGCGTTCTTTGCACCACGTGTCTAGTTACTGAGAAACCACAGGACTTCCCGAACAAAGTACACGTGGCTTCAGCACACATTGATCGCGGAAAAGAGTAAGATCGCAATTCAGGGATTTATTGCTCAAACAAACTTAACAATCAGGATGAGCTCTTCCTCAGAAGTGTTCGCATATGTACGCTGCAAAGAAGATATCCCAGATGACTATTTATGCGACATTTGGTAAGAATAAAAACAAATTTGCAAACTTAGTTATACTACGCGGTTACACAATGCAAGACTAGGTATATTAATTTGACACTGTTCTTCTTTACTTCAAACAGCACCAAGCCGGTCCTGGACGCTCAAATCGCTATGAAGTGCGGGCATACGTTTTGTGGCTTTTGCGTGGATACCATGAAGAGCCAGTCCGTCAACGTATCATGCGCAATTTGCCGCCAGCCGGTCATGATGTTCTGCCGCAACATCTTTGCAAGCAAGGTGCTCGCAAAGGTGAAGTGCGAGTGCCTTGCTTGCAAAGCCGAGTTCAACCTCGACACCGCCAAGCAACACGTAAGGAGCTGCACAGAGATAGAGGTGGGGTGCAGTCTTTGCGGAGAGCATATCAAGCCGCGCGGCCGAGTGGCCCACTCACAAGAATGCCCAATGCGTGAAGTTACTTGTGAGTGCGGCAAGAAGTTAAAGCAAGGAGATGAGAATTCTCACATGGAAACAATATGCGAATTCACCCAAGTTGGCTGCCTGTTAAACTGTGGAGAAACGTTCAAGAGGTATGTTAAATTTGGTTTTGTAGTTATTTTAACTCCGTGCTTGATATTCGATAAACAAAGCCAACAACGCAACGAAACAGTTTCGTCAGGCTGGTAGGGGACTTAATAGGCGAAACAAAAGGTCGGTACCCAATGTAGGGATCGACCTAAAAACCACTGAGGAACCTATTTGCAAGCTAGGTCCATCCTGTTTATATAGTTGAAAATATTAAGGCCATTTATACGGGATAAGACGCGTATTATCTAAGACGCGACAGAAATAAGACGCGAACTGATCGTATAACCGTTCGTGTCTTATTTTAGACGCGACTTCAATAAGACGCGTCTTATATTAGAACAGGGGTTCGGGTGTTCTTATTTTGTCCGCGTCTCAAATAAGACGCGAACTTCCTCGTATAAAAGTGCACATGCGATTAGGGGGAATAATTGGCTGCAAAGCTTTGCAAAAGATGGTCTGGAGAGCCGAAGGTTTGCAATGAATTCAACATCTTCCATCTGTATCATGTCATGATCGCACCAATCCGTCAATCACCTTCTACCGACTCTTCTCGGATTTCTGTTGTATTTTGTGTGCAACGTAGCCTGCGAGAACAGACGACTTTGCTCGAGTTTCACCCGCCGGCGGGTGAAACTCGAGCCGAAAAAGCCGTCTACTCTCGCAGGCTTTGTGCAACGCCGAGTTTGTGAATTTTAACAGCATGCATAGTCTTCGATAGTTGCTAATGGTAACATTGCATGTAAACGGGGCAAGGTGCTTTACTAGCCTTCATACGGAAACGCATGTAATGGTCAATGATGCTGTCATGGATAGGGACGGAGTGGGAACGTTTGTGTGTCGTGCGTACACTTCTCACAGTACAAAGTAGTGCCAATGTTTATTTGTCTGATTTATTGCTCCTGGAGATCACATGTCAATCAGACGACAATACAACCATGTCGACCTCACGGCTAACCTATAAAATTTTTCTTACCAACAAGTGCATATAAAACTATATGAATTGATGCATTTGAACTAAACGTTAACAGCACACAATATTCAAGACTCCTTTCACAGTAGTTGATACACTGTTGTGCTGTATTTTACATTACAGGGACATGCTAACAAACGTCCAAGAACTGATAAGGAAGGCGAAAAGAATGACGAAAGTGGAGAGGTAAAAACCTAATCTAGCTTTCAAAGGGCCATTCTCCACCGCTTAAACAAGTTGAAATCTTGTAACATTTACAGTTAATGCTAAAGAATGAAAAGTGAGCGCATCCACAAAATAGCATTTTTTTTACTGATTGTGTCCAATCGTGTTTTCTTTTTACAGGTGATTTTGAGGCAAGAAAAAGAGCAAAGAACGTCTAAATTGTTTTGGTGAAACAGTTTGCCTGGATTCGCCATTATTGACGTATTGACTCTGAGAACTAGTTTGAGAGTGAAAGAGTTTTTAAATACTTTGTTTCATTCGTATTAACTTGTATCCTCTACAGTTTAAAATAAAAAGAATGTCACATTTACAACATTAGTGATTTGTTAATAAACTGTTTCTCCTCTTCTATTTTGGTCTTTTATTAAAAAAGGGGGAAACTAGACAAATGTGTACAAGGTGGCGATGTCCTTAACAATTCCAAGTTTTCTTAAATCTGGCTATTGCCTACTTGCAAACACCTACTTGTAACTCGCATCAATAACTTCCATAATCTTACAGTGATCATGACAGTCTGGAAGGTCTTAACATCAAGTATCGATTTTTGTGGAGTCCCCTGCTTGTAGGAAAAATGTCGGTGGAACTGAAAGACCCATATTTGAGTGTTCATATATATTTCTATATTACATGTATCATTATTAATCAAGCCAATATACTAAGATGTGTTGTTAATCAATAAAAGGAAGAATATTAAGGAGAACCAATTTTGTGCATTAATTTCATGGGTCGATGTAAAAGGCACCGAATGAGTCTTAAAAAAAAGAGGTACATGTGTCGAACGTATCTTGTAAATGCAATTAGCCTAAGACATGTTCTATGCATTCTCAACATGAACAATGAGCAAACATCAATTAAAAAGAAAGATAAAAAAGACGCAATTGCACAACCATCAAGACGTTTACAATAGGTAACAAAAAGGCAGTGAAAATAAAAATTTGCGCATCCTTAAAAGCGGCGTCTTAAGGAGCCTTGAAAGCAGAGCCTTTGTATAGTCCTGAAAGTCAATAGGCAATTTTAAGAAGACGTCGTAAAAGTGGCAATTTTACAGGGTTTTAAAAGTGGCAATTTTATGGAGTCTTAAAAGTGGCAATTTTAAGGAGCCTTAAAAGTGGCAATTTTACAGAGTCTTAGAAGTGGCAATTTTAAGGAGCTTTAAAAGTGGCACTTTTACAAAGTCTTAAATTGGCATTTAGGGAGCCTTAAAAGTGGGACTTGTAAGGCTCCTTAAAAGTGGCAATTTTACAATCTTTAAAGTGGCAGTCTTAGAAGATTTTACGGAGTGTTAAAAGTGGCAATTTTAGGGAGTCTTACAAGTGGCAATTTTAAGGAGCCTTAAAAGTGGCAATTTTACAGAGTCTTAGAAGTGGCAATTTTAAGGAGCTTTAAAAGTGGCACTTTTAAGGCTCCTTAAAAGTGGCAATTTTACAGTCTTTAAAGTGGCAATTTTAAGGAGTCTTAGAAGATTTTACGGAGTGTTAAAAGTGGCAATTTTAGGGAGTCTTACAAGTGGCAATTTTAAGGAGCCTTAAAAGTGGCCATTTTAGGGAGTCTTACAAGTGGCAATTTTAAGGAGCCTTAAAAGTGGCAATTTTACAGAGTCTTAGAAGTGGCAATTTTACGGAGCTTTAAAAGTGGCACTTTTAAGGCTCCTTAAAAGTGGCAATTTTACAGTCTTTAAAGTGGCAATTTTAAGGAGTCTTAAAAGTGCCAATTTTAAGGAGTCTTAGAAGTGGCAATTTTACAGAGTCTTAGAAGTGCCACTTTTTAGGAGCCTTAGAAGTGGCACTTTTACAAAGTCTTAAAAGTGGCACTTTTAAGTGGTCTTATAAGTAGCAAAGGAGCCTTAAAAGTGACAATTTTACATTCTCTTAAAAGAGGCAATTTTAAGGACTCTTAAAAGTGGCAATTTTACATAATCTTAAAGGTGGCAATTATGGAGTACTAAAAGCGGCAATTTAACGGCAATTTAACGGTATTTTTATGACTTTTAAGACATTATTTAAATTTGGCTAATTTTATATTTTTATTTAACAAATTTACAAAGGGGACTTTGGCCAGCTGCTGATAATGATCCCACATATGTGCCCGGGTATTCTAAAGTTTAGCCGGCCCGGCTTATTGTGCTTAATTCTGTTGCAGGATGTTGTGTTGCGCATCACGGAGTGTGATCTATAGACCTTTTTCGTCAAGAAATTGAAAGTTGTAGCTTCTTCAGAGCTAAGCTTTAATATATCTTTCGTTCTAAACAAACTTCTGCACATGCAAATTAAGTCTTAAATACATGAACAATTGCAGCCTCAATCGCCTCCCGTGCAATAGAATACTTCAATATATAAGCACAAGTATAAGCTGTATCGTCGTTTGTGAAAGCAATATTTATTCATGGTGAGTATTTCGTTTTTACTACAGATTGATGAATGTTCACCTTCCCTGCCATGAACATAGCAAAGAAAAAGAAGCAAGAACAGAGCGAACACAGTGAAAATAAAATGTAATCAAATGAATGAATAAACGCTTTGTAATAGAATAATCGTTGTCTACCTTCACTTGTCATTTCACTCAGAACAATCGTTGCTTGAGAAAATTTGACGTCGTATCCTGCGAGCAAAGTCTCCTTCAATCTTCCTCCGATTTTTCTAGATCGAAGGAGACTCTACTAGCAGGGTCAATGAACTGGGTCAATGAAGTATGGAAATAATTTCTTAGCCTGCGAATACAGCTGCGTCTCCGCGCTCCGGCAGCTTGCCGCGTTCGGAGGGGAGAGACGTCTAATACGTAATACCATTCTCAAATAATGTTCTTTTCATATTCCTGTGATACAAACATGAAATTCACTCGAAGAAAGTACAATGTAAGTACTTCTCAGCCTTTGCGAAATCGTCTCGCGTTCATCCGCCATATTGAATGTATGGCCGATGCCTCGCAAATACCGTCACGTGCACAAAAATTTGAGCGGCGATTGGCTAATGGTTTGTTTTGCTCTGAGTTATCAAAATTGATAACGATCCCGGACTGAGTATGCAAATATTAATCCAGGATTATCTAGATGACATTAAATCAGCTCAGAATGTAAACACTTCCGTTGAACAGGTAGAAAATATTCTTATCGCCACCGCAAAAAGGTGCCTTAAGATACGGACGATGAGGCGACATAAACGCACTTACTCATCCCCAAATCAAAAATGGTTTGATAAGGAATGTCGCTTTAAAAGGCACGCGTTGAGAAAACTTTCAAACGAAAAACACAGAGATCCTTTGAACGACAAGGTACGCGAAAAATATCATACAACCTTACAGCAGTATAAGAAACTGCTCAACCATAAAAGAAGCGAATACTACAACCTAAAGATCTCCGAATTAGAGAATATCACGTACGACTCGAGCTCGGACACTAAAATATTTTGGAATTGTGTAAAATCAATGGATGACTCTATAAAATATGAAGTCACTCCGCCAATAAGTGAAGCGAATTGGCTGAATTATTTCCAAAACTTACATTTTAATAAGCCACTTACCTCTGACCAACAGAAAGTTGTTAGTGAGTTACGAAAACGAGAAGACACCCTAATGCAATCACGCCCACTGGACTACCCCATTACAGAAGCTGAAATACTCTCAGCGGCAAAAAATTAAAAAACAACAAAAGCGCATATTCGGACAAGATAAGAAACGAAATGATTAAAGCTAGCTTACCTATGCTGCTGCTTGTTTACCATAAACTTTTTAATACTATTCTCAGCTTAGGGACTGTACCAAATATTTGGTGCAACGGTATTATAACTCCAATATTTAAATCTGGTGCGAGAAACGATCCGTCGAATTACCGCGGAATTTGTGCTTCAAGCTGTCTGGGAAAGCTATTCTTTTCAATTTTAAACCAAAGACTACTTGGTTATGCCGCTTCGCTGAACATACTTCATAAATCTCAAATCGGTTTCTTACCAAAAAATCGAACATCAGATCATGTTCTTACCTTAACGAACCCTTATAGACAAGTACGTGCATGGTCATCGTGAAAAAATATACGCTTGTTTTGTTGATTTCAAAAAGGCATTTGACTCCGTCTGGCATGAAGGACTCTTACATAAATTACTGCAAATCGATGTAGGAGGATGTTTCTATAAGTTGATACAGAACCTATATTCAAACTCCTCATGCACCTTAAAAATTGGTAGGAGTCAAACCAGACTCTTCCATTACTTGAGAGGAGTACGCCAGGGGTGCATCTTAAGCCCCTTGCTTTTCAATTTATACATTTAATGACTTACCAAATGCATTTCAAAATACTTTATCAGATCCCATCATTCTTCCAAATGGTACCAAATTAATTTCCCTCTTATACGCTGATGACTTGATTATTTTATCTCGATCCAAAGTAGGTCTGCAAAATTGTCTAAACATGTTGTATTCCTTTAGCAGTTCTTGGATGTTAGATATCAATTCTAAAAAGACCAAAATTATGATCTTTCAAAAACGTGCAAAGAAAAACTCCGATCTAGAATTCCACATAGGAAAACAGAACATTGATATTGTACACGAATACACATAATTAGGAACCCGAATCTCCTCAACTGGTAATTTTAATGTGTCTCTCGAACACTTGAAAGAGAAAGCTCTTCACGCTCTTTTCGGCTTAAGAAAAAACACAGACATTAGTAGATTAAAACCTTCTTTGGCTTGTAAAATATTCGATACGATGATCACACCCATACTATCCTACAACTGTGAAATTTGGGGAGCTTACCAGAAACAGGATTTTAAAACGTGGGATAGCTCTCCAATTGAAAAAACCCACTTACACTTCTGCAAGCGATACTTGGAAGTAAGTAATAAGGCTTCTAACGCTGCATGTAGAGGTGAATTAGGTAGATTTCCATTAATAGTTGGTATTGATGAAAAAATTCTTAACTACATTATGTATCTCTTTGAGAAGGATGAAGACTCTATTGTAAAACAAGCATTACTTTTATCTATAAATCTTCATTCTAATGGCATTACTAGTTTTTATAGTAACATTATGGAATTATCCAAATCTTATAATCTACCGAATTTTGTTCCCAACAATTTAGATAAAACCAAAATATCAAGATATAAAGATATAATGAAACAGAAGTATATCACTCAGTGGCGGCATTCAGTTAATTATACAAGGAAATTAGAGTTTTATAATACGTTTAAACATTGTTATGAAATTTTAAGTTATTTAAACCTAACTAGAAAAACAATCAATAGAAAGGCTCTGGTAAAATTACGCGTATAACCAAACTCCTCACGACAAAAGGTTGTCCAGTTTGTGACTCCAATGCAATTGAAGATGAAATTCACTTCCTCTGCTATTGCCCGAAATATTTCAAACTTAGAAATGAATTTTTCGCTCAAATACAAAGTCATCTCCATAATTATCAGCAGCTATCTAACTCGGACCTGGTGATTAAACTGATGAACTCCGAAGATATTTATCTTAATTTACGATTGACGAATTATATTTCATTTTTGAATAATTTGCGTGACAATATCCTGTCATCTAAGAATGATGTCACTTGATTATCTGTTATTAATATCATAATAATTATTTCTTTTTTTGTTGCTCTTGTTTTAACGTACCTTTTGCAATACTGTAAATAATTATAATCATGCAAATAAAGGTTATTGTTATGTTATGTATCCAAACTCACGTGACCACGTGACCACGTGACCACGCGCGTGCCGATAATGTGCGACTTCCTTTTGTACTTTGGAAGTTTTCGCCCATTTGTTTCTAACATTTTGCCTTGGACCAAGAATATTAGGAAAAAATTCAGACCGTTGAAATACAGTGAGGCATTGTTAACACGAACACTAGGTGTCTCGATGTAGTTGTTTTTGGATCGTACCTAACCTTAACAATCTACTCCTAGACAGTATTCTCCTTGTCGGATCGACGAGAAATTCGCGCAGGTTATTGGTCTTGAACTTTAGTGTGGCTTACATTGTGTGAAAGTCAATATTTCCATGACAACGATAAACAGAAATCCTCGAGAACAGTAAAATTGTATTTTTGTGCGATCTGGATTTCGCTTTGAAAAGCCAATACCGACATCTTAAACTCTGGCGTATGACAAACAAAATGTACAAGAATAAAAAATTCTGTATGTTGATTTGAAATAAATCTAAAAAACATTTTAAACTTTATTTTTGCATCGCAATAGCAAACGTACTGAAAAATAATCCATGCTTTGATGAAATGGCTCGAACTTACGTCTATAATATGTTTTACTCATCACTGAGCGTCTAGCAAGTTTTGTTGACACTGGTGTTAACAATCTCAAGAACGAGTTATTTTACGAGTTAGTTCCGTTTCTGGTAATGTCTGAATTTGAAATCTTTTGCAAAAATCTTAGGAAGGGCTCGATGGATTTTTTTTTAGAAACGTTTAACACGTGTACTTGATGATGTGAAGAATTTTATTCTTGAGTCTTATTAACATTGATTCACTGGAACACTTTTAGATTTAACGTTAAAGAGGACGTATGAACCCACGGAAAAGCTTACAAATTCACGGCTGACAGGTTATGCTACCATATTCAAGCTAATGCGTGATGTATCTCTCCGTGATTTTTTACATTTCATTTTAATCCAGACTGAAGACCAAAGAAATGAGCTTTTTTCGACACTCCTCTCCAAACAAAAAAAAATTTTTAATGATTTTCAACCGAAATTCCTGGATTTTAAAGCCGAATGATAAGCATTCACCCGTTGATTTTATGGAAAGTAAGGGCATCGTTGCCAGGCATGACGTGAGCATTGAAAGTCGACCTCTGTTATGTAGAATGATATCGAGCGGACGTTAAACTAGGGACACTGTCCTTATTGACTTTTTAAAATCACAAAAAAGCGAAAAAGTTCACAATTTTCACCCCAATTTTCGACCCAAATGAGTTGCAAATTTAGTGAAAAATCTTGACAGTTAAATTTTCTTTTAAAATTTCAGCTCTTTAGAAATTTTACCTCGAAAGTTACAGCGTGACAAACAATTTTTCTTAACGTTGTTAGAAAAATAGTTGTCTTTGACATTCAACCAGGCTATCTCCATTTTTTATAGGTTTTACGAAGAAAATAAAAAAAAGACTTTGATTGCTCCAGTTAAACATCGTTCCTGTCTCGCGGTATGGCAATTCTGGTGCAGTGGTAGAAATGACTGCAGTGTTCATTGTGTTTGCTTTGTACAGAAACGACCGATGACCGAATTTCAAAGGATAAACGTTCTAACTGATGAGAAATATGAAGTTATCATTAGTTGTCTCTGCTGAACTATAGTACATCTGGACTTACCTGAAAATGTTTTAACGAGCCCGCCATGTCCAATAAGAGCAGCGTAGCCGAAGAGCATAGCAATGAAGCAGTGCGACAAAATCCCCATGTTTAACCCCACTGATGCGGCAAAAACAAAGAAGTCAATATTCCTCAGCCAGAACCTACAACACCAAAACACGAAAATGCGCAATTTCATTACCCTTACCAAACCCGAAATCTTTGGAAACCGCGTTAAGCTGAACGCGTTGTTAAAAATCTTCACGAGCCGAGAAGACCAGTACTGCTGGGGCTTAACCTATTTTCTGTAACATGAAGTGACTAACATGGGATGGTTAGACCATCACAGAGTTTAAAAGTGTCAAAGAGCAGGTCCTTGCTGAACGCTTGAGACCACGACGAAAGAGAAAATGACTGCAAACTGAACTAACTTGACAACAAAGTGACTCCGTATAGAGTGAGCAATAAAGGGAACGGTATAGGCAAACACTTTCCTGTTGTAAGTCTGGTTGTATGTATATAGAAGTACAAGCATAGCAAAACATTGTGAGCGTGTAGTTTGAAATGTTCGTTGGCTGCATCCAGCCCACGCACCGTTAACAATTCAGCATCGCTTAAGATTATAGCGATTCTCCTAAAACAGGTTAAGCAACGGACCTTTATTACTTTATGAACTTTGCCATAAATAAAATATTGTTTACTTTCTGTTTCGCATTTACTTTTCTCTGCTTCTTCTTCGTGGCCTTATTCACCGGACAGCTGCAGTCTTTTCCGAGCGTTTTGCCGCAAATGCGTTTTCTGTGTTCGGCGTTTTCTGTGCGTTTTCTGTGTTCTGTTTTCGGTGTTTAGGTTTTTACAGCAAGCATTAACAGCAAGCATAAACCCTTGGCTCGATTTCCGCCGCACTCTCGAGTCCTGTCTTTGTTCCTAATCGAGCCTACTTAACCCTAGCTCTTTGTTGTTCAGGTGACGTTGGCATGGTGAAGCAAAACCGGGCCACTTGAGGGTACTTAGCGATAGATGTCGGTTTGATGTTAATAACTAATAACTGGGTTTCTCCGAATAAAAAAACCAGGCTCAAAACTGTCTCAACTTTATTTACATGACTTGTATTTTTGTTGAAAAAAATACTTATTAAACAGAAAGTTATGTCGAAAGTATACAGCTATTTCAATTAAGGTTGTCGGATTAACTCAAACTTACGCGACAAGACCGAAAAGTAATGTGGGTCAGATACCACGCAGCTCTTTACAACCTCTAATTTCATTGGACCTTGGTGTGGGTAGCTGCAATCCAGCCTTAGTTTCACGTTTGTCAGAGGATAGTCAGGAACTTAGAATTTGCAAGTAATAAATACGCATCATCCGATTATTGTCAGCGGCAATCCTGATTCGGCTTTCCATTTTCAGCTGTTAGTACTTGTTGTGGAGAGCAAAAATCATGTTCCATATTTTTCATGCTGATGTTTTTCCAACTTCTAATTTACATACCACGCAAGTGCTCCACGTGCACCCGGGTATTTTAAGTTTGCTGTTTTAACCGAGTTGACAAAAGGATGAATGCGGCTAAAAATTACGTTTTAAATTAGAGCTCTTGCTGAAAATTATCCTTTTATTCAGTTTTTTCTTAATTTTCATACTCTAAAAACTCATCCAAATACTTTGCTATTGTACGGCAAGCAAGATACTGCTGATTTTGGTGAACTTATGCATAAAAATCCCATATTACCCTGCGGTCTTGTCGCGTAGGCTTAAGCTTTCATCCGACAACGTTAATTGAAATAGCTGTAATGGTAACAAACGGCCACCCAAAAATGATAGTGAACGAGTGAAAATTGTCCGTGTGTTTCACATTTGAATTAAAACATGATTTTACAAAGATGGACCCGCCGACTGAAGCACGGTTTACATGTCTTTTTACCTGAAAATAGAACACCAAGACCGACCCAAACCGTGTCATTCCGGCGCACCTCGAAAAAATTAACTAGTTCAAGAGACTCTTCACTAGTGCTATCCTTTTCTCAAAGATGATTTTCCCCAATATTTGGAAAAATATTTCTTGGAAAACCCAAATCAACTAATCTTTAAAACAGTATTCAATTATAGTAATTATAGTTATCTTCCAATTGCCCTCTATGTAAGCCTTGTCTGGTCCGCTTTCTCGAAAGTCCTAACATTTTCCCCCCAATTTCCCACTCAAATGTAACAGATAAAATTAGAAATCCTAACAGATGTATTTCAATCTGCGTACCTATGTGAGTTTAAAACCTAGAAAGCTAACAAAAGTTTATTTTTGTAAGCGATTGATGATGTTTCGGATGGCGGTTTCTGAGCGACTGGGAGAAGTATTTGTCTGCAAGTGCTTCAAATAATTAAGTTGAGATTCCAAAAGACGGCCAATTCCGTGAAAGACCCTTCGAAATTTACCACCCCACTGACGGTAGCAATAAAAAACGACTGAACTTGGTTCAGTTTCTGACAAACAAATTTTAAAACAGACTTCCAATTCAATCAATATTTATTTATGAGAATAACGCTGAGTAAATTTAAGGACTAAGTTTCTGATACGTAAAATTTTCTTTTCGGTTAAATATGTGATCAGATCAAAGAACACTGTGGTTACGCAAAAATACACTCTTTAAAGAAGGCCTTAAAACGATTTGGTAAAACAGACAAGCGACCTACAAGTAGAGACTCTTTTGCTTAAATCTTCTTATTGGTCATCAGTCCACTGAGGAAAGAAACGGAACTAAAAAAACTTGGAAAACTAACCGTAATGAATCACTTTTAGTAAGACTGCGTGCGTGGTTTCACAAGTCAATTACTACGACTGGGCCATGTGCGGAACACAATTCAGCGACGCTCTAGATAACGTTTTCCAAAAGTATGTTATGTAACGGATCCCCCAAAACAACCTCAAAATAAAAGTGACACCCCTAAATATAGCGTTATGAACTGTTTTAAATTGTAGTTTTCTCTCGATCTCTTTCGTATTTACCTTTTTAAAAATTCTGCTTCTTTTGCGCTCTGCTCACCGGCCGTCACCTGTTTTGTTCAGTGTTTTGTCGCATATGTGTCTTTTTCTGTGTTCGGCTGTTTAGCCTTTACAAGCAAGCATAAATCCATTTTAATGTGTTTTTATCTCTAACGCTGTTTAGCTCACGTTGGCAAGGTAAAGGAAATCCAGCCACTTGATAATATTAACTATTTATTGTTGATCATTGCCAAATGTTGTGGGTTATATTTCCCATTGTCCCTTTACACAGTATTACACCGCATAGCACGAATTTTATTCGATGGTTTTATAATGTGAATATTGGCAATTTGGTAGATATTGAGCGATCTACTGATGTTATGTAGAAAGACTGAGAAGCAACTGACTCACTAAAAAGAGAACTGTAACAAACAGAGAAAAAAGGGTTTTGCAAAGTTCACTTATCGCTTGCTTGAATAGTAAGCTCTGAAACTGAAAAAGTGATTTTTCGTTTACTAGTTTCTAGAAAGGAGAAATTTTGTTGGAATACTTTTTTCACGCATATCGTAATCAGGTGTAAAAATAACCCGTAAACGCATAAAATATATCGGCAAAAATATCATGCTATACGGTGGCCCTCAACAGAAAAAATCCTAAAAAGGGAAACTTAAGCAAGGCGTGTCTATCGATATTTTTCAGTGATTGGCGGTCGTCCTTTTTTTCAAAACGAAATGGTTTAGAAGCAGTGATTAGGCATTTTATGGCTTTAAACAATCAGTTGGTCGGTCTTCATGCTAATTCTTTTCTTTTGTTTCTTTTTTTTTTTTTGGCTGTTGTATTTTCGAGACAGCTTTGAACCTCCTTTTCAATAATTGCTACGGAAGGCCTGGCTATTTACGTGAGAGATAAAATTAGTATTCACATTAAAGACTTCGTACCCGACCTTTGTCTGTCAAAACTCGCGAAAACATTTCGGGCCCCAAAAACAATTCCGAACGCACAACGTTCATCAACAGAAATTAAATTCGTTTTGTGTTTGTAAGCTAAATGTATGGGTAAATCTTAATTATTTTAAGAAACACATTGGGCAACCACCAATCGATAAAAAACGGATTCGGACAAAAAACATCTCGAACCCGAAATGTTCTCTGGTCTTTGAAAAGGACGGCATCCAGGCTGACGTCTCGTAGTTTTTTAAGGTATGGCCGCGACCTCGTGATGAGAATAAAAATCGCCAGAAGTAATGAAAGCAAAGAGAGACAAATTTTAAGGCCAAAATAATGGGAAGCTCCTTCACGATGGCAATTTTGATCACTTTCTCGACCGCCTGTCACGAAATCAAATTTAGTGAAATGTAATCCATTCCTGTTCTTGTGATCCTTAGTCTCCTACGCGGCCGTTTTTAGTGTCGTCACGCAACGCTCCGTGGGGAGAAGCGTTGCGTGACGACACAAAAACGGCTGGGTAGGAGACTTTGTAACCCTGCACTTTATGCCTTAACTATTCTTGTTCAGTTTTGCTCTTTCGAAACATTTCATTCAGTTTAGCTGTTTATTTGGTGGCATTTGGCAATATAAAATGGAAATAAGGTGAGCAAAATTTCGATGTTTTGGCGCCAGGGACAATGTCCCTTAGAAACGGACCCCAAACCTTATTTTAAAACGGTGTTGAGTAGAAGATATCGATAATGGCCAGCCGTGTAAGATTTTGAAATGTTATGTGAGCGCATGCGATGTTAGAATAAAACACTTGTCGCTGAGGGTTTCCCGATGTGCATTTCAAGATTCCCTGGAAAATTGCAACCAACTGGCTTTGAAAAGTTTTAAAGTACTGTTTACAAAGGGGAGGTTGGAGGCAATTTCAATTTCAGCCAGTGAACTGCTAGTTGGGTAGATCCGTATGCGTCACACTAATTTGGGCCGGAAAGAGAAACGCAGTAAATACGTGCCTCTGTCAAGTGAGAAGCAAACTGCATTGTGCGTTCTATTAAGCTTTTGCTGAAATACAATAAAACCAAGCTTAACGGGAAATTAAACATACAATCATGTGCAATAAAAAACGGTGTTGCTTGGGCAAAGTGCTCTTTCGTTGCAGCTGCCTTTCTACGCTATCAACTTCATCAGCTGCTGAGGAAATTTGCGCGTCCATTTTCGTGTAAGTGCACATTTAAAGTTTTTATGCCTAGCAGTAATTTCCAGGCAAGATTTTGAAAGGTTACGTTGTAAATAAGCCAGTAGGAGCACCTCTTACCAGCATACCAGACATGAAACCAACTGAAACTCTTTCAAAATTGAATGATTTCTCCACGACCTTTTGGAGATAAATGTTTCCCTTAATTAGGTTAATTCTTGATATTTCTCCTTTAATTTTTCATGATAGCTACAACCTAAAATCTTACATTCGCCTTGAATTGTAAAAATGAAAAATTTTCCTTTTAAGCCGGTGATTACGTGACAGATGGCAACGATTTAGAAGAGCGATGCTCACATGTCAGTAACACGAATCGAATCGCTCTCGTACGAGCGGTGAGTGGCTCATGAGCCATGTTTTAAAGAAACAAATGATTCTCTTTGGTTCGATTCTGGCAGTGGAAAAACATCTATTAATAAATCAGTTTTAAAAAAGGAGTACAACTATCTTCACTTGATTCTGACAGGGAAGAAGGAGCCGCACAGAGTTTACATGAAGATTAGTTTTTCGGTAACATTTTAAAAACATAATTTGGAGCAAAAAATCGTTGCAATGAGATTTGCGGGGCGAAGTTACACTTAAACAAACCTAATGGGACTGTAGCCATAAAATCGTCGGTTTGCCTTTCAACAAGGAACGAAACAGATAAGTTTCTATACAAGACTGACCATATTCACTGCGTCATCACCGCAGCGGTAAAAATCGGTCGTAAACAATAGACTAAAGAAGGAAAAAGGAAAAAAAAGAAAGTGTGGAAATTTAGTAAGTTCTGGCAAATACTACTGTTGTTGTTACTCATAGGAAAAAATTGCAGAATCCTAATTATCTTAAAATTATTTCTAATAGAAACATTAAGGGTAATATTCTATTTCAGCATGAGGAAGGACGCTTTTTAACACCTGTTAAAACTTCGATAAATATGGACATGAAATGCTAACGTTAAATTGAAATTGGCCTTTTTTTTACCCTACATAGGATTTTTTAAAACAATAGCCCTTGCCTGCCATTTATAAAAACCATCTGTCCTTCCCAATAACAACATTTTGCTTGAGCTTTTACTGTAGAGACTAAATGATTTCACATTTTTAAAAAATGAATTTCTGTAGCATCCTTCCTCAAACGTTTCATCTATATTCTCGGCCTGGGAGAACAGCAATCTTTCGAAGATTAAAATGTGCATTTACAAATAACAAAGAGTCGTCTTAATCCACACATCCATGCAGATGTTTGGACAAAGATGGAAAAAATATGCAAAGCCAGATCAAAATTCAAAATTTAGTATGGCTGTATCAGAAGAAACGGACTTTTGAGTTGATGCAATGTTTTTTTCTCCAAAGCTTCGAGACGCCGGTTTACTCGATAAAACTGAAAATATATTAAATAGAAAAAGAAGTCCACGAAGCAAAATAACATTATCTATAGAACACAGTCAATAAGAAGGAAAAATGCATTAAAAAATATTTTTCTGAATCAGTGTTTTTGCATATCTTATAGGGGACTTTATTTGGACATGGACGACATAGAGGCAGCATGGCTATCTTCCAATGTATCTGGAAACATGTCATATTTAAATAACTATACAGGCACAGCAAGCTATCCAATCTACATCTTCACGCCCGCTGGTGTCACCGCAAAACGTCTTCTCTGCCTATTTCTGATAACAATTGGGGCCGCGGGATTTCTGGGTAACTGCCTCATCTTTCACTTTCTTTGGCAAAAGCCAGCGGCAAATCCAATCGAGTCAAGTCGTTTTGTGGCAAATCTAAATTTGTATCTCAGAAGTTTATCACTGTCGGACCTCCTTTCTCCTGCCGTGTCGCTGCCGCTCTTGTGTATTCAAATATCATTTGATGTATTCCAAAGTGGCTGGCCATGCAAGCTAGTGCGATACATTAACTTAATATTTCCTACTATTACACTTAACAATCTGTTTGCGATAAGTCTTGAGAAGTATTTATCAACTCGAACGGTTCCACGCCTATTCAGTTTCTCGAAAATGCGCAGGGCAATAATCTGCGCGTGGGTGTTAGGACTTGTAGTCATGTTGTTTCCGGGAGTCGCCTTCGATGGAGTAAGAGTGGACCTCAACCAGACTCACTACACTGTTATATGCAGTGCTGATCAGCACTTCTATCCATTCAGAATATCCTTCATCATTTTACCACTACAGTACGTTCTTCCGAGTATAATTGTAACTTACATCAATGTATGCTTGATTAAAACTGTGTGTGAAAGAGGAAGAAGGCAGATTGGCGAAAAAGTGACCAATGCGTTCAAGGCCCAACTTAGGATAAACAAAATCAAAGGAGTAACTCTTTTAATTTCTCTCTCACTGGCTTTTATCATCCCTTACTTTTTCTACATAGCTAATATTGCGTATACACAGATAGTTAAGCCACGACGGGATTTTACAACCGACTACTTTATTCGTTATGCAAGTGGTGGAATTGCTGCATACTTGAGCGGTTTAATAAACTTTATAATTTACTTTGCTCAGAGGAAGGACTTTCGAGAGTTTCTAAGGAAACGTTTGTTCAAAAGAAACAGTGCCAGCAATCAGCCTTTGCTCATAGTAGGGGAAAGAAAAACATACTGCCTGGCTACGAGTACGCCGAACGTTGTAGGAAAAAAAGACAACGTGATTGCACTTAAGGAAGTTAAAATATCAAACCCAAAGTGATAGAAAACAATAACCCACGCATGCACATGCCTATATCGACAGGCATGTTGACCAAATTTTGAATTCTTCTGTTTATTAATAATGGCATATTTGAATTATCCCCTAATTTCCCCCGTCTATTTGGTTTTGAATGAAACCGATTGGCTGTAATGCCAGAAATATCATACCTAAGGAACGTTAGCGCGGTCTAATTGCGTTGGAAATCTTCCCCGCGCAACTCAGATCGGACACATATCCAACAACATTCAATTAGCTTGGAGGGGGAGCGGGGAAGGGAAGGTCCGCGCCAGTTCATGTTGGAGAGGCAAACTCAAACAAGCATGCAGGTACGCTTTATCCAAAAACACTAAATTTGAGGGAAGGGGATGCATCTCACAACTGCCTTGAGTGGGGTTAAATTGTAGGGCTGTTTCCGCAGTTTGGCATTGTAAATGTAGCTTGCAGAGGTCTTCCTGAGAGGCAAAATAAATAATCTTGAATCTGGACACGGTGTTTACTCTTCGGCTTATTGCTTCGGTCTCCTAAAATATTCACCAAAGTCCAAACGTTTCACTGCACTAGTCGCCTACTTCCCGCTTGTACAAAAAACTTCCTGTACCCTCAGCATCTTGATATCTGTGAATCGAATCCGTACTAAGGTTGATTTTCACGGTAATCTTACGAGCGTTCTGCATTTCTTGCACGAGAGATATTTATGTGGAGCTTAGTCCTTCCGCGGTCAAGCCAATGTTTTCGTTCAGCACCTGAACCAATCAAATTAGAGGAAACTATATATCCAGTTCTGGTTGTGGCCAGGACTGACAATCTACGTGCGAGATTTGAAGATATTATTCCGTGTACGTCCAGTTCCATACGCTTTTTTCTCGCCAAGGTACATCATTTCATAATCACCATAAATACCAGCCAAAATTGCGGTCAGTTTACACAGGAATTGATTTGTCTGTGTACCAGAACAGCTTATAAGCCACAGCCTTAGTGATGACACGTACCAAACAGCTAACACAATGATAGTGTCTTCTTCAAGGCCTTCAAGTTTTTCTTTTGTTCTTAGAAAATAAAGCTCTTTCAAGTCTTATTAACATCACCGTTGTCTCATGTTCTTTGCACTACCATTCACAATACATTTATTATGTTTTATTAGGTAATAGGGAAGATTAAATACTGTCTAATTTTAAAATTAAATGGAAGATAAAAATTTTCTGAGGACTTTCCAATTGGGGGAGGCCATAGGCTATAGCAGGAAGTTAACGCTTTACGCGTTAATTGTATTCTGCACAGGATCACATGTAACCTATGACCAGCAAGACGTTTTTCAACAATCCTGTTTACGCCTAGGAAAATCGTTAACAAAGCCTGGACACCAACTATTGTCTGGCAATATAATTTATACTATTAATACCACTTCAGAGTTTTCAGTAGAGAAAGGAATTCAAATTAATTCGCTCGTGTCTTAGTTTTGCTAGCTTTGCTATGAATTGTGATTAATTTAAAAAATCGCGCAATCTTCCATCTCATTAAAAGTAAATCCCAAACTACTCATGTCGAATCGTGTCTGTCGCACGCTTTTTCTCGTGCTTGACATTTTTGTAGTGCTGTCTTTTTTTCTGCTTTTTTGTTTTTGTTTGTTTGTTTTTAGTACTTTTATAAGTCGACATATCACAAAATGTCTCTGATTTTGTCAATGAAATTTTTCAGAAGCAATGGTTGAAAACTACTGCTCGTTGTATGTTCTTCCATTCTTGCTTTGAGAATTCATCTCTTTGAGTGTCTCGCTAAACCCACTCAGCTTGCTGCGGCCTCCGCTGACGGGGGAGGGGTGCCAGACTCTTCATTTGAGGGGGCACCTGAAGAAAGGAAACATGTCGTATGAGAAACGACAAACCACCGAAAAATGATTTCGTACTAAATATTTTCAAAGATAGGTTAACGCGGGGTGTTTCCTAAGTCACGCTGCTAAAATAGGGTCGCCTTAAGGACGGTGCCTCCTTTTGTTACTGCGCATACGTTCTGCGCATCTCGGGTCTGATCCGAGATGTTCAAGTTTCTTAAGGAATTTGCTTACTAACACAAAGGTATTTTTGCGCGGTTTAAGACTATGTGGAAAAAGCAGATCTTAGCAAGGGCTATCAAAATCCATAAAGAAAATTGGGGGTATCCACGCACTTTTCAGAGATAACTGAGGCTAAATTTGGAAAGAAATTGCCATACATTCTTTGCATTTTAAAGCTTTTTTAGAATTATGGTTGCTTAATTATCTCTGAAAAACGCGTGGTTACCTACTGTATTTTTCTTTTAAGATTCCAATAAGTCTTGCTAAGAACTGCTTTTTCCTCGTAGTCATAACCTTTGCAAAAATACCTCTGTATTAGGAGGCATCGTCCTTAAAGCAGCACGACAAATGTTCATCGTGATAGTATTCACTGTCACATGTTCGCACCTTCTGAGTTTTCTTTGCTTTCTTTTTCCTCTTTTTCTTCGTCCGCGGTTTTGTCAGCTCGGAAGAAGATCCTTGCACTGTTTAGCGAGAAGTACACCAGCTCAAATTCCTGGAAAAGAAGCGGTCACACGAGTTCGTTAATATACGTTCAACTGCTCATGCGAGTCCCTGAAAACACACGAGGTAAATCAGAAGCACTCTATCTCTTAATGATTCGACACCTGCTAATCAAGTTGCAAATCCCCACGCTTAAAGGGGGCTTTTACTAAAACTCCCGGGGAGGGGGTACTCCTCTATATGGCCTATACGGGGACGTGCCGCTAGATGGTTTTTAACCAGTCTCTGTCCTGAAAAGGGTACATAATGTTGACACCCTGTCCTAAACAGGGTCTGAACTTGTCTTACACACGGCATATCTCACGATTGTCGTCGTTAAATATGGCTGGTCTTTTTCGGGCCTTTCTTGATCCTCAGCGGCACCCTTTACCCCCCCCCCCCGCCCCTCGTCCTCCCAGGGCTAAAACTATGGCTACAGTACCTTAGCTCAATATGAAATGGTCGTAGAACACCAGAAGAATTTCTCAAAAGTAAGGCAAACCATAATAAGTTTTTACGATCCTTCCTTGACGCCAGAACAGAGCTTGAAAGAATTGTCCCAACGTTTTCAAGTTACAATAAATTTCCATCGACGCTCTTAATAACCAGACACCTATCAATCATTTCCGTGTAGCGACTTTTAACAAAACTGGTCCATCATTAATTATGTTAGTTTACATGGACGCAAAGATATTTTGCCTTTTCACAGTTAACATGAACGCTACAAATAGCTAACAAATTCTATTGAATTCCAATAAACCAAGTCTATTTTCTCGAGGAAGCTCGACAGACATTCGAGGAAATTCTTGTCACTTACTTGTCACTTATTGTTCGACTATTATTCGATTATCAGATTATCAGATTAGAATTAGCGACTACTAGTTTATTAGATTAGTATCAGTTTCTTTAATAGTTCTATTACATTTTTGTTTCTATCTTAAGTTTTGTATATTGTTATTTTGTGTCTCTTAATTAGTATGGGATTATCCCAAGCTACATGGTTTGACACGTAAATAAAGTTTCTTACTTACTTAGTTACGTACCTGTTGATAAGTGTTCAGGCGTTTTAAGGTTAAATTCATCGTCTGTTGTAACTTTTCATCTCGCGCAGTCCCACGATTGAGAGATGCCTTCACCTCAGCCTGTAAACAGTAATTGTTTGAAGCAAAGTCAAAAAACACTACTGTTTGAGTGAATTCAACGCCTCCAAAAAGCAACATTTAGGTCGCATTCCTACAAGCCAATGTAAATCCACATTTTGCGACCAAAAATTCGCTTTTCCGTTCCACTTAAAAGCAAACCAATCTGAGATTGCAAACTGAACGATCCACATATGGAGCTGGATCGTTCGGATTGGTGTGTAACTGATCTGGTTTCGGAATATGTGTTCCATTCAGCAAAGTCAGATCATTTCCTTTTTAGCAGGCGTTTATTCAGGGTGTAAACAAACATGGATTGTCGTTTTCAGAATATTGTTCCAAATGTCAAGAAAATCCACACAACTCGAATAAACTAAATCTGAAAAAGGATTGCCTCATTTCATTCGCAGTGCCTACAAACAGCGATTGATCCTTTTACCAGTTTTTGTTCCAAACATCAAGAAAATCCACACAATTGGAATAACCTAAATCTGAAAATGGATTCTATTAAGGAACGTAAGTCTCGACACAAAATAAAATGAAATAATACGTTTGATGTAGTCCTTTTAATCGGATGTTAAGAAAAAGAACCGTACGCTTAAGATAAGGGGGTGGGGGTGAGTAGAGACAGGGTGGGGGGGGGGTGGTGTCCTTACCTTCTCCTTGGCGTACTTGTCCTGCACTGACTGGAACCAGTGAAGCGAGTCAAACTCGTGATACTGATCCAATAGCTTCAAAATATACGCTACACCTGTTGAAAAGTAAAAAATAGATATCCCATGATTGCTTGCTTTCAATATTCCGAATAAAGTTATCATTGAACTAAACATTTTTGCCAAGTCTTGAATCACCCTTCTCCCTTTCTGAAAGTGATCGGAAACGTACACAAGACCGGCGCACAACATTCAGAATATACTCGGAAGATCGTGGTAAATGTTTTCGATTTATACAACAAGGACATACACACGGCCGGGAGCTTGCATTAACGAAATTTCTCTTCTCGTGTGAAACTCAAATTCTCTTTCGTTGGTTGCAGAATCTTCAGATATCCATTTGAATGCTCGAGTAACTTCGGATTTTCGTGTACCCATGTATTTTTCTCATTTCTAATCTTTAGCAACACCGCGCCACTCTTACCCATAACAAAGCCATCATCAGTGAATGCCGCTCCAACTTTGTTTTTCTTGTTCAACTTTTCCTTGCAGCTTAACATGTATTCCACAAAGTTGAGCGTCTGAAAAGAATGAGAAAAAGATACCACTATTAAAAAATTTCACCTTAGGTCGAACTGTGAATGTTAACGATTCAGTAAGCTCTCTAGTTACTGCTGTAAAACAAAAGATAACTCTCTGGTGTGACTGGTCAATCCCAACCAACGTGCGCTTCGCAATGAACACATTAGGTTCAAAGCAAAACCACGTAAACAGGACAAGAAAACATACAACGGGAGCCAAGCGCGAGAAAATGAAACCAGCCTCAGGCGCAGAAAAACGGACGTAACCAAATATCGAAATAAATGACGCGCTCTTTGTCTCTAAAAACTCTAATAACATCGTCATAATAACATCTTACCTTGACTCTTCAAGTTTCCGCAAAATCGTCGGAACAGAAATCGCGGCACAATTTGAAAGACGGACTTCAAAGTTTGGACCGCTCCAGCGCTTTCCAAATCTGACTTAAAAGCATAAAAACTCCAAATAAAGTGAGTTCAATGAAGTGAGTTCAATAAAGTGAGTTCAATGTATCGCTGAAGCTTGTTCCAAACCGCAATTGGCTCTCCGCAACAATGAAAAAGTATGGGCGTTTTTCTGAATTATATGAAAACTAACCGGACGAATTGAATAAAACTCCCGAAACATGAAACTGGAACTTTTACACGATTTAGTTTACGTCCGTTTTCCTACGCTTGAGGCTGGTTGCATGGTCTAGTAACAGGAATACCAAGTTAACACAGCTTACCAAAGGAGGTACGATGACGTAGAAGTTCCTAAGATGCATGTTCTTGCTGTCCCTAAACTCAGGTGCAAACACATCAACGAGAAGCTAGAAAAGCAAAAGTAGTAAGCAAAAGGTATATATATGAAGGTTGAAAAAAGAGCACGAAAAGTGTAAGGAGTTTAATGGTGACGATGAACAATACAGTTAACAATATTCTGGTTAATACAGTCAGAAATTTGTTTAGAAATACCTTGAAATATTCCGTTGCACCAGCGAAGTTTTTTGCCAAGTTGTCAATCGCAGCATCTAAGTTCCTGTAACGAAAAGCAAAATTAATAGACCGTACTGGAGTTCAGTTTTAAAACTACTTGGTTTACCAAGCTGTAGCGTTTGAGAAAAGTATCTTAAAATGGTCACGAATGAGTGAAAAAACTGTAAAATAAATCAACCAGGGAATAAAGTCAATGATAACGTGGGTAGTTCAGTACGGTGTTGCTATCAAAACAAATGCAAATAGTGCAATGAGCCACCAACTAATAGGTACGCAGAACATGCAAAGGATGGGGAGACGCACGTACTAAAATTTATCATCAGATGACTTGGTTCCAGATTGTTCAAAAACAGCACTTTTGCTCTAACTGGCTAGAACAAATTTTCTGCGAAAGTGTAGCACCCAGCGACAGCACTTGACCACTTAAAAACTGTCGATGTTGTTTTCAACTTCGCTTTTAGTCAAGACTCACTTGGAGGCCTGCTCTGCTTCTTCTGACAGATTCTCTTCCTTTACGAGTTCCTCAAAAGACACAATGTCCTCAAGATCAGGAACGAATCTGTACAGGGTGAACAAGAGATAACACGGCAGATGATCTTGATGTATCACCAAATTTAAGTAATAGTATGAATACGTTATTAAGCATAATCAGTGTTCTCCCCAATTTTCAGGGCAACAGGTAAATCAGTTTTCCAGACCGGTAAAGCAGCCCGTTTGAAAATCCTTTTCCACCCCGAAGTCGATCGAAGTGCCGTCATAAGAGCCAGAATGTTACCCGTGAAACTAGCCGCTCAAACAGGTTTCAAAAACCGTACAGATAAACGTCGAGAAGAAAATGCTTAACACTGAACAACTTATGAATGTACTAACGTACGGAGAAACGCCAAGAAGAGAAGTAAACACCTCACGAAAGGCTCCAACGAAGATCTCCGGGGAGAAGATAATGCTATATCAGCACTTACGAACATACCAACTTACGGCTAAAAGTCGAGAAGATAACACTAATACCGTACGAACGTGCTAACTTACAGAGAAATGTCAAGGAGATAAAACTAACAACACCTTCCGACAAACGGCGAAAAGATAACACTAATATTTTTGGAATTGATTTTAACGTACAGAGAAACGTCGAGAAGAAAAGGCTAACACCTGATGAACGTACTAACGTACGGAAACGCCCAGAACACTAATACCTTAGGAACATACACGGAGAAACAATGAAAAGATAGGATTAACATCTTATAAACGTAGAAACGTACGGAGAAATGTCGAGAAATCCTTTCACAATTCAATCCAGTGGTAAATCTATATCAAATATTTTGGATATTTGTAATCCAGGCCTTAGCATGTGGTTGTAACCGGTAACAAGCGGTGCTACAAGCGGTAAACTTTACCGGTTACCGCCTGATAAGGAGAACACTGATAATAAGCATGCCGTTGGAGTGAGTAAAGGAACCTAACAACTTGAGATAACGTATTGAGGTACCACCAATTTCACAGCGTCAAACGCACGACGCGCGCGCAGTTCCCGCCATAATTTTACAAAAGAAAATACAGACAAATGTTGAAAGTTTCACTTAAACCACAAAACGTAACGCCATTTCTGAAAACTTAAGCTTTTTAATTTGAACATGTAACCAGCATCCACAAGTTCTATCGGCGCGAAATTTGGTTTATCGGGACATTTTAAGTATCGTTTTCAAACGAACTTCACGCTCGTCAAAGTCTGAACTGATTCAAACTTCAAGGCTCTGAAAAACCGGAAGTTACGTTGTTTTTTTGCGTTTCACCGCTGTGAAAACCAACAATTATCTGCGAACAAGAACACAGGTGAGGAGAGCATAGATGTACCTGATGGCGTTGCTGCAGCAGTGAAGACCTCCGGAACGAATCATTCGGATGTAACCCATGGCATTTCCTGTGAACAACAAAGAAGCAGTGACATGTCACCTGCCACAAAAGAGTCTTGAAACTAGAGGGCCCGGTATGAAAACTAACAAACAACATACGTCGTAGGAAAAAGTGATGTCGAAAGCAAAAATATTAACACACGAACAAATTCTCGGTCTCTCTGCGCTCTTTGCGACGACGTTTATTCGTAGTTCCTTCGCAAGGTCTTGGACAAACGGGTCCAACATTTCCATTCTACACTGTTCAACATTGTTGAATTCATGTTAAGCGCGTTTGGCCACCTTGTTGAGTGATGTTGAGTCATGCTAATTCAACTTTTCTTTTGTTCTCAATTCTGTACAAAAACGAAGAATTCGTTTGGCCACCTCGTTCAACATCATACAACAAAGCTGAATTCATCAAGTTTCATTAGTGTTGAACGATGTTGGTTCCGTTAGACCGAGGGCTAAGAATTTTTGACCGAGCACCAGATCTCATGAAACTTACGTACGTCGCAAACTCTCAATGCAGCTTTGGATCACCGTGAGGCAGTTAGAAAAAGAGGAAATACTCGGTGCCTGTTAACTGGTACCTATGTGGCTGTAGCAGCAAGGAGAATAAGAAATACTCGGTGGCTATTAACAGTGTTACCTATCTGGCTGATGAGAATTCTGAACTGGTCCAAGTAGGTTTGACCGTCAGGTGTCAAACCAAGTTTACGGATTCCTTTGTTGAACTTCTCAGCTCGTTCAAACGGGTATTTCTGATCACTTTGCGCCTTCGTTTCTTTGAAGAAGCGAATATCCTGCAAGGAAATACAGTGGAACCCGTGACTACCACCACCAGTGAGCCACAAAAATGCGGTCGGATTAACAATGGCTACATAAGCAGTATAACCTTTGGGCTAAGGAGAAGTGGTTTTAATGACGGAGTGGTTATAGGGCGGGGTCTTACTATAGGTGAATTAAGCTTTTGAATCAAGTGACTGATTCATTAGTCTGGTGCATACCTCAGACACGATGTATAAGGCGACTGATGGCGAGTAAAAACAACCATTTTCGAGTTGACTTCCGCCAAATTAAAGCCTTTGACAAAACGCAAATATTTCACAGGGAACTTAGTTTGAAATCACACACGTGCAAATAAAACCGGTTATACCAAAGGTTTTGCACAAAGCGTTCAGCTTTGAAAGTGGCAAAAGGCAGGTCGGAAACGCCCCATTCAGGTAAATGCAGCACGACAGATCTCAAACAAAAGTTCCTTTCGGGTTTTTAACGTTCCAGGGACTATCAACAACCTCAGTCTCACGTAACCTTGTTCTCAGGGTGTCTTTTTCCCGAGAGAAGAGAGATCCTGCGATTCAGAAGCGTCACGTACCTTGATGAGCCTCGCCTTGATGTGTTCGTCATACAAAAACTGTGAAAAGATGAAGAATTTCTTGCGCAGAAACTGATAGGTGAAATTCACCGTCGTGTTCATGATTCCTGAGCCATGCGTGCGGATGGAGTTGGCAATATGGCGGATGTTGATCGTGTTCAAATGTTTGTTGTTCGATGCTGTTTCAACAAAAATCTGAAATAATTAACAAACAATGAGTGAACTATATTATCCATTGTGTTACGAGTACGGATATTAAAAAAAACTCACACACATTCTGAGTCGTACACGGACTCGATTCTATGAGTTTCCGTTCACTGTTCGGATGCTCTAACCACTGAGCTTATTAGAATGTACTACATTCTAATAAGCTCCTAAGCTATTCCCTAAGCTATTCCCTAAGCTATTCCCTTGCTGAAATTGGGGACCTTACGCACACGCAACACAACGGCAACGGCAACAAGGGAACATCACAAAAAGGTTTGATAAGGACCCTGGGAACCTAAGGTTTCTCTCGGGTGCTTTCGAGGAGTAGTCGTTGGCCGGAGGCCGATCAACGAGTAGCGTAAGCCGCGTCGCCATCAAAAGAAATGTGGGACAATAAACTTCAAACTCGCAAGAAAACCTCTGGTACACAGCGTATCCTATGCGTTATCCATATCGAAACATTTCTTTCCTATTCTGCACAACTACAACGCAAAATGATCTCAATTCAAGGTTTTAACTTTTATGTAGAATGGGAACTGCCTCGTCCCCAGGCGCCGGTGTAGCGTGGGCAAACAGGGAGGGCGGGGTGTCGTGGGAAGGATGCAGTGCACCTATCCCACAACGCCACGCGCACCACGATATAATAAGGAGGGACGCCTGGGGACGAGGCAGGGATGGGAACACATGACAGCGAATTTTACTTTCTCTTTCCGAAATACATTTCTGTCCCCAGGAAAAGTGAATAAGTTGAAACGATCGCGGGGTACTTTGAAAGAACTTAAATTCACTTTTTAAGAGAAAATTCCTTAGGGTTGTCGCATTGTTTGGGTAAGCAATTCTGACAGACAGAATGAGAATACTTTTTTCCGTGAAATGAAGTCTGCGTTCTCTCACCTGATTGTTGAGGTTGTACAGATATCGCGAAACAAACACGTGAATGTTTCGCATGATCTCCAACACATCCAGACCCTGTACAATAAATATTACTTCAGTTACTTAGTGAAGTTACTGAGGCGCTGCCGAAAGCTTGTGGTTGATATATGACCGCTAATCTTATTTAAAACAACAAAAAGATCAATTCAACTGCAGTATTTTGGGGAATTTACGGTCGGGGTGGGAAGGGGGCGGGGAAGCCTAACAGATAGAAGCAATTCTTTTAGATGGTTGATTCCACAATTCTCACAGCCTTCTTTCTTATCTATGCTTATTGTATTTCATTAGTTGATTCTTTAGTGTATCTAGTGAGTAGATTTTATAGCTAATTAATAGGTGCTATCTAATATTTTGTGTTGTAGTGAGGGCCACGGAGTTATCAGTGTTTTTTACTACTGTTATTATTATTATTATTATTATTATTATTATTATTATTATTATTATTATTATTATTATTATTATCATTATTGTTATTATTATTATGTACTAATACTTTAGGGAAAATTAGCCAATGATCACAGGCCTCGGCCTATTCCAGCGTCCGACTGGGCAGGTCATTCGTCGGGACTTTATGGCTGGTCACGGTGGGAAAATTTATCAACTGACAGAACAGTTGTCGACTCCACAATTCTCACAACTTTCTAGCTTATCTTTGTATGAATAGTCTAGGAGAACTTAGCGACTGATCACAGACCTGTTCCAGTGTCTGACTAGGCAGGTGAGCTTCAGTCATCTCCAGTCCATATTTCTGGCTGGCCTGGTTCCTCATTTCACCGTAAGTCCTCCAATCATGAAGAGCCACTGTGGTCAGATTATAAAATGTTGTGTCCAGGTAATGGGTCACGTGTTCTACAAGAGAGAAATGTGTCGTGTGAACAACCCAACTATTACAGTAGTCACACCGCGATCAGGTACCTGAGATATGGCTCAGATACACTATGGGCTTTTGTATCGAAAAGACCCACCCCCCGAATTTTTAAACCAATCAGAAGGTAGGGCCAGGCCCAATTATCACGTGATCACGGTCAAGCAGGTAGGGGCCAAAGGTCACTTGAAGGGCAAGGACCGGAAGTGATGTCATCATCAACCGGAAGTGACTGGAAATGCGGAGGTCACGAAGTTTGGGGCGGGAAACCGCCGACCCATAGGGAAAAAAGGATCGCGGGCTCAAGGAATGAACATAAAAGGTAAATGGTTTTGAGGAGTAGTATGGCACGTCGATATGGGTTTTTGTATCGAAAAGACCCACCCCCGAATTTTTAAACCAATCAGAAGCTAGGGCCAGGCCCAATTATCACGTGATCACGGTCAACGGGAAGTGACATCATAGGGGTCAAAGTCCACTTGAGATAAGGACCGGAAGTGACGTCATCAAGAACCGGAAGTTATTGGAAATGCAGAGGTCACGTGGTTTGGGGTGGGAAACCGCACTATTTTCTCTGTTAAGTTACAGAATATGTTTCGGAAATAATTTGGACTCAAGCAAAAAGTATTTTCGTTTAACGAACTTCCGTTTCTCGCACGGCTAAACAAAGAAATATCAGCTTCCGAAACAATGATTCCACACATTTTCTCTTGTTTAGTCAGACCTCAATAGAGGAGAATACGCCACAGGATGACTTGTTTAGTGCTTAACTGCAGTCCTAGAATGAAAAAGCTGGAAGTGCAAGTGTGCCTTTTTTTACCCCAAGGAATCCATTTATACACCAGAGCAGAGAGAAAAGGCAAGGCTAAGTGTGCTCTTGTCTAAGAACATAATGCGCTGGCAGCGAACAGGAAATTAGTCACCGACTTGGACCCAAAAGTTGGCAGTGCTTACTAGTTAATAATTCACATCCACAGAGTAAATAAATACTGCAGTGAAAGCTTGGGGAGGCTTACGTTTGATGTTGACGAACTGGTTGAAGAACCGGATGGGTCGTATCTTCAAAAACTGAGAAAGGTCCCTCATCCCGACCTGCAGTAAAATGTATAAAAAAAACCCTAAATGAGTTCACAATGAGATAGGCTGCAATGCAACTACTTACAACACAATATTATGGTTCTGAAGTGAACATGTTTAGCCTAATGACAAACAAACCTTGAAAGGATTTCTGTCATCTAGCTGCAAATGCTGATGTATGTGAAGACGTAGATCAGTTTCAATGCCACGACACAGAGGCTGAAGCAAGTGCTGGCAAAACAAAATTAAAACAAAACAAAACAAACAAACAAATTAGCAAACACTTTGCTAGGCCAGCTTTAATTTAGCAACATTCTGGAAGGGCAAAAGACATGATGGCATCAATACAAATCTACCGCATATAATGGACCAGGGGCCCGTTTCACGAAACTCCCGATAACTTTCCGGGCCCGCAAGTATTTTTTCGAGCTCATTTATTTCTCAGCTAATGGTAATTATTGCATAGGAAACCCAAGCATAATATTTGAATATCATTAAAAATGGCGTTTCAAAATATAAGACTTTGTATGGGATTTCGAAGCGAACATTTTGAGCAATACATAACAACGAACTATCTGAATCAAGTTTATGAAACATTACATGGTGTTGTTTGTTATCCTAACAAAGCATTTTGAGCAATTTTAGGTCCATTTACTTAACTGTGTTAGTACGTGTATAATACATTGACAATGGCAAAATTTTACTAAATAAAAAAATGAAATGATATGTATTTCACAGTCCATGACAAGTTTAGTTGAGTACCGAGTCAAACAGGAGACTCTATTGTTATACTTACTTCATGTAATGTGTCACTAATCTCCTTCTCAAACGAGTCCAACATGACCTGAGGGGACGACTCGTGTTTGACCTGCTGAAGGACTGGGACACAGTCTCTCAGAGCGCTGATCATGTACTGAAGTAACAAGACAAGACATGTTCACTATTTGCTTTTACTCCGCCTTTCAATAAAACGCCAACTTTTACGTTCACAGCTAAACAAATGGTTGTCCTCAAGCTGCTATCAATTAACTCAGAATAAATCTCAAGGAACAAACAAAATTAGTTTAACGGGCTCAAAAGGTCACGTTCATGGATTTGAGATTGGTGCATTTTTTGATTTTTTTTTTTCGTTTCTGTCCCAGTGGTTGTCCTCGAGATCAAAACTAACCACAACCGTTGAATGACTTCAGAGTGAAACATAAGAGCGGTAATGATATGTTGAAGGCAACAAGCAAGAAATTATCACAAGATACAGATACTATTGAACCAGCATACGGTCAGTATTGAGAATTTCAACAGACCACTTTAGCAAAAGCTAAGCAAAACGTTTACTCAGAGGACTAAGGACTCTAAGGACTCTTAGGAAGCTTGCTGGTCTTTAGTTCAGGTTGGCGTTCGCCAGAGGGTTAGGAACAGCTGGACGAGGAAAGAAATTGTAAGTTGAGTTTGGTTATTGGCGAAAAGATTGCAAAGAAGTCTTTATGCGTTAATGTTTCTGACCTACAAGTGCATGAGTTGAAAACGAGTTTTAAGTTCTTAACAATCAAAAAATTATCCACATCTTCACGGACTTTGTTTACAGTTTTCAGTTTTCAGGATTTAAATTAAGTTTTCCGCGCTTCATTTACCAGAAGAGTCCTGACTCGTTCCCTTTTTTCGAGCTTTCCAGAATCGACCGTTTTTGAAGTCATTTTGGTTTCTGTAGTTCATGTAAGTTTAGTTTTGTAGTTTCCACAGTTGAGTGTATACGGCTTGCTTCGTGGTTATGACATTGATCTGACGATGTAACTCGCTTTATTTTGAACTTTCCAAATGATATTTGTTCTCTGATGATCACCAGAAAGATTCTTGAAATCCTTGTCATTTAGCTGCATAACTGTTTTGTGTTCTCCCTCGCTTACCATTTTAGGCAGAAAATCCAAAACGATCTAATTTTCGCGAGCTTTTCCATGCACAAAAAGCCATTCTTAATCCAATTAGGACTCAATTAGTAGTAGAATGTTTTACATAGGTGCCACGTTGGCATGATTTCTGACACGAAAGTATAATTGTTTGTCAATCTCGAGTTTTTAATAAACTCAAATAACTTATATACATGCAAAAACTAGCCTAACGTCTGTTTCTCTTTAATAATGTAAATATTCTTCTACATTCGTTCTATTATGACGCAAAAAAAAAAAGAATTTCCCAGGCTTGTGATAGAATATTTCTTTTCAAGTGCTGAATTACTTTTCCTGAACCCGTCAATCCTGGCGTACGTTTCTCAAAAGCCCCGAAACTTTTCGGGTCGACTTCGGGCACGATAATTCACACTGTATCTTTAAAACAAAGATGTTTCTAAGCATGAAACTATTGTTATAAGTTAAACATTACTTATCTCAAAGACAAGCCAAAATAACAGCTTTGTAAAATGAGTGGTTCATATTTTTACGAATGACTTTTCGGAGCTTTCGAGAAACGCGCCCCTCCCTGGTTTCCCCGTTACTCCTTAAGGCCGCGGGTGACAAGCTGCTCATGAATAAATTTAGAAGGCAAAATTTTGGTGGAGGTCTTAAGGTGGCCCGATACTATTTATTTACGTTAGGGGTAACTGTTTTGAAATCAAAGTTTTAGCTGCTCAACGGCTTTCGATTGCTGAGTTATTTCAGACGCTGAAAAAGGAATAATTGAAGTCTATCAAAAGCGTACTTTTATTGAGATCGATACGAATATACGGAAATTTTCAGCAATATTCTTGAACGCGGCTTTCAAACAAAGTGCGTATTATTGGGAAAATGAAAAGATGTTTTTCCTTCATAGCGGAGCCCGCGCGCTAGCGTGTCAGCGGAGCACCACTGCTAAGGAAATTTGGTAACCTATCAAGCCAAGAAATTTTGGTAGTGACGTAACAGTCATGTGACCGTACGTCCGTACATCTGTACGTCCGTCCATCCACACCACAGGGTCACCAATACACTTGATACTCTGGATAAACCCTGTGCTGAATCCCGTGTGTTTGGCGCGAAATCGTATGGACCCGCGTTGTAGCAAAACAAGCAAAGACAACAAAAGTCAAAAACAAATTTGTTAATGGAAAAAAAAAGCGCAAAAGAACTCTCAGTTGTCTTTTTGGTGGAAGGCGAAAAGTTCAATTTAGGCGAAAACAATTAGGCGATAAAGTTCAGGCGAAAAGTTCAAATTTGCCTTGTCGGTTCTGTTGCGAACTCGGTCGGCACACCGCTTGAGTTCGCAGCCTTTCGCAGCAGTTTCAACCGCAAATATAGCAGAGCTAGTGCTTTTCGTTTTTTTCTGTCCACGACCATGGTTTTCACGGTGTTCCGAACACATTTTGCCAGGAAAAACACCAGCATTTTCATGTTGATAGGCAGCTTGTCACGAAGAAAGAAATAAGTATTAATTAAAAATTAATTTCAAATATAACAGTCAGCACTCATGGCCTAGTGGACTGATCACCGATTTGTAACGCCGACGAGCCGGGTTCGGCTCTCAGCGAAGGTATGAATTTTTTTTTCTTTAATTTAAAGACTTGAATAAGAGTATTTTCACAAATTAATAATTGCCAGCAAAAAACAAAAACAAACAAACAACAAAGGTAAATATGTCTTGTATCTTATGTATCGGAGTCAAAGCGATAAGGAACGGTTTTGTCGACATTATACGGTAAAGCGACAGCACGCCTTGCCGGTAAAAATTATGGCAACCACGTTGCTTTCCAGGTTTCGCTCAATTTTTTGCTCGTCGTGAGCACCCATAAAGCAGTCGATAACAAAACTCCTGACCAGACTTTGCCGTATTCTGACAAAACGCTTTTCAGAAATAAGGCAGCAAATTTAGGTCACTCGCGAGCTGCTCAACCAAACTACTCTGGAAACGTTTTTGTTGTACGGGACGATTTGTCACATCTGCCCCTTGGGAGTCCATACTTAGACTAAACCATTTTATCCCTTTATTCAATTTTTCCGCAAGGTGAACTCCCAAGGGGCAGATGTGACAAATCGTTCCGTGCAGAATTCCAAAACAGAATGTGTGGTATTGACTTGTTTTTTCCACAATAAGGTTTTAGAGCAGTTTGGTTGAGCAGCTCGCGAGTGACCCAAATTTGCTGCCTTATTTCTGAAAAACGTATTGTCAGAATACGGGAAAATCTGGTCAGGAGCTTTGTTATCGACTGCTTTATGGGTTGTCACGACGGTTTTACAAAATAAGACAAAAAGAGCAAAAAATTGAGCGAAACCTGGAAAGCAACGTGGTTGCCACAGTTTTTACCGGCAAGGCGTGCTCTCGCTTCGCCGTATAATGTCGACAAAACCGCTCCTTATCGCTTTGACTCCGATACATAAGTTACAAGACACATTAACCTGTGTTGCAGTAAATGTGATTCTTTGTTGCCTTAATCCTTTTCGTAGTAATTACGGCTAAATGCGTGTAGATAATATTCTGGTAACAATTTTAATCACCGTTTGCTATAAAGGTTGTGTGGTGCCGATTTATCTGAAACTTTGTCCCTGAAATCTTTGAGGTTCCAGCACCTGTTCAATGTAATCTGAAGGAAAACCGTCTCTTCATTTTCCCGATAATACACATTTTCTTTGAAAGTCACGTTCAAGAATATTGCTGAAAATTTCCGTATTTTCGTATCGATCTCAAAAAAAGTACGCTTTTGAAAAACTTCAAGTATTCCTTTTCCAGCGCCTAAAATATCTCAGCAATCGAAAGCCGTTGAGCAGCTAAAAATTTGATTTCAAAATGGTTACCCCTTACGCCAATAAATAGTATCGGGCCACCTTAAAGGTCAAATAAACCCAAATTTCGACATTTTTTCTTTCAATCCAATTTCCTTGTTATGTGTTGATTAGGTATCAAATAAACACATTCTGAAGTTTCAAGTCAATTGGACTTAGGATCGCAGAGATAATGGCACGTGGAAAGTGCTACTTTTTGGCCTTCATAATCGTAGAGTGGTCGGGAAAGTTGTCGGTAAATTGTCGGAAATAACACTAGTGACGTCACTGTTGGCGAGCTGGAAAATTGCGGGGATTCGAAGTGTGCGGACTTGAGCGGAAAATCATGGTGTTTTGTGCTGCTATAAGAGTAAAGTAAGTAATTTTAAGTTTCCAGAAGATCCAGAACTGCCTCAAGAATGGCTCAAAGAATGAAAGGAGGATCGTTTCAACCCACAAAACACTGATTCACGCGTCTGTGCAGTCCAGTTTACACCACAGGTAACCAAAGCGATTCGATCGAAAATAATCGGCGGTTTTCCATGGAAAATACCTAAAACTCCCAATAAAGTTTGAAGAACCTTACCTGTTATGTGTTTGCTGTGTTTTTGCCGGTCTTCCGAGCCTGTGGAGGTTGTTTTGAGCGATAAGTTACAGCGGTATAAGCCATCCATGTCCGCCGAAGAACGGAGCAACTTCACACGGGAATTCCAATTGCGTGTTCAGCATTTGCACAACGTAGAAATTTAGAGGTAAGAATTTTGCATTTTGTTTAATATAACTATGACTAGCTTGTATCTTCTGATGGTTGTTAGCTCTTTCAGTTAGTTTATTTGAGAATATTATAAGTCATAGCAGTTACTAAGCATTAACAATAACCTCGGGTTTTTGGCGCATAAATTAGGCTACAATATAAACAAACGTCAATTCCGAGCTCTGAATAATATTTTTCACACACTAACATATTTCAGTTTTATCGCTTTCATACAGCGACTGCTGGCCCTTCTTAAGCCTCTCACAAGCCAGCACGCAAGACAACCAACAACATAAACCCAGATTTAATAAACTGGCCTAGTTTCTAAGTGTTGTGGCTTTTCACTGACAAGCAGGTCCCAGGGGGGGTACTCCGGATTTCAAGTGATGGGATGATCGAAGGATTTTTTGGGTTTGAAATTTTCTATTCCGGGATGTTTTTGGGTAGGAAAATTTGGCAAGTATTTTTTTTGGGTGGCTTGATTTAAGTAGAGATTTTTTGGGTATTCAAAACAATCTGACGAATTGTGGTAGTGCCTGCGTATGCTGGCCGCGTAGTTTCTGCGAATATTACGTACTAACAACCAAACTTGTTTTGCGGGTGTTTTTTATATTTAACGATGGTGTCGCATTACATTGCATCTGTTTCATAAAACCGGTTATACAATAGTCCGCAAAGTGTCCTGAGTGTATTTCACAAGGCTTCAATTCATTCAACTGATTTCTCATCCATTCTGTTTATCACCCGGCTGTATCCTCATTGGAATTCCCTTTTGCTGTAGTGAATTCTTGATATCTTTCGCTTGTGACTTGTGGGTTAATCCTCTCTGGAAATTTTTCAGGCTCGAAAAGTCGGCATGGGATTTTGGGGGTTAATTTTTGGTCCAGGGTTTTTTGGGGGGGGTTCCTTGGAGGCCTTAGGCATTTTTTTGGGTTTTGAGTTTGCCCTCATTCGATCATCCCCGTCACTTGAAATCCGGAGTACCCCCCTGGGAAGCAGGTGTTCCAGGCTGTTCCATGTTCATGATTTTTAGGGGAGGCAGAAATGACATCATATCAAGACGAACATGCCCCTATAAAGTTTATGATAGGTGTATCACTTAATATAATTATGGGGTCCATCCTCCATACAGCTGCTATCTACCGGTAAGTACTTTCAGGAGGGGGAAATGGTAGCCTCCCGTGCAGTCATTTCTAGGGCAGTTGTTTTACCCCCTCCCCACAAAGGAGGAGGTGGGTAATACGACTCTGCTAAAAATGACTGTGTGGGAGGCTAGGGAAATAGTTGACCCATAAAAACTGAAGGAATTGATTGTTGTTTGAAACAAAAAAAAAAATCTTTCTTGGATGCGGCATATGTTCCTTGTCACTCCAAGAAGTACTAATACCTCTTGAAAAGTTGTTCCTGCAAGTATGTACCTTAAAACCCTAGAAAGTATCAAAACACGCTGACAATGGTGATTTTAATTCAAACACCCCAAGTGGTACCAAAGCATGAATTGTAATCACGGTGACCCCTTCACTACACTATGGGAGCCCCTCCCCTCTCACCTCCTAGGTTAAGTACCACTTTGTAGTAATTGAAGAAAATACAAAGTTTAGAAACATTTCAAAGAGTAGTACAACTGTCAACCAAATCTGATGATGTTAATGTTATCTAGCAAGACTGCCAGTCTGTTAATGGAAATATTCAAAGCCCTTACAGTTTCCACTTTTACTTGGTAAGCTCTCTCTAATTTTTAAAACCAGACAAGATGGAATGGCTTTTGGGATTTGTCATCCCAGCTTCATACGTATCCAGTAAGTGTATTGCCTATAAGCAACATTACTGTATACATGTTCTGAGAACGAAAGAGGAAACAACAGACTCATAAGAAAGATACACAGATGAGTAAAAGGTAACTCATCAGTAAAGGGATTAAATAAATATGTCAACTACAAAAATAAATCTATATTAAATAAATAAACAGGTTAGCTAACCAGTAACAACAGTAGAAAAACAACATTAACTCGATTTCACAGTCTTAGAAATAATGAAATCACCTTTGATTTGTTTAAGCTAAAATTTTAGAGTTTGTTTTTGCTTTCAACTAACGATTATATGACTTATATGTTGTACTGATAGTACAACTGATTGTAAACCCAATACTTGTTAAACCAACAAAGGAGTCATAAAGTGCACAAGGTTGCTAAGAACTTAACAAGGTATACTGTTTATGTAATCATGTTCATTCATGTAATAAGGGTTTTTGTAATTGTCATTTCATTATTGGTTCCTTGATCTTTTACTGCTTTTACGTCACTTTTGTCAAATATCTTAGTATTTAGCACACAACCTCATAAGCATTGCAACATCTCATCATGTATTAATGAAGGATCTTTTCTCATGAATGCAATTTATAGGGTATTCATTTCCGGACCAAAATATGTAATTTTCCCTCCCCACTGGTCCCCTGGTTCCTCCCCTGCTCCTAGAGGTTTTTCTTTCTCTTTTCCCAAACAAAGTTCAACCACAAAGCAGCTCTCAGTGTGCCCACTGTCAGACCAAACATGTAATTTTCCTTACCCATCTTAATAACAAGATGTGTAATTTTTCCTACCCATTTTCAGAACTGACAAAACATAACTGTCACCCCCGAATCAATTACCATTTTCAGACGTGACTCTTAAGTCAACAACCATTTTCAGACCAAAATGGCTTTAAAACCATACCCATTTTGGTTGCACCCATCTTTACATGGATTTTGATCTCTGCCCCCACCCCCCCCCCCAAAAAAAAAGAGCCAAAAGCAAAATTACGTTAATATGTACGTACTCCGTCCTTCATTTCCAAAATACTGATTATAATCTGTCTCAGCGACAGCTGGATTTTTGCAATACAGAGGTAAAATTCTCTTCATCTGTCTCTAGGATATCAGGTGGTATCTTATCACAGGATTTGGGAATTGCACGGCAGCAAAACACTTTCTCGCCCACCTGGCATTGGTACACAGTTGCCAAAATTTAAATGCACCTAAATTTTGAGCCTAAAATTGTATACATGCAAAACAACAAACAAACACAGTCACTAGTAACACTTTGCGATGTAGACAGATACATTCAACAAGATTCAAATACATTCAACAAGAACTGTAACCTGTTTTCGGCTATGTTCAAAAGTTGAGCTGGATTTTATGCTGCTGTTGCTGCGAGGATGAAAACCGTACTCACACAGGAACTATAATGGATACATGTACAAGAAGCTAGCTTTGCTTTACTCTAGTCAGTCTAGTTAGTAAGGCATAACAACAAACATCGATCATGATAAGAGTACAAAAGGGCTGCAAAGAACAACAAAAATGCCTCAGATGAAGTGGTAACGCATTTATTAACAATTATACGGCGAACTTTTACAGTGTAATGAATAAATAAGCTTAAATGCTCACCAGTAAACTTTACCAATTCGGTCGTTTACTTTCGAAGCAATTGCTGTCGGTCGAATATCATCTGAGATTTCGCAGTCCGATTCTGTGGCAATTAGTTCAAAGTCTTCAAACTGGTAAGGTTCTACGTTAAATGCCACAGGTTTGAGCTCCTCGGCCATTTTCAACGCAAAGAAAACGGGTGAAAACAGAGAATTTTCCAAAAAATTACAACAATACTCTTCAATGCTCGATCTTGAGCTATCCGTTCGCTGCTCATCAACAGTGACGTCACAGAATCAGAGGTCGTTTCCATTCTTTCCATTTAAGCGCGCGGTCATTTCAGAAACGATTTCGTGAAACCTTCGGATCTCTTCGTACTTTTGGCTTTATTACTCCTTTTAAGGTCTCAGGAAGGAAAATTTCGGTCCAGTTTGGCTTTATAATGATTTCTTTTTGTGTCAAGACGCGTTTAAACGGCTAAAGCGGAATTATCAAAATTTGGGTTTATTTGACCTTTAAGCTAAAAAACGTTATATCTTGAACGTCTGGGAGCCGATTCCATTGAAACTTGAGAGAGTTTAAGCAATGGTGGAGGCGCAACAAGGTTGTTTTTGGTTTGATAGATTGCGCTTTTTTGCGATGCTATGAGCTCCCAAGGTTAAGAGTTTGTAAAACGCGACTCCGTGTCCAAGTTTTCTCCCCGTGGAGAAGACAACAGTTCTTGATTTTACCACTCATTGATCAGTTAAAACCTCTATTGTGTTACAACAGAAGCCGATTATAGGATTTTGAGTTCCATTGAAAGTTGTAAGCTTTTAAATGAGTAAAATCGTCCTTGTTTAAATTTGAGGCCCTCGATATTTTGTTTAAAAGCCTGTTTGAAAATGTCGCTACCATTCGTCGCCCTTTGTGCATACGCTTTAAATAAATAAATAAATACTGATGTCCTAGTTTCTCACCCGCGGCCTTATGTTTGAGCTGCCCGTTACCTATTTAATAGTTGCGATCTCTAAAATGCAACCAAATCCTGCTCCCGATAACCCACTGTAGAACAAAGACAGCGGGGACAAAAATTTAGCAACATCTAAAAAAACTACTGCAAACTGTCCGAACGGATCCGCTCGTTTAAATGCGTGTTTTTGTTTTTGTTTTTGTTTTTTTCTATCTCCTGATGTGGGCAGATTGTTACCTCCTACTGACGTCAAAAATAGTGTCGAACAACAACAACAACAAAAACCAGCAAGACAACGGGCAGAATAAGAGTTAGAGAGATAACGGTGCAACTTACGTGAACCCGATGAACGTCTGTTGCACCCTCGTACAAGTCATCCAAATAAATTGGAAATACAACCTGCAACATGTAATGAAAAGAGCTGATTTCACGATCAATGACAACTATTTGACTGAGATTGGAATCAGGTGACACGTTTTCATAATTTTTACGAAAACATGTATTGTTAATTTTGCTGTCCTTTGAGTACGTGGATAAAATACTAATATTGAGGCATAATAGGGAACTTAAGCAAACACGACGGCGACGGCTAACGAGAACGTCACAAAACAATGACTCTGAACGTGCGCTACAGATTTTGGTAAAACAACAACGTGAAATGACCAAATTCAAAGTTTTATGTGGAACAGGAACACACGACAGTAAATTTTCTTTTTTCTACCTGAACTGTAACGCCGTTCTTACAGAGTCAGCTCCAGGATTGTTCGGCTACATTAGACAGATTGAATGAGTTGAAACTATCGCGAAGAAGTTTGAAATAATTAGAAGTCATTTTTAAAGTGGCGTTTTCCTTTGCGTTGCCGTCATTGTTGCTTAAGCTCCTTAATATCTGTACCTGGGCGTTCTTAGGAGATGGGGTAATGACTCACCCTGTGCCAGTGTAGAAAGCCACAGTCGCACGCTTTCTTGACTCTTGCTCTTAAATCACTGACGAGATTAATCCTCTTCATTACGCTAGTTAAACTTGTCATCTCTTCGTCACGAAGTGATTTCTGAAGAAAAATGTAGGTACATCGGAAAACTAAGTTCGTATCTCGTACACAGGCTAATCTCACGCTTATTGTTTGCAAGAAATCATGGCCATACACGGTTCACAAGAAAATTTCCGTGAGCAGCAAATTTACAATCTATGGCTTAAGAAAAAGCTCTGGCCCACCCTCATTCACGTGATATCAATGAGTTATTATTATGAAAACGGTGACAAAAATAAAATGTATCTTTACATCATCACTTCCTGTTCAAACATTCAAGCGATGAGCATAAAGGAAACAATCACCAAGGATGAGATGTATTGATATTTACACAAATTCTCCTTACTAGTTCCATAAGAAATGTATGGAGAACAGTAAGGAGAATTTGCATTTTCATAACAGGGCTTAAAAGGTAAAGGCAGGCTAGGAGACTTACAAACTGTGTTCCAACGTGAATACCCAGTTGTGTGATAAGTCTGCGTTCCTTTGTGGCTGAAACAAATCACAGTCACAGGTTTTATTCCCTTATAAGCTAAATAGCATATTAACGCATACGTTGGTTACCAAAAGAATTAATATTTTAAGACTAATAACCCTTTTGGTCCTAGAACGAAACAACCAGTAAATTATGCAATAAGGTTCTAACAGTAGATGAAATTTTTGCCAGCTGAATTTTCAGCACAATTATCAAGTTTCACTTTTTGCACTCTTCAGGGATAAAATGGCAATAACGTATTTAACATTGTACCTGGTCCATTAAGGGCATTCTGCACCAAAACAAGCGCTGCTAACACATCCTAGAAAAGATAAATCGTACTGTCGTCATAATGACGTTTTTGTCGTTAATCAACAGAAGTTCGCGAAACATTCCTCAGCTGTCTACCTTTGCAAGCTCAAAAATAGTCTTTGGCATATCTGTTAGTAAGTAAACCAAAATGTAAATTAAACGACTTACAAGACGCTTGTCTGTATACTTCTTATCTGCTGCAATACGTTTCTGCAGAAGAAAATCAATATACTGATACAATACAACTGTGGACAAAACCCTATTAATATATTGGTTCATTGTGTTAAGCTAGAACGACCAATCAGTTCAGCTACTGGTTCAATGTGACTTGTGTTTTAAATACTGTGCGTAAAACTAGGTCGAAAATGTGACCATTCAAACAAAAGCTACAAAGCATAATATTTTAATGGTGCCCTTCTTTATCAACAGTTTGCAAAAAGAAAACAAAATTAATAAATGGTCAGTAGATTTGTTGGCTTTCACTGTCAGGAGGTTAAGGGTAGTGGCGTAATAACAGTGTTTATCAAAGTTGTGCCTGTACCTTAGCAGTGTCGATGCAAGCTAAAGCCATAAATGTCAAGTGCTGTAGCATATGATTCACACTTTCTGCGATCAGCATGCTGCGTCGGTGAAATGTGTGTTCAATAGCCTAGCAAGAAACAAAAAGAACATAAATCTGCACGATGAAACCACCGGTACGGTCTTTTCAGCTGCTCTGTACTTTCAAACCGGCTCCGTAGGACTGCATTTACTCTGCATTGTCTTTTTCAATCCAGTGGAGCACCATACTGTAAAAATGGTTGAACAACCATGCAAATCGCTTTCAATGGTTGTGATGTTCTTTGTTGCATTGAGCTACACTGTATTCTAGGGAGTTCTGCTGTTAGGCTAGTCTATCTATATTAAAATTAATATTACAATATTACTAGACGTGTATAACCTCACTGTGATACAAAAAAACTGAAAAAACAGTTGGCCTGAAGAGCAATAAAGTTTCTTATTTAAATAATAATAATAATAATAATAATAATAATAACAATAACAATAACAACAACAGAAAATTTGTAGAGCGCATTTTCTCAACGATCCAAAAGTTCTATAACATAAAAACTATAATTAATTTAAAACAACTAACGCCTATTTGTTTAGACATATTTACCACGCACACACACACTTACAATGCTGAATATGTTACTTACTTATTGCTAAGTTTTTATTATCTCACACTGTATATATTAAGTCAATTTGAATTTATTTTCTCACTTGATAATGATGTCATGGCAAAATCGAAACGTTGTGTTTTATCGCTAGTTTTTTCTTAAATAATTAAAAACAGTAGGATCACAAGAAATAGCAACAGACTATAGAAAAACTATTTACAATGCACATTCTAAAGCCAGTGATGCACGCGGCAAATCTATAGACTTGTTGAGGTGATTGACGAAAACTCAAACTGTGCCCGCTACTGTGATGGCAATGTTTAAGAGCAATTTTTATCAGTGATGAGCAGTAACTATTGAAATTACTCATCTCTGCCATGTCAGATATTGGTGCATAAATTCATCCCCGGTTCAGCGACAAGCACCAGCATTTACCTGGTGTGCCCACTCCCAAAATTTTGCTAACTATTGCCGGTGTTCCGACAATTTCAATGTAACGAGAGTAAAAAATGCTGGCTTGAGGAAACACTACAGTACCAGAGACCAAGTTTGAACCAACGAACCAGTCTTCACATCAGAACTCCAACATGCTAACAGCAAAACTATAAATTATGCTTCCTTTGTGTGAACCAAGTACTGTTGTTAACAATATTTATGTACATGTACTTGAGTGGAGGCTTTTCATTTTCGACCCGTCATACTCATCTTACCTTCAGAAGTTCTGTGAGCCTGCACAAGGCCAGCACAGCAGCTTTGGTCAGTGGTTTAGACAACACAAGATGCATGTTCATAATGGTGCGGACCAAATGACTGACAGTGTGAGCAATAAGAATGCCCTAAAAACAATCAACAAGATATGAGCCACTCACTAGAACATTGTTACACAGAAAAGGCAGTACACCCATTTAAACAAGAGAATGGAAATTCAGGCTTCAGGAAAGGAATATTATGTACGCAGATCAATGTTCATCCCACCAGCATGTCTGTTTATAAAACCGGGAACTTTGTCAAGAATATCTGGCCAAATGTCGTTAATTACACCCCTCCACCTCTAAGCCTTACAATTAAAGTGCTTGAAGGTACAGTAAAGGTATGTTAATTACCTGCACTAGCCAGCCTACATCAATATAGTAATGACTGGATCTAGCAATACTCTTCTTTCGTAAGTAACTCACCTAGGACTTCAGGTGTTTGCTCAGAAAAAACTATCACCAGGTTCAATTCTGGTGTACCTGGCATGGGCTCGAGTTTTGAGACATGCTCACATTTCTGACCCTAGGGACCAAGTGGGTAAGGCTGAGCCAGGATTAATGTCTCTAGGTATTTTCTCGTCATTGTTGAAGATTATTGGTGAAAGGTACCTTGATGAATAGGACACAGCGCAGATTGAGGTCATCAACCAGAGAACCTCCTTTGCTCAAAGTTGACTCCATGTGTACCATCCATGAACTGACCTGCATCTGGTAAAGCTGAGCATCTCTGCACAAAAGACATTCAAGTCAGCAGTTGTGAGTACAATTTGTACAATAGCTCAGTTAGCTACATGTAACTGCAATGATCTTCTTTACATTCAATTCTTCATCCCGCAGTACTGATATATAATATTGATGATCATTTCATCTTCATCCTTCACAGGTGTATAAAAAACTGACTAAATGACCTGCTCCCAGTTGGCTTGTTAGCTCAATTGCTTAGAGTGCTGCACCAGTATTGCAGAGGTCAAGGGTTCAAATCCCATACAAGCCTGAATTTTTTTTTTAGGCTTCTTTTCGCAACTGCAAAAGTTGCATCTATAACTGCAGTGATCCTCTTTACATTTAATTCTTCATCCCACAGTTCTAATTTATGATATTCATACATATATTCATTATTTCATGTAAGTTATAGTTTATCAGACCACCAATGGGTCACATAATCCTTGCTACATCAACTGGGAGAACACGTTGATGGTTAAAAAATCACTGCATTATCTGCTTCTATTATGAACATGAGAGAAAAAGTTGTTTAGTGCAAGTTGCCTCACGAAGTTGATAACCGACTGATGTATACACACAGGGTCACCTAAAGTGTCTGCAACCGGACGGACTCATCAAGATGTCCAATAATTTGGTTGCATTCATTTGATAACTTAGTTCTTACCTGACCAAGTTTTGGTTACAGTTTGACAAATACTGTTCTTTGGAAGTTTCCACAGCAAGCTTTTGTTTCTTGTCAACAACCTTGTGAAGGTGAGGAATTTTTCGGAGGAGAAATTCATTTGGAAAAAACATGATGTCCCCAGCTAGATGAACAGATGGCACCTTGAAAGAAAACTTGTGTTAATGACAAGACTGTGTACACTGTATGTTGTACGTCACCTAAGTTATAAACCTGTGCACAACATCCTAAAATGACTGTTTATTGTGTATGAAAAGCTCCCCTGAGGAAAGTGCAATGAACCATATATTTATTGAAGTATGCTTGTAAAAATATCTAAAGGAAGCCACCGAACAGGTTTTTCCATTCATTATGCTGTTCAGGGTGGTCCAAAACATTTGAGCATGTGGATAAAATCCTGCAGTACATGTATAACATGTGAAAGCTGTTACACAGTTCTTTTGCAAGGGGCATTCTAATTTTCATTTTCATTTTAATTGGTAGGAGTAATTTGCAGCACCTTTTTGTGAACATCCCACAACTTGCTAAAGAACTTTTTATCAATGCCTCTGTAAAGTTGGAAGTGTAGGACGAACAATCCTAGAAGTCCGACAACCTTCTGTCTCTGATCTACCTCATGAGGTTCACCTGTGTTGTAAAAGCAAAAAGACAGCACACCAATCTTGTTACAAAATAATTATTTTACTCTGCTAGTAAATTACCCTGATGTATAATTTGACCTGGATTGCAAGGCTGTTGCTTAAGAGTCAATCTCAGACATTAGGAGCCATGACTGTGAAATTCTTGGTGAAATGCTTAATGCTCTAGCCAGCAATAAAGAACTTATCCAGGTTTTGTGAGTGGGTTGTAAAGATCACAGTTGCATGCTATTGATGGCAAACATCATGCATGACCACACAGAATTTTACATACTCATCCTTGTGTCAAGGCTTTGAAAAATAATTCTGATGTTATACAAGAACTCTTCAGCAAATTCATTGTTTCTTGCCACTCTCACTTGCTGTGTATCAAACGGCTGCTCAATGCAGTTCTGAAAAAAGACAGTATGACCATAAGCATTGGCAGATAAGCCATAGTTGCAGATAACCTTAACTTAAAGTTTTAAAGCTCATTATTAGAGAAGAAAGTATTTCAAGAAAAAGTACTTCAAAGAGTCATGCATTCAAGTACTAAGTTGATTCTTGAGAAAGGTAAATTAACTGGGTGCATGACAGATCCTCTTTCTTTTTACTGGTAATTCTTCAACAAACTCAGATTTTGATATATGTTTACAAGGCAAGATATATGTTTTGCATTGTGATCGTAAAGACAAGCTAGCAACCAAGCACATGAATAGATGAGAAAAATCAAGACTGGTTTACAAGAATTAACAATTAAATGCCATTTTCACATGTTCTGTCAGATAAGCAATATCCCCAATTTCGATTCAAAATTTTACTTATAGCCATTTGTTACTAACAGTAAAGCAGATCAGGTTTTCAATTGCTAGGAAATTTACCATCATAAAATCATCATTATTTAACATATTATTATTATTATTATTATTAATTATTATTCTCATTATTATTATTATTATTATTATTATTATCATTATCATTATCATTATTATTATTATTATTATTATTATTATTATTATTATTATTATTATTATCATTATCATTATCATCATTAGCATTGCACTGTAGTGGGAATGGGGGGTGGGAGTGAGGAGGAGAAACTCAAAGGAGTCTAATAGAGGATGGAAAATAACACTTTTCCAAGAAAGTGCAAAATGAGTTATCACCTAATAAAAGGGTAGAAGGAGAAAGTTAAGGCGGTGGAAAATGCAGGGGATGCCCAGGGAAAACATAGGTGCTCAGTGGAGATGAATTATCTATGGTTATAGTACAAGGCTCAATTTTGCGTGCTCCCATTGGTCGAAATCGATCACGTGATGCGATAGTGTCTCTCCTCAGTGGGCACCTATCAGCACATAGTGCCCATTTTTAGCAATTTTCACTCAAAATTTAGCGTTGTACAATCAAAACAATAGAGTCGTTCTGTCTCAGGCCCTATGTGTGATAGGTCCCCCCGGAAATTTGATGTTCAAACTTCATCTTAGCCCTAGAACTTCGTTCTCAGGCTAATATTTGTTGTGAACATCAAATTTCCTTGGGCAACCTATCACATGCTAGTGCCTTCAACAGAAGAACTCATTGTTTAATTAAGTAGAAGAAGAAAAACAATCCTGAAAGATATGTCACAACTATTTCAAAATCCATTTCAAATCTACCAGCTAAAATTAATAAAAACATTTTATTTATTTATTTTAAAAGTTATCAGTGTGGTCCAGCTTAATGAATTGATTGGAGTATCACCCTTAATTAGTTGGCCTGAAAACAAAAATAAAACATTCAATTAAACAGACAATGACATAATGCCAATCTACAATTTTTCTCTGCACTTTGTGAATTCACAAGCACAACTGGTAAAAAGTGGGAAGCTGGCAACTCTTATGTCCACACATGGTCTTGTAACTGGAAAATAACATATCAAGCCCTGAGCTTCCTTCCAGCTCACTGGGAGTGTCACAGTTGGAAAACATCAGGGAAGGATGAAGCAGAAGTTGTTTCCCAACCCTCACCCCCACCCTCCTGCTAACAATATGGTATTGTACCTGCAAAATAACACCATCAAGAAGCTGTCCTTCCAAACTCATCAAGAGTTTCTCAAGTGGACGCAGCTTTGCTTCTTCAACACCAAACAATGCAGTGTTACTGTAAACTGACTTTATCATCCTATAAAAATATAAAAAAAATTAAAAGTTAACCATACAATTCTACAGAATGTGAATCAGATGATGGGTGATATATACTATACATAATGACCAACCAGTCATCACAGGCTGATCATCACAGGCTAGCTCGATGGCCAGCTAAACAAATGAATATTTGACTAACTAATGACTGGCTGACTGACTGACTGACTGACTGACTGACTTACTGACAACTGACTGACTGACTGACTGACTGACTGCCAGCCTGACTGACTGACTGACTGTCTGAGTGACTGACTGCCAGCGTGACTAACTAACTGACTGACTGACTGACTGACTGACTGCCAGCCTGACTAACTAACTGACTGACTGACTGACTAACTGACTGACTGCCTGACTAACTAACTGACTGACTGACTGACTGACTGACTGACTGACTGACTGACTGACTGCTGGCTTGACTAACTAACTGACTGACTGACTGACTGACTGACTGACTGACTGACTGCCAGCCTGACTAACTAACTGACTGACTGACTGACTGACTGACTGACTAACTGACTGAATACCAGTGAATGCACACCTTCTGTACTGTTTCCAGTGTTCTTTTAATGTATGGCTGGCATCAATAATTTCATCCAAAGTGATCAGGACTCCAATAACAGATGCTAGATGTTCAAAGACAGTCTGTTGAAGTAAAAAAAAAAAATTATCTTAAATATTAATTACCTTTACTAAGTTGAAAACTGAAGTTTTATTATCAAATACACACCTGGTGTGTTAAATCAATGAAATTGATAATCCATGACAATCAATATCAATCCATATTTATTTAATTGATAACAATTAAATGATTGATATCGGAAAGCAGTGATTTCGATAACACATGTTTTTGTGATAATTTGATTTTCATCAATTCCAATATCTATTAGTCAAAATTAATTGTTATTCATTGATATCAAATATTATCAATAATTGTCATTGGTATTAGATTTTATGCATGGGGAGATTTTTTCTGATATAATTAACACCATATGACACTCAAATCTAGTGTATGACAGGAACAATTTGCTGATCGCCATCATTCAAACATAGGCCTGCAATGCGCACAGAACCGACGAAGTGTTGGTTTGTCTTGAAAAGAAAGCAAGCGAGGTGCGCGTGACTACACGTTCGATAACATTCAAGCGTCTGTAACAGCAAGTTGCAGCAAAAGTGCCTAACTGTATGTCCCAAGAAAAGAACAAGTAGTCCTGAGGGCTGCCTAACCGTGCCGTCTGGCTCCCATGTTGGTGTGGCAGTTGTGCACGAAGTCTTCTCTTAGAATTACAAACTTTAGCAACCATAGCCTAAGAAAACAGCCGATGTTTTGCAAGGTCCTCACTTGAGCCCTCACAAAACGACGTCTGAGTGACACGTGCTGAAATTCCATACTGATGACATGTACTACCCAGATCTTGGTAGTGCTTCTGATTGGTTGAAAGAAAATTCCCTATTTTTTCCGAAATCTACATTTATTAAGCTTTCCAATGATCTATAGTTTGCCGTGTTTTCCTTTAAAATGGCACACATACAAATTTTTTCCCCTAGGACACCCGCAAAGGTCCAGATTGCTTTGATTGCTTTAGTTTGACATTTAATCATCAGTACTTACAGTAAAATGTACTCCTGTTACATCCATTACTTTTGGTCCATCTCTAAAGTCAAAAGAATTAAAACCAATCATGAATTCTGCTCCCCTATTACTAGCATTTTATCAAGTAACATCGCTTCCAATTTGTACTGCCAAAAGGCTGTTGGCTATCTAGAGAAGAATTCTTAGAAACTTAACATAGAAATATAACAAGCTTGTATGCTCGCCAACTTTTTTACCAACTTCTATGTGTTGGCAAACTTGCATTAACTTTTGGTATCAATTTTCTTCTTACTTTGAGTACAATGAAGCAAGCTGTTGAACCACACTCTTGACCACTTCATAAGAGCGTGTCACAAAACTGGAGAGATCTTGCAGTAAAGACAACACTCGACCAAGACGCACTTGATTGTCACCCTCCTGAGCCTGTTCTTTGTCAGAACCTGAAAAGTGGAAATAAACAACTTCTCACCAGAACAATAACGATCAAAACCCACCAATCAAAGCCAACCAGTGTGACACACATGGTGACACGAAACCAGTCGAACTCACTGCCTGATGAAGACTAGCAGCAGTCAAAACACTGTGTTCTATAACCTTAATAAGTGACCACATGATGAGACAAAAGATAATATACTTTTATTATTGTTATTGTGTTTAATTTGTTCATTCGCATTCTTACATGCAATTGATATATAACTAAGTAGTTAGTGTTATTAATACTGTCTTTGACATACCTGCTTCTTCATAGAGCAAGAGAGGTGTAAAGTACTTAGTGGTGGCCTAAAAGGGTGTTAAAAGAGAATGACTTGTTTAATGCCGATAAAAAAATTCTTCTTGCTTGATTACTCAACTCAATCAGTCAAAGACTCATGGCAAATCTAGTCCTCAATGCAGGAAGTACAAGATAACATAGATTCCTATAGTTAGGTATCCTGCATAAAGATCATCACTTCATCCACACTTTATCTCAATCAAGGGTGACCAACAGAGTCTTTCAGTGGCCCCCTCTGCTCTCACTGAAACTAACACATTTAGTCTTACAGCTCAGCAGCTTCAAAAGATGCTCTTCACCTCATGTTTTAGCTGATCCATTTCTCGGCATAGCGAGGCAAACACCATAACCACTTTGTTTAAGACCTGAAAAGAAATCATCATCTTTAAAATCTAGTGGTCAAAAAAAATTAAGGATCAATTGAATAAGAAAGTAATTACAAATTAAAGTAAAGAAGTGGAGATGAGGATATCGATAAAATACAGACCTTGTTGTCTGTTTTAATGAGTTCCAAAAGCCTGGATTGCTCATATGGCAAAATCTGCTCAAAAGAAAAAAAATAGAAAACAAAAATAAATTTTACAGATGATATTCCTAACCCCAAATGAACCAGCTTTGAACCATATCATGTACTTAACAAAACACAAAAAATGAATTAAATCATTTGACCAGTCCAACAAAAGTGGGCAAAAAGAATCCTAAAAGGGGCAGACTCCCGGACATTTTCTGTCAGACCACAGAGTTCATTGCCAAAAACAATGGAGAGCACCTCCTCACAGCCACATTCTCCTTACCGCAAGGGTGGGGTGGGGGGGGGGGGGGAGAAGGGTTTGCTTGGGACCATAGATAAGTTATATCCGTATGTGGTGCTGTGAACAGTATGGTTTTCAAGCAGATTAGTCTAGGACTAGGTATAGAAATCGGAGGTATCTGGTCTAGAATAGGGCATCATTTATCACTGGTGGAATTTGACACTTGGCAAGTCTGGGGTGGAGTAGGAATTTTTGGTGTCTAGTCTAAAACAGCATTGCAAAATGCAGCTGAACATGGTCTGGGATAGGGTAAGGGTTGTAGAGTCCCAGTGGCACACCCCCCACTCAAAAATTTACCGAGTAACCTCCCCCCGTGATCCCAGCCCCTAGGGCCCCTTGGGAAGGGGTACACAACTGACATAGTGTGTTTCTATCGAAAAGATCGTATTTGATATGGATGTCAAAATTAAACCACTACAAATTCAGCGTACTAAGGAATTAAAAACATGCTTCAATCATACATACTTGCAAAGCAATGGGATCAAGAGTGAAATCCCACGAGTCTCCTACTGAATCGTCCAAGGCATCCTCGATAGCTTTCAATTGCGACGCATATTCCTCCAAAAATTGGCCATATTTCCTTAACTGTGCTTCTCCGACGATTTCTACAGGCAATTAACATTTGATTAGAATTCGACGATTTGTTGTTGATCATTTGAAGCGTTCACACTTACTCAAAGAACCGTCATCAAAGGCATCGAGATGCCATCCTTCCTCCATCTTGCAACCCTCACGTGACAAAACAAAAATGAAATCCAAGATGGCCGTCAGATGGGAGGGGAGGTTGCAATATCCAATTGTAATGACTACACTTGAAGTTAAAGTATGCCGAAATTTAAAACAATATTTTAACATAATTATATTAAAATATACATATATAAAATGTGGAAAAATAGTCCCAAATGGTTCGAACAAGCCACAGTAAAGGACAGGAGAAATTAGTTACGTGCGCCCTCCCCCGCAGAAATTAGCTTTTATAAGTTTTTGTTTTATTTCCCAGTTTTGGCCTGGTTGCTTAGATTTCAAAATGGCGGCCAAAGCTCGCCGAACGAGGAAAAGAAAACTTCAGGAAACCGGAGTTTCCTTTGCACCAGGATTTCACCTTCCGGCGTCAAAACAAAGCCGAAATGCAATAGGATTATCTCTGATGACGAAAAATTTTGAACCAGGACCAGTAAATGTACACTTTCAAGAAATTCCGCAGCCAAGTTGTGAAGACGATTGGTTAGCTCAGTATAACGAAGAAGGACAGTCGTTTAAACGTTTTATGAGAACGTGTCCTTGGATTTCAGGACGAAAAGTGAAGCAAACAAAACAGAGATTTAACCCAGAGGGAAATAATCTCAAGGAAAGATACCCCGATGGAAAAATTTATATTCAGCCTTTGGGAGATTTTGATCAAAGTGATTCTGGCTGTTGTCCAGCTATGGTTGACTTAGCGGAGTACACAGCATGCTTTTACGCGCTACCTGTTGTTGTTCTGCCAGCAGTGAAGCTTAAAATTCCTAAAAAGGAAGGTAAACAATCGCACTTAGTAGACTCCTGCTAGAACTTCCTACTAGGAAGAAGCATTACCTAATCCTTTGCTTAGGTATAGAATTCTTTTGACACAAATTCTTGATGTCACACAATGATATGCAGCCAACCTACAACCACAGCCAGAAGTGTTGGGAAACTTACTTATATTACCGGTACTTACTGAAGTTCTCACCCCCTCCCCACCCCAGCTCATGTCATTGTTGAGTGTCAACCAGGTTTACTGACAAGAGATTGGGCTGCAAAGGTCTAGTGGCCCATTTCTTGAAACTACCAATAACATACCAGGCCTGATAAGTATTTTGTGGCCTTTATTTTTGGCAAGCAATTCTCCAGTCTACTTTTCAAAGGCTTTCCAACTACCTTCTGGCAATGGTTGCTGTTCCCAGGTTCTGTAGGTCAAGCAATCAAAGTCCCCAATCTAGAGACTTGGGAACCAGGTTGACACAGAAAAATGAATTTCTATTCCCTGCCCCTTCCATTCTTGCTTTTGAGAGGAGGAGAATATCTAGGGATCATATGGTTGTTAGCATGGCATGGTGGACTAATATTTTTCCTTGAGTTTTAGTCATAGAAATTTTACAATAAAATTAAATTATAAATAAGGGCAAACAAGCCATAAAGATTTCTGCATTGTAGCCCCATACATGATTATGCGTACAATTATGAATTCGAAAATGCAGTCAACACAACATCAAGACAAATTGCCTTGGATACTTAGTACTCCCTAACTTGAAACATAGCGACATGCAACTTGAGACATGAAGCCCTCTTAATGAGGCATTAAAATTTTAGGGTGCTTTGTTTTCTTTGTATTGAGAGTTTGGTAGGATTCAAACAGTTTGCCGAGTCAGAGGTGTACTATATTAAAGTGTTCTGCTAAACTTGTTTGGCAGGTTGTGTCGTGTATTGGCAGAAAGACGTGACAGCAAAGACAGAAAAAAGAAAAAGTTCTCGGTTACAGTCAAAACAGCTGGAACTCAACCATCGTTGGTCACATGGTGTGTGCAAAAAGTTTAATGACTTATTACTGCCATTTTAGTAGAATGCAGTGATGGGATTCTGAACTGCTGATCTCCAGTTTGACATGCTTTTCAACTCCCTGTTAGCCCTATTGCATTTAGCCTCAGCAATATTTTGTTGTTCCAGCAGGTCGTATACAGCTAAAAGTAGACAGCATCCATGCACTTCTTCGCGAGCATATCCCTGAGGATGCTCTGTGTTTGATTGGCCTGACAATGATGGATTTGTTTGAAGATGATACTGACTTGTTTGTAGCTGGACTCGCAGCAGGAAACCAAAGAGTTGCCGTAGGTATAAATGCCACTAACACCATTAACCTTGTACTCACCTAAGCTACTAAAAGCATTAATCACTGTAGTAGAATATGCCAAGTTGGGTAGAATTCCCCTTTCTAAAAGCCAAAAACTATTTAGTTATGTGCCTTTCTGAGGGGTATGCTTCTTTGGTTGAATACTAAAGGTTTTGCTAGAACATCATCATCCAAAATTTGTCAGGCGTACTTCCTTTCCTACCCCCACCCCCAGAAAATGCCCCCAGGATGCTGGTCTGTTGGGTAGGAGGTTGGGCTAAACATTCAGAGTTTTTAAAAAACTCTGAATGACAATTAAAATCAAAATTGACAATGAATGACAATTAAAATTGAATGACAATTAAAACTCTGAATGACAATTAAAATTGTCCACCATCCTCAGGTGTTTAGCTTTGCAAGATATGATCCATGTCTGTCGTTCTCCACGGAGCACTGGTATGACATCTGGCCTTCCAAGCAGCTTGATCCAGTGAAGAGGAAACAAGTAGTTCTGCAGGTAACACGCTCCTGTGGTTTTTTTTTTTTGTAATTTATTATTATTATTATTTTTATTTTAAGACCTGGTTAAAGGCTAAATCAAGGTTTGGTCAAGAACTCCAAACAAGACCACCCAAAAATATCACTTACACTCTTCTTACACTAAGCCCTTTTGTTACAAAATGCTTTAAGGACAGTGCCTCCTCTTAGGAAAGACATTGCCATACATTCTTTCAATTTTAACGCTTTTTTAGAATTATGGTTGCTTAAGTATCTCTGAAAAATGTGTGGTTACCCACATTTTTCTTTTTGGATTCCAATAACCCTTGCTAAGATCTATTTTTTCTCCATAGTCATAACCGTTAAAAAATACAATAGGATTGGGAGGCACCATCCTTATTTATAGTTTACCCACCATTTTGTGTCTTTGTACTGCTGTTTTTTTGTCAGAGAAGCTGTAAACTGTTGGTGCATGAGATTGCTCATCTGCTGGGTGTTGATCATTGTATCTGGTATTCTTGTTGTATGAATGGCTCAGGGCATCTCAGTGAGGATTTTGGTAAGTGTTTGTTAAATGGAAACTCTTTCTTTGAAGACACTCACATATCAGTCAATCACATAGAGGTAACAACACTTCCGGTTTGGATTAGACTTGTAACAGTACAAAAATTTGTGCTTGTGAAGCTCCTATGTGGTGATTTAAAATGTCCTACAGAGGAAATTCTAGATCACGGAATCTTTGTTACGGAAGTCAGTGGCCTAATGGTGTCTGTTAGAATGGCAATTGGCTTGTGGCTGTAGTAGTACTCCAGTAGCACCCAGTCACTTGTTACAACTGTGTACATAGGAGATACTTCCAGTCATTATAGCAATGTCATTATATAAAAAAATCGTTATTTAGTAAATAAACCCCTTTCTGGCTTGCTGGTATATCGAATGATAATGCCCTGGGCTGAAAGATTGTCCTCCAAATTTAAGTTCACTCAATTTGATTGCACTGTGATTAGATCTGAATTGTGATTGTTTATTGAACTTATTTCTTCTTCTCCTTTCATAGCTCAGCCAGTCTACCTTTGTCCTGTTGACCTACATAAGTTACAGTTTCTTTGTGGTTTTGATGTTGTTGAGAGATACAGAAAGGTGAGCTGGAATGACTGTCCTGTTTGTTTGTTTGTTTGTTTGTTTTTGTTTTTTCGTGACCTTCATGACCCCATGGAAGTAGCAACATACCCCGAAACGTTAAATTGTGAAAGAAAAAGAAACTATGTCACTCTATTAAAGGTCATTGTCCACTAAGCCTCTATACTTTTTTCTAGCAAAATTTTCGCCATACTCGACAATTCACGGAGAAACATGGAGAAAAATACAAGTTTGCTGTCCAAAAATAGAGCTTTCTTGTCAATAATCAGGGTGTTATTAGTATTACTAAAGTAGGGTAGGATGAATCAACACTCAACATTTGCGTCGTGGCGAGCAAGTGATTTGAGCATTTACTTTGTGGCAGTTAATTTCCATAGGTTATTCTTTGCGAAGTCTTGGCGATTTTTGAAAACAACAGAAAAATGAAACCCATGTTAAAATTGCAAGCACTTTCCAATTTACGATTTTTTTGTTCAAGGAAAGTCAGACAGGGTGTTTCGGTCAGCAATTTATCGGGAACAAGAGTAAGTTTTAAGGTCCCCGCAAACGAGGAAACGTTGTTGCGGAAATTTTGTTGAGGAAACATGTTTCCCTAAATGTTTCTCTGTTTGCGTGCGAACGAAACATTTGTTGCGGAAACATTTTTTGTTTCCGAGAAACAAAAAGTGTTTCGGATTTTTGTCAGAAACATTTTGTTTCCGCAACAAATGTTTCCCCGTTTGCGCGCCGAGGAAACAATGTTGACTGGATTCTGTGGTCGCGTAGGCTGTATTTCCTTAATTGAGCATGCGCAAAGGTCTGTTTTTAGTGGAAAGGTTCTTAGTTTACCCGGCAAGGAAACGTTGTTTCCCGCACGTTTGCGCGCCCAAGAAACATTCTGGGAAACAATGTTTCCGTAACAGTGTTTCCTCGTTTGGGGGGGGGGGGGGGGGCCTTCATGCACGGGAAAGGAGGTGGAAAGTTTTACTTGTGACTGAAGGTTTTTGACTGTATTTTCCATTATTATCTTCTCCACTGATAGCTGTTGGAATTTTTCAAGAGACATGGAATGACAGAAGAGGCTCAGTGGTTTCAAACACGGCTTGAGTTCATCGCGGATGGAAGCTGAAATAGAAACAAGAGAAGCGTCCCGGGATTTACGTTTACACAAAACTGTTATCGCGAATAGAAAGCGAAACCGCACACATGTAATGTTGTTTTTCGGTTCAGTGGTAACCTCGTTCCCAGGGCCTTCTCTGCATTTCAAAATGGCGACATACCACGACAGAAGCTCAAGTAAAGCCCTGGCTAAACGGTCAAACATTTTCATCCAACATCGTGTTTGTCACACAGGAGGTTCGGTTGCTCAACGGGCAAACAATGTTTGACCAAACATCGGACAGTAGAAAACTATTTATAGGAAACTGAGTTGAGAGAGGTGGCTAAACAGTAAAACATGTTCTCCCAACACCATGTTGGCCGAAAATGTTTGATCGTTTAGCCAGAGCTTAAGGTTTGAGTTTATCGCGGATAGAAGCAGCTGAACTAGAGCTGCTTCCATCCAAAGCAGAGCAGCTACAGTGTTGACAGAATCTGAAGAGAAACCAACTTCCTTTAACGAGAATCTTCAGTTGCATATTTCTTTGTTTAAACATCATGAAAAAAGTTATGGTAAAAATATTTTGTACTAGGACAAGAGAGTTACTAGTATTATCAAAACCATAACATGCTTCGTTCCCAAGTTTGTATGTATAAAATCACACCTTGCCTCCATTCAAATCCCTTTGTGTCCTCTGTTTAAAATTTAATAGCAGTATCCTTGACCATGTTACAGGTTGTCTCTTACTAACTTTAATTTGCACTTGGTTGCGTCAATTACTATATTTTGCGTCACCGTCTCCCTGATATCTAGTTACAATGTTGCAGTAATCTGTATTTCTCTTATTTTCTTTTTTCAAATAACCCCAGTTACCTCTTTCCCTTATTATTACCCCCCACCCCCTCCTTTCCCTAATCTTTAATCTGATTTTCCAAAGTAGTGTTTTAAGCCTTATTTTCTTCTATCTGACCAATTTGGTGGCAATCACTTGTAAGGTGATAAATGCTCAGTCCTGATTGGCTAATTTGAAGGTACGTGGAAGATAGCCCCGCATCCCAAGCGTGGGCCTGGATTCCCAGTTTTCAAGCTTCTAGGTTCGGCGTCCCCAAAGCCTTGCCCCAGGTCGTCTCGCTTCTGGTGAATCTGTCGAATCGAAAGAAACACACAACGTTTTATAACCAATAGATATGAGAATTGACATGAAGGCTAATCTAAATATAGGCGGAATGATGGATGATTCATAGCAGCGGTGGCTCCAGTCCATCGTGTAAAGATTTTGGCTCTCTGGGCCATATTTTAGAGCGCTCCCTTGGCCCACCCCTGCAGAGTGAAGCTCTCTGTCAGACCTCCATAAACCGCGTTTGCCTTTAGCTCCCGTCATCCATTGTGGTCTTTAAAATCTGGTGCTTTATGGAAACAGGCCGGCGGGGCACATAGCGAGATTGAATAATACTTTCTATGGAATTGCAACCACAGCAGGGTAAAAGAACTCAGGGCCAATCTAAAATAAGATGACGAAATCACCAAGACCTTGTTGTTCAAGGCAGGATTTAGCTTTAACTTTGAATTCATTTTACAGCTTAAAATGTGGATTCCTGGATTTAGTTTTTGGTCCTAAGTTTGTTACTGAATATTTGGCCACATTTTTGGAAAAAAAATTTTCTCCTTGCTGAAAACTTTAGAATGCCTCAGCACTTGAAATAGCATCCCATTTCCTTAGAAGGCAAAAAGCAGAGTTGTTTGCTAATAACGGAAACTGTGTGCAATGAACCAGTGACAAAGCTGGAAATTGGTCAGTGACCGAGATTGAGAACATTTAAAGAGATTGTAATAATTTTTGTAATTATTATCATTGTCTTACCACAAACGCTCTTCCAATGACAGAATAGGGTCCTACAAGAGAGACAAGACGGTCTTCAATCGTCATATTGACTTGCCTTGGTCGTCGGAGACTAAGTTTCCTAAATCACCAACGTGACTGTGAAGAAGGAAGTATAAAAATAGTGCTGTTATCCAGAAAAGAAAGCAAACGAAGATAAAAGGAAAGAAAAGAAAAGTAAGCCGTAGATCTCAAGCAAAAAGTATTGTAGGTACTGTCAGTACTGTAGGGTTATAATTGCCTTACCGTATTTGATCAGCAGGTGCACCATGGGTTTTGTTAAATGGATTGTAATGACCTCCGGTACACTGGCATCCTGAAAAAATAATTTGCAGTAAACGTCTGCAAATCAACGGAACTCAGTCTAAGGTTAGATAAACAGTACATCAGAAAGGTATGGCAAAACTTAAATATTTCATCCACAAACTCGGCAAAACTTGAAACCACCTGGCACAGCATAAACGGCGCCACAGGAAAGTACTGCTCATCATTTGATTTCATCCACAGACTCAAACGTTAGAACCACCTTGTACAGCACAACATCCGCACCACAGGAAAGAACTACACAGTTACTTTCGTTTGAATGGTGAGAATTCACCTGCAAACTCGAAAATTAAATCCACTTGTGCAGCAAAATATACAGTACCACAGGGAAGTACTGCTCAGTAGCTTTCATTTGAATGGTCACATTTTAGGATTTCATCCACAGAATAAAATTTCAGTCCCTCATTACGTAACTTAACAAACAGCACCAAAGAAAAGTACCACTCGCAGCACCTTATATGCGTAGTGAAAATGATCCGTGAATGCAATTAGAAGGAAAAAATGCGCGAAACATTGTACCCTATGATAGTTTTAGCTAATCACCTCGCCTGTCTGCTTAACAATGCATTGATGTTCTAAGGAGAAAGTAGATATTGATTAAGCTCACCGTCAGTGACAGTGTCTCCATTTTCGTGGATTCGAAATCCATGTGCCGTGTTTGGCGGAAGACCTGATATCTGCACATCCATGGTAGTAGGATTATCGAAGCCCTACAAAAAAGGAAAAGCAGCAACATTTTCCTTTAGCGGTTCCTTAGACTTCCGTACTAAACAACTGACAAGATTACAAGACAGTCGATTGGGGGGCGAATTAAAAATATAGAACATATACCTTACATTGTTGGGAGAAAGTTGGAAAACAGGAAGGTCCACAGGAAGTTCTGTTTGGATATATAGCTTCTGTTTAGCGGTAACAGTCTAGGATTTCATCCATATCCACAGACTAAACAGTTAAAACAACCTTGTACAGCACAATAAACAGTACCGCAGGAAAGTGCTGCTCAATAGCTTTCATTTAAGTGATCACACTTCAGCATTTCATCCACAGACGCAAAATTTGGAGCTACCGTGTTCGACATAACTGACAAACATCACAAAAACGTTCTGTTTGATAGAAGTGACGCGTTAGGATTTCATCCACAGAGTCAAAACTTAGAACAACACTGATCCATGGCATCGGCATACATATACAGGTTTGATAGGATGCATTAATTAAAGATTGCAAAGATGGTACTGCTTGTGTGGGATACGGTATGAAAACGTCATGGAGGGTGGCGGAATGAGCTTTCAGTTTTATCTCTCTTTTCTTTTGTCCCCTTAGTTCTGATAGGCCAAATCCAGTCAGTTAGGTCAACTAGGTCACTTCAAATTGGGTCAATATCCCCTCTAGGTCAATAATATCTTACCGACTGCTTCAACTTGACTGTTCCAACCACGGGGGTCTGGGTATTAGGTGGTTTTGAGTTACGGCTGATTATGCTCATTGCAGATACTTCTTCTTCACCTTCAAAGAACAAGTACTTTTACTACAGAATGAAGCGAGCTAAAGTTGTGATAAGAAAAGAATAAACCATCCCTGAAAAACAACAACGAAGATTGAAAAGTCTTAGGACAGCTGGTGTTTTTCTTTGAAAATATATTGTCTTTTGTGTGATGAAAGTGTTACTCCATGCTATATTGACTACAAGCTAGTAGTTCAATAAATTCCAACTTCGTCGAAAAAACTATCGACTTCAGTTGAACTTGAACCCACGACCTTCGGGACACCGGTCCGATGCTCTACCAACTGAGCTGAGAAGTCTCATGGTGAACATGTCGTGAATATATCAATCTTGTGGGTTGTATAAATGAAACAGGTCGACCTGGGTACGAATGTGTATGATGAAAGTGTCACTTACTCCATTCTATTCTTGGTCTTCATCGTTATGATTAAATGAGTTTGCTTGCATGAGCAAGACACAAAGGGCTAAGTTGCCTGGAGAATAAATTTCAGAAAATTACAAGACGCAGGATGTGTCCGCCATGTTGGTGTCCCTCTTTGGGGCACCAATATCGCGGCTGTCAAAGTCAGCACGAGACATAAGGCATCTTATGAAATCAACATACCTAGTTTCTCTTCAAACTTATGGAGGTGACATTTTTACGATATTATGATACTTGCAAATTTAAAAGTAACCCAAAAATATCAGTTTTATGGCATTTTTAGAATTCCTGTGTCCCGAGCTGCCACGAACTTGATCAAATTTCAAACTGTTTAATTTGTGAAACGAACTGAGCAATATATCAACATGGACTTTCCTTGAAGATATATCTCAGTGGTGTGTTGAATATACTAAAAGAGCAGCTTTGTGGTGGCCTTAGTTTACGGTTTAGAATTTTGATGACGTCACACGAAAACCAGCAATATATGCATGGAGTGACACTTCTATCACACACATTCGTACCCATGCCAACATGTTCCGTATTTTTTAAACCTGTGCCATATATGCAAACTGTCTTTTGTTTTAAAATTAGGTAAACTGTTTTTAAAAAAGAAAAATACTCAACGTTTTCAATCATTAAGATCATCATGAGAGTGACAAACTGCTTATCGATGCTTAAAACCCGAGGTTGTATATCATAGGCTGAGTCTCCAATTTCTACAAGGAACAGGATGAGTTGTAACGGTTGTACTTGTTTGTTAGTTGTGGATGGAAACGTGCGATGTAGAACGCTTATGTGATGCCTCCTTTTCAACCATGAATGAGTTGTGGCTATAACAGCCAAAAGAGAATGAGTAATCTGAGTGGTTTTAAATTTGTTTGGCTGGTTCTGATCGTTTGTATTATGTCATTATGGACTTCATAATAGGACTTAGGAGCAGTTACCTTGTTTATAACAAATCGGCCTCTTACCTGATGCCAGCGCCAGTAAACCGCAGAAGATTATAAACAGCATCGTAGTGTACCTAGAAACAAATATTATTTACATTATTAACCAGACCAAAAGCAGACCCTCTTTCACGCCGAGGAAAATTTCCTACCACGTGCAAACTAGACGTGCGAACGGTTTTCGCTCCTCGCTAGAGTATCCCCGGGAAAATTGAGAGACCCTAACCATAAAGTAGCCGTACTTTAGATGAGAACGTGTCTAAATACGTTCAGCTGTTCACTCCATGCTTTGTAGACTTTGCAGTTATCGCAGCAATACATTTTTGTAATTCATTTGTTATCAGACTTATCACATTCCCGACGCATACACAGACGACACTGATAAGCAACCTCAAACCTGCCTGTAGACAGTAAATTTTGTTTGAAGTTGTGAAATTCAGTTGTAAGTTTTGGTAAGATAACTATTAAGTCTTCTGATGGTGACTGATGTCTCCGCAGTGAAACACTCAAATCTTGTATTGGCCTTCTATTGTCGCTTTTTCTCACTTGGAGGATGCTGCTACCTCCAAGTGAAAATTAAACCAGCCAGGACCACAGGGGAACATTGAGCTGAAGGTAGGTAGCCTTTATTTCAAAATATTTCGGTTCTTTTATCACCGGCTAGTCCATTACAAATCTCAAATATAACGGCTCATACAAGCGACCACGCTGTCAAGCGATTAGGAAAAAGAACGGTGCAAAATTGTCCAGAAATTTATAAACACGGCAAATTAGTAGTCAATATTGTAAAGGTAAACAAGATTTATTTCTAGCTATTGCATATAATTTCCCACTTTCTCGGTTAACCTCGGCTGTCAGCTCCGGACAGTTTTTAAATGAACTTCACAAACAGCACTTCTGGGCTACCTGTGTGGAAACAATGTAATTCGAGTACAGTATTTGATCCAACTGACAATCTTCGAAAAGTACTTGGGCAATCGACAGCTATCTACGAAATCAAGAATCTTTGGAAAGGAACATGAAATATCGTAATATTTTTACACTTCGAGATCGATCTTCGACGTGAACTTAAAAAAATCGCAATATTTTTACAATCCGCCATCCATCTTTGAACAAGAAAACCCCCTGGGGTTGTTCTCCCCCCCCCCTCTCAGAAGAATAGACGAAATATTTTGATCATAGCGTGACTCACTTACGTCACGCTATTATTAAAAGAACTGACATCTCAGCATAATTCTGAATATCAAGGGGCGAAAATTAAAATAGATTTATTGATAGAGACAAAATTATCCTAAAAATCTAAAAGAAACAAAAAAACGTTAAGGTATGTTTTCAGACCATGATTCGATAAGTGATTTGACGCAAGAAAGAAACTTCCCGGATCGGCTTCTGAGTTTGAATGACGCAATGTTCACGTGCTACGTTATTGCGCCGTCAAATGGCGAATATTCATACCAGCTCGAATCGTTGGCTTTCAAAGCTCGCTAGCACCTTCATCCTTACTCTCGTGGAAGAGAAGTTAACTCCATTGAATTCCTTGTACTTTTCTACACTGGTTTTCCTAAAGATTTCGCCGAAGCAAAGCAAAACTGCCAAAAAGTACCTGCATTTCACTGTTGAAAGATTAAACCTTGTTTGTTTGGCAGAGCGGAAACCAGAAGCTCGGGTCAAGTAACCCGCTCCTTTCAAAGCTTGCCTGCATCTTTGTCCTTGCATCCCTAGTAATTTTCTTCCCAGGCTTTCATGAAAAGTTTGGCGAATTGACGCTAAACGACTGAATATTATGCTTATGTTTAGCGAAGGTTTGCGAAGAGTATTTGTTTGGCCGAGCGAAAACCGGAAGTCTGGGGCTAGTGACGGCGAAGAACACGAAAGGAAAAACAGTGGTGTTATCAGACCCGTCGTCGCCGTATTGGCGACGGCGGGGTGATCTTTGAAGACTGTTAAGAGTAACAGGACAAACGTTTTGATCAACGTAAAGCATGTCTATCTTGCAGTATGCCAAAATCAACCATTTTGCACTATCGTTGTAGAAAATGTGCATTTTCTTCAGGCAGAAGGTAACGTATAAGAATTGATATCTAACGGTACTTGCCTTTCCTGTTCGTGTACGTATCCTATCTATGTTGTTAAATGTCTCTATAATGTTCTTAAAAGAACATGGCCATCCCAAATACTGCATGATGATGGTCCTAAATTATATCTCGACGAGCAAGTGAAATCAAATAAATAAGGCTGTAGCTTTTGTTTGTTTGTTACTTTGTTTCTTTATTTTTTAATTTGGACTTGCCTGCGTTCTTAACCGATATTTCGTTCTTGAATTTGTTATTTACATATTAAAAACAATTTAAGTTTTTGTTCATTCGGTTTTCAACGATAGTCACTAATTTTTTGGTTGTACACCAATGTAACGATAGGTGTTTTGGCCTCTTGGCAGAATTTTCACCACCGCAGAGAAGTCTGCTGCATGCATGCACACTCGTTACAGAATCAGGCCAAGGTACATGGACTTCGTTTCTCAACTTCACTAATCCGCAACAACAGAAGAATCAGAAAACGGCTTTGGGCTTTAACGAAGCGTCTTCATTCCATGTAGATTAAACCTCGTACATACATCATAATATATACAGAAGCTGTAACAATCGAGAAGTGGTAATTGGTGTTCGTTCTGAAGGTAATCGAAGGTAATCCAGGATAATCGAAGGTAATCGAATAACTACAGTTTCAGCGTTACCTATTTCCTGGTCAGGTGATAGCTAGGCAGGTGTCTAACGCTATTCATCTCTACTTGCAGTTAATATAAAGGAAAGTTGTTACAGTACGCGAAAAGGTTGTAATTTGTGATAATTCAGTTGGTTATATTTCTATTGGTCGGTTTAGGTCTGAAGTTCAGAATACCTTAATTTACCTCGTCCTCGGCTATTGGATTTATGAACAAAAGACACGTTCCTTTGAAATGAAAAATACATTATTCTTGACAATAAATGACAGGATAACTGCAAGGGCAGATGTTCTATTCAAAGGGAAAACCTCATTGTAATATGTGTTACACCTATTGTACTAAGTATAACTATATTTTAGTGTCACTCATATGCAAAGTCAAATTACACTAGAACGGTTAACTCTGATGTCTCTTGAAATCGTCATTACGAGGATTCCTTCATAATTCACGCGCTAGTTATCTACTGCCCCATTGTTATGTGCGTTTTTCTCTCGTGACAGGTTCTATTGCCGTTATAAATATACATTATCCATGTCGCTTGTTCTGTCAGAAACTTTTACTAGTTCAGTTGGGCGTTCATTTTTTGCTCTGAGCTTCATATCTCTTTCCTTATTTTCACGGTGTTGTCAGATTCATTGATAAGAGTTTTTACGAAGTTGGTACCCAACCGCGTTTATTCAGAAGAACGCAGAGTTTCTAATTCTTGCCGTGGGGAAATGAATGTTTGTTTTTAAAAATAACTTTTACTTGTGCTTAAGATAGCTTTGTTTGCAAAAAAGTTGTTTTCCTTTTTGCGAGATTACACACATTTATTAGTATTAATAGTGAAGTATATACTGATAATTATAACATCTCATTTCTTTTTACAACTGAAACCATTTATTAGTAAAAGCATTTTTTAAGAAAATATATCGGTTCATTTCATTTTCACTGGTATAGTTTTGTTGCAAAAAAAAAATCGTTTATTAGTACTAGTAAATTATTTTACAAACTTTGTAAATATATTGAATTCCCCTTTCTTTTCCATTTCAGTTGTCATCGTAATGGAAACCACACAAACGTAGAAAGCGCAAATCACGTCAATCTAGATGCAAGGTTCACAAAGCCGTGGTAACACCCGGTAAAAGTAAAATAAAATGAATAATGTTTGCGCTTTTTCTTGCTTGTGGTCACATCTTATTCACATCCAGCACATCGAGACATTCACACTAAAAGCTCGTCTGATTCACGTCTGAGTCCTCGCTGATCCACGCTCGACGAATTGCAACCTGATTCAGTTGTTTCTCGCAAGTGAATAAACTGTCTGAAGCCAAGTCTTCTGTGAGGTCCGTGGTTCCAGTTGTTGCAGATCCCCAAAGTACCAGGAATTAGTGACGAGATTCCGTTCCCGCTAGCTAAGCGAGTTGCCGAGCCATGTTCCCCAGTGACAAGTGTTCAGTTTCCTGCCAGTTTTACTTAGAAGTTCACAATTTCATTTAAAGTAGCGTTAGCTGAACTGGGCATCTCTGTTTAAATATTGTTACAGTAATAAATAAATAAATTTCCTCGCCGACGTTTTTAAGTGGAAAAACCTATCGTCACAATAATATCCACGTCGTTGGTTCCGTCAGGAAATTTCAATAGCTTATTTGGGCGTTCATATTTTGAGCTGGGTTTCGTATCCCTTTCTTCATTTTCACTGTTGCCAGGATCATTGAGAAGAGTTTTATCAGGAAGTTAGTACCCAACCGAAGAAGGTGGAGTTACTTGCCATCAGAAAATGAATGTACGTTTGTTTTGAACCTGATATCGCTTTCGCTTACGCTTAAGATATCTTTCTTTACCATTTCAGTTATCATCGTAATGGGAACCACATAAACGTAGAAAGCACAAATCACGTCAATCGAGATGCAAGGTTTACCATGTTTACAAAGCCGAGTTAACACCCAGTGAAAGTGAAATAAAATGAATATCAGTATCGCCAACCACTGGTTATTACTGGCTAAAAGTAAAAAAGTTACATTAAACTATTTCTTGAAGCACCCTTCTCTGGATATCGGCACAAACTTGAAAGCAGACGGAAGCATTTCTCCTTTTTATGTCATTAAATTTCTCTCCTATGCAACTTTGATAGATTAATTCCTTTCTGTTGCCACAAAGACGCTATTCAAACTATCGATTCTCCTGCAGAGTTTGCTCATGTTAACAGTCAAGTGGCATGTTCATCACATTTTTGGAAGAAGGATGCACGGCTTTCATGATAAATTAAACACTGACAGCGCTCCAGTATTAGCCTATTTAAGTTGGAAGCAGAGCTTAAGTGTAAATGTGTTTAAACATGGTTATAGAACAGAAAACCCGATTCTGGCAAAGTATATCAGAATATCGAGTGAGAATTTTCCTGATGCCTGCAAAATGGGCTACCCTTTTTGTACAAAAATGTGGAAAATGTTTAAATTCGTTTGGTGAACCACACATGGAATAGTTTTGCATCTTACCAAACTTATTCTGGTGAATCTTCTCCCTGTGAGAAATTTCTCAATAAAATACCCTTTAGACCTTTGGTCTTTCCTTCTCAACAGCTTGTTGTGAAGTGAAGAGTAGTACAGGAGTCATTGATTCACGGCCTTTTAAGACCATGACATCTGCAACAAACAACATACTTTCAAAGCTATAGGAAATTCTCACAGCAAGTGAATTTAATTTGCAGGAAAAGAACACGCAACCAGTAAAACTAGAATTTCCTTTTAATCTTCCCATGCTTTATCATTCTGCATTTTTTTAAACCTGTTTTTCGACGCCTGCTGTGGCGAGTATAAAATGAACAAATGCAAAAATGCTGATGAGGGAATACGGAATAAGGTCTTCGTAAAATATGGAATTCAGTTTGAGGGAAAGGAACACGCAACCGTTAAAATTTTACATTTTTGTTGCTTTCTGCTATGCCATGAATGCCAATCTGTACTCACAACTTGAATGGATTCGATTTACCTAGAATGGTCTATTGGCACAGTGGAGTACTGACCGGGTATCGACAGGAATGACATACGAGCCTGCGACTTGTACAACATAAATATATGTAAAAACGCTAATGAAGGCTGTATGCTCCAAGGTGATTCAACTCAAAGAAAGATATATTTCAAAGTGAAAGCTGTTTTTTTAGTTCACTGAATACCTGAAAATAGACTAGATAGCCTGTGGACCTCGGCCGCGGATTTATCAGAAAACGGAATAACAATGTATTTTCCGTTGGTATACAGATCATTAACAGGTTGTATTTGTGCTATTGTAGTACACGCCTTTAGGCGTGTCTCCAGGGAATCTGTGATTGGATAGTTCTGTTATTTAAGGTTCTGTAAGAGTTAATCGATTCCTCTCGCTCTCGCTTTCCACTCTGGCGTTTGCTTTTTATATCCCGCCCACCCACCCGTTCAGAGTTTATTTCCAGAAATTTTTTCTTCATGCTTATGCTTGTTTGTTTGTTTATTTTGTGTGTGTGCCTGTTTTAGGCCGTCCAGAATACGCTGCAAATCCCAACCGTTGCTACCGGTGCAATCGCTCAGGACATTGGGCTAAGGACTGCAGTTTCATAGTGGACTTTAAGTATTTCCACGCAAACGCGTTGGAGCATGGGAGAAAAACTAATTCTTTATTGGGTAGTAGTAGATTCGATGGATTGGTTTTAGCTTTGCTTATGGTTGTTCCTAGTCTTGTTTCGTTTTCATAGTAAGAATTTGAGTTGTTGTTTTCCGTTTTTGATCATCGTTCTGTGTGCCTTCTTTTTCCTTTAGTGGAACTTAGAAATACGGGACGCTTGTCATCAAAATTTAACAGCGAGAGGGGGCACTGGCCCGAGTTTATATTGGGCAGAAAGTTGTTGGCGCTTGCCATCATGGCCCTAGTCTCCGAGTCTTGTTTCGTTTTTATAGCAAGAATTTGAGTTGTTGTTTTCTGTTTTTGATCATCGTTTCGCGTGCTTTCTTTTGTCTTTAGTGGAACTTAGAAATACGGGACGCTTGTCATCAAAAGTTAACAGCGAGAGGGGGCACTGGCCCGAGTTGATATTGGACAGAAAGTTGTGGGTGCTTGCCATCATGGCCCTAGTCTCCTAGTCTTGTTTCGGTTTCATAGCAAGAATTTGAGTTGTTGTTTTCCGTTTTTGATCATCATTTTGCGTGCCTTCTTTTTTCTTTAGTGGAACTTAGAAATACGGGACGCTTGTCATCGAAAGTCAACAGCGAGAAGGGGCACTGGCCCGAGTTGATATTGAACAGAAAGTTGTGGGCACTTGCCATCATGGCCCTGGCAGGAGGGCACCGCTCTTGGACTCTTAAGGTTTTTGTACTATTTTGTGCTATTTTATAAGGTACAAGTTCTTCTATTATCGTTATCCTTTTCTCGTTGCAGATGTTTGATGCTGATAGTCACTGGAATCGCCTACCCACTAGGGTAAATCCAGACTTGAAGGACTTTCCCTCGACGTTTTTCAGATCTAAAGCTGACCCCACAGTGAAGAAATATAAGAACGAGATTCTAAAGTTCATTGAGTGGTGTAATTTGTCCAATGTTCGGCCGGTGCCTCTTTTTCCCTTCTCTAGCGTGCTCATCAGCTTGTAATAAGCTATAACTGTGTCTGTTAAATATTGTTGCTTGTCGAATAAACGTCAGTTTGGATTGCCTGAGCATCCACCCATCAAGCTGTTGTGATTATGTTTTCTACAGTATTTAAGCGGAGTGAGCTCTCAGCTCACTCCGCTCAAATGGGCCCTTGTGTGGCCGATTTTTTAGAATACAAATTGTGTGACCGATTTTTTAGAATACAAATATGACTAAACTTAAAGAAACTGATCACATGATCTGAGATAAAGCAATGAAGAAGCTGAACGGGACTTATAAGAATATCTTTATCAAACGAGTGAAAATCTCAAGCTCAGCGCAACTCTCCTCATCCAACTCTCGTTTTTACGATGGCGAACTGACATTTGCATGTTCCCAGTGGTGAATTTTGTATTGAGTTTACGCACTAGTTTTTTGTGCAGTGGTAACGACACAAGCTTACACTAATTAAAATAAATTTTTTAATTTATTCAAAGTCTTTAATTTTTATTTCCATAAAGAAAACTAATTTTTAACTTTACTTGACCGCATTACAGTTGTCTTTAATTTATTCTTTTTGTGTCAGCCAGTCGTGACGATCGGATGCTTAAGTTATCTGTAATTCACTGGTTTTTCAGTTAACTACAATGATTCAACGAAACTTGTAACCAGTCAGTTGTCGATCTCGATCACACGTTATAATACGCTCAATCTTCAAACTTGATTGCTTAATTCAAGGTCCCGTGGAAGATTACACCGCATCCCAAACGGGCGCCCGCGTTTCCAGTTTTCAAGCTCTCAGCCCTCGCCGACCCAGTGCCTCGTCCCAGGTCATCTCGCTTCTGATGAATCTGTAAATCAACAAGGACGACACCTCACATTAAGTAAATGTGCCTATTAAAATTCCTTTAGAACGAAACCTCTTTATGAAATTTTTGACTCACGTGATGGGTGACATCACCGAACGAATTCATGCTCAACCTTGTTAGCACGTTGTCATTTAGGAGGTGTTGTGCTCTTATATCGAGGAGAAGGTACAATCTGGATGAGGTGAATGATGTTTACACAGGCGGCTCGGAAAAAAGAAAACGAGCTCTCCCAACAACCTATGACCTTCTGGTTACTAGTCCAGATGCTCTACCACTGAGCTACAGGTGTTCGTGGGAGCTAAGGCCATTAAACTAGGTTCATGTAACAAACATTCTGCACACCGCAGGAATGTCGAAGGTGGCATATTTGTAATGATATAAATCAGATCGGTACGCAGCTCTTACAAGGTCTTCTCTGATTTGCTGAGAAAACAATAGAACAAACAACAGAACAATGGACCCTAGCCCTGAAAACAATAGAGCTGCGTGATAACAAGGTCCAATGAAATTAGAGGTTGTTAAGAGCTGCGTATATAAATATGGTGGTGAATTTCAAGCCTGGTGAAAAAACTGGGATGCTATTTAGTCACCAGTCTGGTGGGCCTCATAACTTTGTGGGCTTATAAGCTGGGAGAGGGGTGGGAGCTTATAACCGATTTTATGGTATACATATTTTGGCGAATCTACCGACAATGATAACCGATTCTACCTTACCACAAAAGCTCTTCCAAGGACAGAGTAAGGTCCCATAAGAGAAACAACAGTGTCCTTAAGTTTAGCATTGATCATTCCTTGTTCATCTGACTCCAGGTTTCCTAGATCACCAATATGACTGTAAACAAAAAAGGAGCGCCATCAATCACTTATATATTCAGAAAAAACGTCGTTTTTGTTGTCGTAATAGAAGTGGTGCAAAACCTTTTTTGAGTTGTTTTTAAATGCTAGTTAACACAAATGGAAGGAAAAACATTTTCAACACGGCTTTATTAGAGATGTACTCACAAAAGTGACCTATAGGAAAATGTGCCATTAACATTAAGACGCTTGAGCAAGGATTGCTGTCCCATGCACGCAACGCGAAACCTCCTCAGATCTCAACTTCCGTGATCGCTTTTGTATACTTCTTGCGAAAGCCCGGGCCAAACAAGAACAATAGCCGATGTAAGTTCAGACTGTCGCTCTCGTTTTAGCCTGCGTGGCAGCTGCCAAAATGAGAGGGAAATGGGGAATCTTGAGCGCGAAGCGCGTGTTTCGCGCTCGTGTCTCGCTCTTCCTAATTCCCCCTCTCCTTCACCTTTTACTGCCTGGCACGCAGGCTATTCTCGTTTGTCTTGAAACTCTCGTACTTTCAGCGATTCTCTTGTTCTCTCGAAAGAGTTTGAAATATCGGTTCAAATTCTAATTATAATCGACTGAAGTTCAAACTCTGGGTCTCCTTTGACCAGTCTCGTGCACTCTCTTTGACTCTCGCGCGACTCTCGCTCTCGTTTTCCTTGAGCCTTACCGTATTTTGTCAGTAGGTGCACCATGGGTGTAGTTGAATGGATTGTAATGACCTCCGGTACTCTGGCATCCTGAAAAATAATTTACGACATGAATATTCATACCACCAGTCTGCTTTCAAATGCGTTAATAGTGTAAGGAGAAAATAAATGAAGGTAAAAATCACCGTCAGTGAAAGTGTCTCCAAATTCATGGATATGGAAGCCATGCGGCGTGTTGGGCGGAAGACCTGATAACTGGACAACCATGGAGGTGTTACGACCATAGCTCTGCGATAAAACAATTCATCTATTTAGGTATGTCACGGGAAAATTTGCTTACATTTCACTCAAGGTTGCAATTGTAGATTTAAGGGCGTGTTCTAAGGAATAACGTAAAATGATATCTGACCGATATATATAACAAAAATAGCGCAACAAAGTACTGAAGAAACAGGTGTCAAACGCAGTAAATCAGGCGTAAGCTAAGTCACGTGATTGGCTTTGCTTCGAGACATTTGATCATGCTGCAGGTATGTTGATACCTTTTCTTAAACAACGCCGAAAGCTGCGGAAACGTTATCTACCACATTTGAAAGCCTCTCTGCCTCATTGCCATACCAAATTATAAAGATAACTGAAACCAACTCGCACTGACTAGACGTCGACCTGCGATTAAGCGTCAAAATGTGTAAAACTGTGTGTGAAGCACGATCAAAGAGAAACAAGTCAACGTAAGTAAGAAAATAGTTCGCACAACAATGAAACTGTAGACTCGGCTACAAGTCTCTTGGTTTTTCTTTGCCATATAAAATTGACATGGACTGTTTTGATGCTCTAAGACGAACATTGACGAGAAGCCAGGGTAGTCTCGCAAATGCCTGTGTGAGATGAAAGCGTGAGGCGTGAATCAGATGAGGACTGCCAGTTTGATTCTAGAGCCCGCGTCCTCCATAGCCTAGAATTCGCAGACACGCATTTCTCCTTAGCTGATCACTTTCTTTTAGATAATCAACTTAAAATAAGCGACTTGGAGAAATTCTATTGAAAGAGTTCTGTGCAGTTTATTGCGCGCTTGGTATATCAGCATTCAAATACTGATGCGGAGATTACCAGAGAATACTCTGGCAAAACAGCAGATCACGTGGCCATAAAGTCCATTAATCGTCAACCTTCGGCCATCTTGAAACAATTAAACTCTTTATACATTTGGAGACACGGGACCTTCTATTTGATAAGGATCTCCCCTCACTTTTGTGAATACATGTACCCGAGAAGATTCCAGGACTGGAGTCAAGGTGGCGTTTTTATGAGTTCGCATTTGGCGCAAGTTTCAGTGTTTTTATTCTACCTGCATCATCTTGATCGTTCCCTTGACAGGAGTCTCGGTACCAGGGGGTGGTTTGGAGTTAGGAGTGATAAAACTCACTGCGGTGACGTAAAACTCATCTGACGAAAAAAAAAAACCAACAAATAATCTATTGACCAACAAAAGAGAACCTGGGATCAAGTTACGTGCCTTAACTACTCAATAGACTGCGAGCATTAGATATTTTTCTTCAAGATTAATAGAGCGTATGCGAAGAGTCAAAGATGTTAAGATCCGAGCCAGGGGGGTCAGCTCTCTCTCCTTACGTCCTGCTATCGCCCCATTCCCGAAAGTTCACACGCGCTCTCCACTCTTCTTGAAGAAAAATAACCACTGCTAGCTCACAGACTAAGTACTCACTAATTTTAAAACTTGTTTGAAGACTGACTGAAACTCTGAATGCTATCAAGTCTTCGGGGAAAAAATTACTAATAGCTTCCGGCTTTCTTGCAAAAAGTTTAAGGAAGGGTCCACGCACATGTTCTCCGTCCATATGTAAAAGAAAGGCAGTTGGCGAGTACAATCAGTGGCTTTAACCTTACGAAGATTTCTCTTTCCGTTGTAACTTGATGTGTTGGCTTTATTGTTAGAGTTTCTTTTAAGACCCTTTAAGTCCCAATATCATTATACAAATTCTCCTTACTGGTCTTCATAGATTTTATTGATTACTTATTGGGAGAACTTTTTCAAACATCAAGACAATTCATCTTTGGGGATCATTTGCTAAATTCTCATGACCTGTATGTGTTGTAATACAGTGATATGATGAGGAGAAATTTGATGCTGATCACTCTTGGGTTAAATTATTGTCAAGTGATAATGATGCTAGGGTTTTACTTTCTGACAACTCCAGATTTACGAGCAATTACCTTGGTTATAACAAATCTCCTTGGCTGTTGCCAGCGTCAGCAAACCACACAGAACGAACAACATCATAGTGTACCTATAAAAATTTTAAGATGTTTTTGTAAATCGAATATCACCTCACCTGATAAGTTAAGCCGTTTAGCCCAGACCTGAGGGCAGACCATCTTTTCACGCTTGAAAATATCGCCTGCCTCGCGGAAACTGCTGGCAAGCGTGTTTTGTTATCTCGTAAGAACGACCTGACGTTTATACAGCCCGTCATATATGTTAAAAAGTTCGCTTCTGCCTTCACGGTGCACAGAAAGAGTAAAGCAAAAGAGGTGAAAAAAGCCTATCGTTCGGCCTTTCTACTGTAATAATTTCAAATTTAAAGTGGATTTCCGCTATCGCAAATTATTATTTAAAGGCGTAACGAAATGACTTCAATTTTGATGGCTTTAGGTGCGGAAAATGAATCGACAGCGCCTTGTGTGTGCGGAAAAGTTGATTCGTGTTTCAACCTTTTTCTGTATGAGCACCGGGGGGGATTATGTTATTTACGCCCGTAGAAGATATCGTAGGGTCACGTCCGTGTTAACACAGAATTGTGCGAAAGTCAGTAAATCTACCATTAAAATAACCTAGCGTTAACATTTTGAGGAGAAAGTAGGTGACACTAGTTGAGTTGATACTAACGCCGTTAAATAGCGGATTGACCGCCAATTTGAAAAATAAATCTCCCGCGCAAATTTCCAAGACATTATATATTATACGGTAGATTCGTCGAGTACTGATTTCACTTTAAAAAGATTCAAAGTATCATTTCTATTGGTAGAGCTTTTCTAGCAGACATTCAACTTGGAAACCGTCAGTGAAATGTACTTGAAAAACACTTCAAACAATTTGGTTCGGACAGTCACCACGTCACATGTGGCAAAAATAACTGTGATCTGTTTTACAGTCCCTTGAGTAAATTATGGAATTATAGTTATTATAATTTTGAGAGGCTTTCAGTGAATAACTGACAATTAAAACACCCTTCGACATGGCGATCGACACACGTAATAAAAGAGTCATAATAGCCACTGACTTACAAATCAAGGATTAATCAAGGCATCAAAGTCTGACCCTGGCGCGCTTGTTTGCAATTCAAATCATATAAGCAGAGAAATGTTATCTTTTTGATAGAATGGTGGCTGGGCGAGATAAAAGTTATTTCTACGTTTATACAAATGTACGGGTTTCTCGTACAGTACTGAATCAGTGGATCTGTTGTATTCCATATCAAATGTCCCTGTAGTCCACCCTGGTTCACTGTTGCATTACGGAACGCTTTATCCAATTACGTAATCTTTCCAGACGACGAAGCTCTTGAGTTGCTGAAGCTGTTGAGTTGAGTCATTCTGAAAGCTGTTGAGTTGCACTTTCTATCGGCCTTATTGCACTGTTTATTATCCTGTGAAATGTCTTTGTAACTTCTGAGTTTGTAGGTGAAATCTCACAGCGGCATACATATGTGGAAAGCTAGTTTGACCACATCATTCAAATGAAAGTTATTGAGCTGTACTTTCCAGTGTCTTGCTTAGTTTAATTCTTTTCAGGGTGACTTTAAATTTTCAGTCGTTAGCCATAAATAAAGGATTTTGAGGTGTTGTCCCTTGCTGTGTTCTACATTTTCAATTTTTACCCTTTAAAGGATTACAGCTGAATACTGTTGCATAACACAAAAGTAAAAATTTATATGCGAGCGCCCATGAGCCCATTTTGAATGTTAATAAACAAACCTGAGTGTTAGCTACCACGAAATTGTCATCTGACCATGATGTACAGAATATAACGTAATCGAGATAAAACTAAAGCATAGATTTACCTTGTATAGGAACTGCAGATGCACTCAGGTGGGCGTCCGTTCGTGACTGTGGTCAGCGAATGTAAAACTTTGCATATAAAGTTTCTTGACATGTTATTATGCTATTCAGTCATGTGATCTTATGTCAACAGTACTGAGAATCCCATGACCAAGGGATTGCGGCCAACGTCGTTCCCAGTTCCCTTTCTAAAAGACCCTGGTTGCTCTTAGTCACGTGAAAAACCTATGTCAAAATAGTTCCTCCTCAATGCCCTTGTGGGTATTCCATTATTTTGCTCACCAATTTACAGTTGCTTGAAAAAGAAACACAACAGCGTAATGCCATGGAAGATCAACCGTAGTTAAAATACAGTCGACTTACAGTTCTCAAGCAAACGCTGTAGAATTTCTCCAGTAAATAACCATCTTCTGTAAGCGATCATGTTCACCTGTTCATAGTCTGACATTCATAGACCTTGTATTTTCACACAGATTGATCATTCGGCCTCTGACAAGATCTTAAGTATATTTGGCTGCGTTCCTTTCATTTGATCTGTTCTTAGGTTGGATTGATGCTACACTGTTTCTCGCTGGACTTCATTTTCCCTTCTAAGTGTTTCAAACTCTCTGGTGCGGACTAATTTTCGTGGATGAAGTTTTTGCGAAATTTTAACGATTCTTGAAAACAACGGAAAGTTAAACCCACGTGAAAAAATAAGGAACTTGGTGTTAATCTAGCAAATACGAGAAATTTTTCTTTCCCATTTACGAGAATTTTTTTTCAAGTGAGCTCAAACAGGGCACTTTGTCTAGATTTGCTAGGGAACACGGGTAAGAGTTCTGCTAGGGAAGTGGGGGCGGGGTGTATTTTGATGCGTATTACTATAATTTCCATTTATATCTTCTCCGTTGAAAGCGGTTGAAATTATTCAGGATACATAGAACGACAGAAGAAGGTAGGTGGTTTCAAGTACGACTTGGTAGGTGGTTTCATGCACATTTCAGTACGGACAAGTAAGATCTGGGTATGAGGAGATTTACGTCGAGGATGGAAGCTGAGGTTCCTTCTGTGAGTACCGGAGAACGATTGATGTAAAACAAAAGAAACAAAAGACAGAAAACAATTTAACTCCAAAATATAACCAAACCACATTGTCTTACAAACAAAAGAAGGACAATGTACTCCGGTACCTGCAGAAAGACCCGAAGCTGAAGAGTCCTGAAGTAGAAAGCATCGAGACCTACGTTGGCGGGAACTGATATCACGAAGAGAAAGTAACTTTAACCAACGTACATTCTTTTATAAGAATTTACAATTGCCTGCATTTTTCAAGCTCCTAAAATGGCTTTCCCATTACCTCTCCCAATCCTGATATATTTTAAAGTGGCGTAAGCATTTGCTGGCTCGTAGACGTGAGTTTTGAAATCTGTTCATACTATCTTTTTGAGTGAAGCCCTAATGCACAACGACAATCTAGCATAAATGAGTGTTTTAATTACTTGAGACAGCACATTTATTCAAAACATTCAATTTATTTTGCCGTAAAAAATAAGTCATTTTTTTTTTACTGTGTTACAGTAACGTTTAATTTATTTTTCTTTTATCTGCAACATTACATTCTGTCTCATGGAAGATTTGTTATGTTCTTGACGATGTTAAAGATATCTGCAATTTACTCGTTTTTCAGTAAACTACAAAAGTAGTTCAAGCTCAATTCTCAAACTTGATTGGCTAATCAAAGCTCCCGTGGAAGATAACACCGCATCCCAAGCGCGCGCCCGCATTCCCAGTTTTCAAGCTCTCAGCCCTTGCTGGCCCAGTGCCTCGCCCCAGGTCATCTCGCTTCTGATGAATCTGTGAATCAACAGACACCCTATAATTGAACTCACGTCAACTAAATGTGCCTATTAATTCAATCTTAACTTTGGCTTAGCGTTGATTTGTTTGTCATTAATTCGGAGATCCTGCGTGCGAGAGATTTGATAACCACAACGCGTACCCCTTACGAACGGCATTTGCAATGGTATATAAATTTAGCAATTTGCAGTCGTGGCGCACTGGCCTAAAGGTTAGATGGTAGTAATGAGGGTTTAATCACCGACTTTTTTCTTTCTTTCTTCTTCTTTAATCTATTTATTTATTCAGATTAGTTTTTCACGGAAAACCGTGATTGTCGATACAAGTCGCTTTGAATGGTCATGATTTTCTTTGTTGAGGAGCTTCACTGTTACGTTAGGCTATCTTTATTTATTTATTAATCTTAGGAAATCTAGTGATAATAACAACAGAAAACAATCCTGCCTTACCACAAAAGCTCTGCCGATGACGGAGTAGGGTCCAAAGAGAGTAACAACATTGTCCTCAACCTCATCATCGATCTTTCCTTGGTCATCTGACACTAGGTTTCCTAGATCACCGACATGACTGCAAACAAACAAAAAACATGGCAAACGAATGCCACTAAACACGCATTCAGTCTCTTCCACTGGCAGCTCCTGTAGCCCGGTAAAGGAGGAGAAAGGAAGGAGGCGAGAAGAGAAATGAAGGAGGGGAGGGGAGGGGAGATCAGAAAAACGCCAACTCAGCTCATCGTTCGTCCTCAGGTAACCCTTTGCCTTTAAGCTGCGTTTTTTTTGCTAGCAATTAATAAACATAGAGTTACCTGCGAAGGAGGCCGAACGTTAATTTTTTGTTGCTGTTGTTGTTTTTTATGTTGTTGCTGTTGTTGTTTTTTATGTTGTTGCTGATGTTGTTTTTTATGTTGTTGACGTTGTTGTTTTTTATGTTGTTGACGTTGTTGTTTTCTGTTGTTGATGTTGTTGTTTTTTATGTTGTTGATGCTGTTGTTTTTTATGTTGCGGATGTTGTTGTGATCATGAAGAAGTGCAAAATGTTTTACTGAACAAAAGTTCAACAACTCAACAAACTGATCCTTACAGCGGAGAAAAGACAGAGGCAAGAAGAACAAATTGAAAAACTGATATATCTCAGTTTTTCAGTTTATTGTCTTTCTTGTCTGAAAGGATTAGTTTTCTGTGTTGTTTCACTTTTATTCAGTCAGGAGTTTTTCTACTAATCCTGATGTTTATCACAGATCCGGTAACTTTTACTGGTTTGTAATCGTAGTTTTGCTGTCCATTGTTTCATTTGTTTTAAAACAAAGAACTGCGAAAAAATTTTAATTCTTTACTTGAGAAAAAAATACTCGCTCTTTAGAGGCGCGAACTTACATAAGAGAAATGCCGTATTTGTTCGAATAAGCGCCCTCTCTCGAATAAGCACCCCCTTCGATTGAGCGCCTCTCATGAACACGAAATTTCCATGAACACGAAAAGCTCCCTCTCCTTCCCGCTAAAAACAGTGAGAATTTAGAACTGTAGGCAGGGTTTTTTTAAAATTTGTTTAAAGGTTGAGTCAGTGAGCAGCAGCACATCTGCAAACTTCTTGAGTTTTAAAACTATTTTATTTTCCTGCGCGTTTCGTGTGACCAACGCACACTTCATCAGGGAGTTCTAAAGTAAGTGTGCCGACTAGGAGGAGGCCAACGACGACGTGAACGTTATCGGTAATGGTAAAGATGGACACGACGATGTAGATGTGGAATGAACTACCTTAAACGTCATGTTTTTTTTTTTCATACAAGCTACATCATACAAACAAACTCTGAGTCCTTGTAATTTTGTTAATAAGCGCCTCTCCTCGAATAATCACCCCTCCTTGATGAAGCCCCCCCCCCCCTTGAACAAGAAATTTAAAATAAGCGCCCGGGATGCTTATTCGATCAAATACGTTATTTGATGCTGTTCGTCTCTCTTCTGTACTCAACGTGCTCAGCGATACAGAAAATCTATCACGTTGTTTCAAATTGGTTCAATTCAGTGAGGTAACTTCAGGGTGACCACATCTCTATTACGAGACTTTTTTCTGGAACATCGGCGAAGCACTACATGACAGTAAGCATCAGGGAAAGTTAAAAAAGCTAGTATGTCGTCTTTTTATTGTGAGAGAATCACCAGCTTGATGGAGGATTGAAGTTCAACCGGCCAACCACTACACCTTGCGCTCCCACAAAAACCAAAAACACTTAAATGATCTAATAATGTTAAAGTTAGGGCAGAAAGTTAAATATTTAGTTAATGGGCGAAAACTTTAAATCTGTAAAAAAAACTGCCTGTCAAAATACGGTTGCCACGGCAACATCAAATTTGATGAACAAGGACATGTCAAATAAATTATTGCCAGATTTTGGGGAAAGTCTTAGGGCTAGGTGGTTTTTGCTTGCAAATTACAAAAGATATAAGCGTTCAAAGTCAGCGCGGGGGACTTCCACCCCCCCCCCCCTGCCAGGTTAAATAGGGGAGGGAGTTGACTGTATTTTAGTTATTACGTTACCGTATTTTAGTTATTGTGTTACCGTATTTGATCAGCAGGTGCACCATGGGTTTTGTTAAATGGATTGTAATGACCTCCGGTACTCTGGCATCCTGAAAAATAATTTGCAACATTGTTATTCTCAGTACCAGTCTGCTTTAAATTGTATTGATGCTTTAAGGATTTTGTAAGGAGAAAATAGATATTGATTAAGCTCACCGTCAGTGACAGTGTCTCCATATTCGTGGATATGGAATCCATGTGGCGTGTTGGGAGGAAGACCTGATATCTGCACAAGCATGGAGGTAGGGCGACCATAGCTCTGCGATAAGATATTTGTGGATATTGATAGATTTGTGGATATAGCCAAATATTGTAAATTAGTTCTGAAAATCCAAGTTGGAAGAACTAATACAGTATTGTATTGTGGAAAGCTTGCTAGACATTTCACTCGAGGTTTCAAACTTAAAGGCGGAATTCTTATCAATATCGTAAAACGACATCTTATAAATCATAACATAAAAAGGACACAAAAGAACTCAAAAAACTTTATTGTCAAACTCGAGAAGTTGAGCGTATAAAGCAAAGTCATGAATCGTTTTCACTTAGATCCATTTGTCTTCGAGTCATTTGATCACGAACAATGAGAGTTTTTTTCTAAACAAGACGCGAAATCGTCATTTTTTGTTAGAAAGCCTCTCTCCAGCGCGGCCAGACAAAAGTAAGCTGATAAATGATACCAAATTACGCTGACTTGAACTGAATCAAACAAGCTTGTATTCCTAGAGGGGAAACGCGGTGATAGTTTATAAATGGTTTGTAGGGCGAGAGCTGTCAACTCTGTTTGTTGGAAGTGCTTGGCGCCATCAGCTACGACCTGCCATTTTGATTCTAGAGCCAGCGTCCTCCACCGACTTCCAGCAAGCGGAATTTCTTTTAGCCGTGTGCCTTTTTCAGATGGTCAAAATATGTGGCTTGAAGCAATTAGAAGACTGCTATATTGCATGCATTACTGCAGAAGAAAAAACTTCAGTCTTTCTACTACCTGCATCATCTTGATCGTTCCCTTGACGGGAGTCTCGGTACCAGGAGGTGGTTTGGAGTTAGGAGTAATTAAACTCACTGCGGTGACGTAAAATTCATCTGTCGAATACAAACAACGAACAAGTAAATTATTTCACTAATAAAAGGCAGTTTGTCCCGGAAAGTTACCGGGACTTTCGAGAAACGGGCCCCAGGGCCCGTTTCTCGAAAGTCCCGGTAACTTGTCGGGCCCAAAGCTACATTTTAAAATTAATATCTATAGAACGTTGGCGTAGTTTTTAGCCCGCATATCAGCCCAATTTGTTTTATCTACTTAGAATTTTATTGCTCAGCTTTCAAAATGAACAAAATTTGAGTCGATCTACGTAAAATAGCTTTCCGGGCCCGAAAAGTTATCGGGACTTTCGAGAAACGGGCCCCTGGCCACCAAATTAAGCGAAACATAAAAATAACCGTTTAAAACATTGACGAAAGGTTTAAATAACACAGCAAACACAAAAGAAGGCACGGATGGGCCAAATTGAAGACGATTTAAAACATGGCCGGATTGCAGTTGGGGTTTTTGAAAAACTGTTAGGCTGAACCGAGTTTTCAAAGTTTATCTCTGGTATTTGTAAATTTAAATATAACGCTCGGGATACATATTTTGTTTGTCACGAAGCTGTTATTTTGTCATTTACAAGTAATTTCTTCGCTAATGTTAAGTTTCATAGCAAGTACGTAAGGGCGAGTAATTGGAAAAACTAAACAAATTATGTTGGACTGGACTAGCGTGACACATCCCCTTTAATTTGGTTCAAAATTGACGGAAACTATGAAAAATCGACAACATCAATAAAATCATTGGTCCACACTACATCTTAAGGAAGGGAAATTGCCAAATTTAGTGAAGTGAAGTGATAAAGAAGTGACAAAGATGTTATGATTTCCCTTTCTGGCACAAATTCCAGTTTTGGGAATTAGGAGCAGTTACCTTGCCTATAACAAATCTCCGTAGCTGATACCAGCGTCAGCAAACCACAGAAGATTAACAGCATCATAGTGTACCTATAAACATTTGAAGATGTGTTCGTAGATCAAACAAGCGGTTAACTTGCGTGATGATTTGGTCCATTTAAACTAGTCTTAACAAACATTATTAACCAGACCAAAAGCAGAAGTGCAAACGGTTTCCGCTCCGTGCTAGAGTATCCCCGGGAAAATAGAGAAACCCTAACCTGTTACAACTAATACTTTAGTAAATCCTTCCTTTTTTCTTTTTTACTATTCAGCTGTACACTCCGTGCTTTGTAGTCTTTGCAGCTATAACGGCGAATACGGTCAATAAGTGTTTGTAATTTATTTGTTATCACATTCCAGATGCATACTGCCGGCTCAGGCGTTACTGATAAGCAAATTCAAACCCACCTGTACACAGTAAATTTCGTTTGAAATTGTGAAAATCAATGTAAGTTTTGTTAAGATAACTGGTCATTCTTCTGATGGTGACTGACGTCTCTGGAATGAAAAAATTGTTCTATTGGCGTCACTGCGGTGTAAGTGTACGCAGAACGGTCACCAAACTTGTATCACTACACTTCTATACTAAAAATATGGCGCATTTCGCAAGTGAACAAAACTGCGGTGGAGGATCCACAAGATCGTGTAAGGTAGTACCCGGAGTGAGAAAAAGAGAGGAGTGGGGATTGAAAATGTCTCAGTACCTTTAAAAATTTCGGCCCCACATTATTTTGTTCGCGCCTCCATACAAAGACAGGTTGCTCGTATTAAATATATACGCCTTACGCCTCGCAGATGGGTAAAAATACACAGTTTTATCTCTTCTCCTGAGTGCCCTCCTCCTTTCATATGCAAGAACTCTCTGGAATGAAACAATTGCTCTATTGGCGTCACTGTGCTGTAAGTGTACACAGAACGGTCACCAAATAAATATTAGGGTTTATTCTACCTCATATTAGTGTTTATTCTACCTTAAACCAGGATTATTCTATGAAACCAGAGCGCCGGGCGTTTAGCTTATTTTTGGAGCCCTGTTTCGAGGGGCCCGGCAACCAGGCACGAGTTGTAAAAGCTAGCTATCGGCTCAAACCACGTCTTGCTTTTTCCAGACTGGAAGCGCTGTGAAAGCATAATGGCGTATAGATAAATCAAAGCGAGACTTGTAAGACCTCAAACGATATAAACAAACAAATAGCCGGGTAAATACATGCATACAAACGTGTTCCAAATCTTTCTAGTACGCAGCCTCAGAGATCCATATTAGTTTTTTTTTAACTCGTCAGCCGGGCAAGGAGGACAGAAAAGATACTTGCCCTGACAAAATTTTACTCGCCCGTTCAAAATTGTGTAATAATTAAAATACAGTCAAAAACTGAAGGTTAACAAGTAAGTGGAAAGGTTGCATTTTATTTTCACTATGTTACTACAGCGGCACCGCAGTAAGGCTCCTGTCACTTTCATTTTACAAACTCAACTACACGGACTAAAAAGATAGACCTACTTTGCATTGATTTGCTGCGTTTACTTAAATTACGAGTACTTCTTGCTCAAACTTTCAATTTGGCATTTTTCAACATTGCTGTCCATGTCACTTGCATCCTCAACACTACTGTCATTCCCATCTAAACCCTCTCCCTGTCAACGATATCGACGTCTCCACCTGCCTGTTGTGCTACCATGATGTTGTAAAAATGCATGCTTTCACTGTTCTTGTTCGTATTTAGAACTTTACTCGGAAGGCTCACCATTTTTTTTCTTCTGCGGTGGTGGCAACACCATGTCAAAGTAGCGCTACATTTTGCGAAACTCACATGCGGCCAAAGGGTGAGAGTTTTCGTGTTTGCATATCGCTGTAGTATGTCAGTGGTCGAGAACAAAAAATTGAGCCTGCAAACTTTTTACTTCTAAGAGAAAGATGTCGTATGGTCGTATGCGCAACGAAACGAAGTTTACAGAATATTAATCTTCTGTTTACTGCAGTACGGAATCACTAAATAGCTAGTGGACATTCAAAACTCAGGTACATTGACTGGTGAGAAATTGAGGAAAAAAATTTGCTCCTTAAAACTTACTCGTCCACCGGACGAGTTTGTGATTTTGATACTTGTCCGTAGCACTTTATAGTCGTCTCGGACGACCTGACGACTGCTAATGTGAATCCCTGCAGCCTGTGGTTTTAGACTTCATCGATCGTTCAAAGCTAGGATAAAGCTAAGTCAAACTGCCTGCGTTGACTCCCGAAGAGACTCACGCTATCAGAGGATACTTGAAACATTTTTCAAATCACGAAATGGACCAAGCCGGTGTTTTTGAGGCATATTTATTTCCAGCCGTACGATCAATGGTCTGATGCTGTACTATCGCTGTTTTTATACTTGGACTAGACCCACTCCACGAATACTTACTTAACCGCCTGTAGTGTCATGGATGTGAAACTGTCTTGGCTTTGGAGAAACTACTGAAACTGGCCGTACTCTTTTCGTAAAATTGGTCAAGAACGAAGGAATATGCATTCCGTAAAAAAAAAAGTACACAACTAGGAAACAATATTTAAACGAAGACTTATCGGCGAGTTTCGGTTTTTTAAATGCAAACTTCGATTCCCATGGTAGTCGAGCCCGCATCATCACAAAAACGCGGCTGATCTTGCAAATTGGCGGGAAAAAAGGCGCGCTTTTCAGTTTAATTTATTTCTCTGAGGCGCTCCACATATATGACATTTTGCATAATTATCCCATTCCGCAACTCATGCCGTCTTTATACTCTCACCGAATAAACCCGAAAAACATACTGTCGGTGGATAAAATATCATAAGCTGACTAAGACCAGAATCCCATCAGGGCCTGTAAAATCACTGTACTCTATTCGGCATTTTACATGCCCTACCAAGACCACGTAGTCATCTGTATCGCAGCCGGCAAATAACGCTGACAGATCAAAAATTACTTAAAATTGATATCTCGCAATTATTCCACTCATTCATATTTCTGGTGATGGCCAATCGAACGCACGCAAATCAAATCCCAACAAAATATCAATCTTTTTAAATCGCAGTTGTATTGCGAAAAAATTCAATCTCCTGCGCAATTTCCGGGACACACACGACAGTTTACAACTCGATACCCCTTTTTCTTGTGCTCCTGTTCCGGGTCAGTAGTCTTGCGTACAAAAATCACTGATCGAGTCGAATTCACTGTGCAAGAGGATTCACATGTTTTTCCCTTGGGGTTCAGCTTATTTCACTTTAAAAAGATTCAAAGTGTCATTTCTACTCGTACTTCTTTTGTGGCAGACATACAGCTGTACCGACAAACCTCGAAGAACATGTCAAACAATTTGTTTTAAATCACTTACACGTCAAAATGTGGCAAAATAGTGCCGAACTGTTGTTGTACACGTTTGCGTAGAAATTATTGTTATTGATTATTATTGTAATTTATCGTTTATTTCCCTTATTTCCATAGGAAATTATTTATTTCCTATGGAAATTGTGATACTGAAAATAAAAATTTTGACTTTCTCGATTCAGGTAGGACACAAAACTACCACTTACGTACAAAATCCGGTAAGACAAGGTACCAAAGTTTTAGCGCTTGTTTGCTACACAAATATTTGGACGAGAAAGTGCTCTTATTGATATATAGAACGGCAGCCAGACAAGACAACTGGTACTTTATGTTCATTTTCCCTACTGCAAGAATCGTTGAATCTGATATACACTAACTGTTGGCGTATCTAATGCCCTTAGGTACAACATTTTCTGCACTGTAATTAACCCTTAGCTCATTCCTACAGGTAATAACCCTTAATTTAATTATCGTGTTTTTTAGGCTGTAGGTGGAATCCCAGAGTACATGATACCACACTTGAGCTGTACGTTCCAACCCTATAAGTTTCTGATCTGTCTTGCTGCCGACATAGTGTACTTGCCTAACTGTAGATGAAACCTTCTAGTGTTACCATAAAATGAGAGCTAGCGAGGAGTACTTCCCTGACTTTCCTGTGGTGCTGTTAATGTAAATAACGATTTTCCACGTGTTTCTAAATTTCGAGTCTGAGCCATAAACGAAGGTTTTGAGCTGTTCCTCCTTGTTGCGTTATTTATTTTCAAGTTTTCCCCCAAATGGATAGCACATTAACAATATTTATTGTAATTTGTTTTCCTTCTAAGGACTACAGCTGATCGATTACAGTTGCATAAGAGTATAAATACGTGCTTCCATGAAGTTGCTTTGAATTTAACACAAAATTGACCATGAGAGTTACCTAGCATTAAAACATATTAGAAATTCTCTACAGAAGTAGAATGTTATTTAGTTGAGATTAAATTAAGGCATAGATAATGAGTCGAAGCTTTACCTTGCACGTTTGAGGCGCTCGTTCGTGACTGCGGTTGGGAGATTATATGCTTTGCATATTAAGTTTCTTGACGTGGTATTGTGCTATTCAAACATGTGATCTTATGTCAACAGTCCAAGCAAAATATATGTGATTTCAATAAATTTCAATAACAATAGCACGATTGTATCGAGTATAGGCACGCAAGGCGTGCCTAGCCGCTCATAACGCCCATTGCACGCAGCGTTTTTGGACGATTCCTACCTGACATTTTATTTCGAGCCCTTAAGGTAACTTGAAAATGAAAGAGAACACCATCTAATACCATCTTGTGAGAACGAGTTCTTAGGCGACCGAACTGTGAACTCTTTCCGGTGAACTGATCTCCGATAAGTAACGGATTCACCTGAACAAAGAAAGCAAAGAGAGAATCTGGCCTTTGTAGACCATGCTATTATCGGGGGGGGGGGCACTCAGCAGATTCTCGGGTAGGGAGGTGCAGCCCGGGTGTTTAAACCCTGACCCTGTTTAAGACAAAACTCTCTGATTTTGCTACCCTGTTTAAGACAGATTTCAGATTTTTTGTACCCTGTCTAAGACATTTAACTCAACATCATACCTCCTTACGGCTAGAATGGACTACTCAGAGACTGTTTCTCATTTCAATATGCTGAACATTGGCAAAATTTGGCTTTTTGTGAGGGTTCTGTAGTTAATGAATACATAAGGTCGTGTAACGATACCCTGTTTAAGACAAAAATTGATGAAATCGATACCCCTTTCAAGACAAAATCCTCTGAAAACCATACCCTATCGGGCCGCACGTCCCCGTTAAGGCCATATAGGGGAGTACCCCCCCCGGGGCTATTATACAGTCGCCCTGAGCAGATATGTCTTGATAATGATATTTGGCTGCGTTTTTTTATTTTCCTTTCTTTATACATTGCCATAAAACACTTAGGGCATTCAAATGCCCGTTATGTTCTACACGTATAGTTTTGCCTTTTTTATTTATTAAAGATTTCAGTTCGTTAAATGGAACGCCATCCGAGACCAGACTCGGACACCAACCTGAATAATCCATCTCCGTATTTGGATCGTTCACACTGCAATCAAAGATAGGTTTCCTCCAGATTCTCATTGGGTTAAACTACACTGCTTTTGTTATCAGCGTTTTACTCCAAGGCAAAATGTAACTTCCCCAAAGATTATTATCAATTACTTACTTGAGTTACTCTTTAAGCGAACATTTTCTTTGTATTCTTTTTACTTTTTATTTCCAATTTAAAGGAAACTTGTTTTGAGTGCAAGAAGATCAGCGAATAGCAAACTGCGATTCTTCTGGATTAGTAAAAAATGAAACCAGCTAATTATAGAAAACAACGCAAAAGTACAAAACTTGTTTAAAAATTTATTTTAACTTTAGTATCAAAGTGCAAAATAAAAAATGATGCAAAACAACATATTGAAAAGTGGAATCTCACAGTTAACTAGGAATTCAAGAATATATTATCTGCCTATATGATAAATGGCACTAAACATTCCTCTTGCAGGATCTGCAGGCATTCACGCAAGAGCTCTTCACACTCTTCCACTTGTCAGGATGACGTCTGAAGTAAAACGCTGTTCCACCAATCACAATCACGATAATGATGCACGTGACCACTATACCGGCTATAGCTGCACTGTTGGGCAGAGTGCGTGCCACGTAAACACCACCTGAAAATAATGAAAAAGAAGTGTTTTTCTTAAACTACACGAATGGTTGCCACATAGACCAGGTTTCGAAATTCCCTGATTTTTCTATGATAAAGATTAAATTTCCCTGACCAGTGGTTTCCAACCTTTCCTCACAGTTCACTTTCCGTCTAATTTATTATTGACAAAGACAGTTCGCATTATTCATTCAACAAAAAGTCATCACTGAGATGACAGTGACCTAAAATAGTTCTTTCAGCCTTTGGCACGAATAAATCAATGTCTTTAAAATTTCAATTTTCCCTGACTTCTCATGAAGATATAAATTTTCCCTTACTCAGTGTGTAATTCTCTGACTTTTCTCTGACGTTGAAATTGCTTTCCCTGGTCATTTCCTGACCTTTGGCAATCCTGAGTCACGAACGAAAACCGGCATCGCACGCCATACGCGCAAACAAAAGGAAATTTGTTTTTGAGAACAGGGGCGTCCAATCTTTTCAAGAAGGTTTAAAGGGGATTGGTTTTTTAAGGTTGCCGGTGAAAATAAGTATTTTGACGGTAAAGGTCAAATTTCCAATCAACTGAATCCCGTGACGGTTAAACCCATTCAGGCCAAATATCATTTAGGCCTGAACCAAACGAGATCAAAAGAGAGTTGATGAAAGTTCAAACTCTCGCTGTGATTTGGCCCCTAACTCTAATGCACTCTCATCGTCACTTGGGCGTTGTCAAAGAGACTGAATCCTCATCCAACTCTTGGGAACTCTCACTCTCGTTTGGCCCGTGCCGTAGGATAAGAACACCCTTCATTTGCCGCGGGGTGAACGTTAAAAAGTCAGCAATTGTAAGCTTCGTCACGCTTAACCCTTAGTTCAGACGGTTACAATTCTAAACTGTATTTCATTTAGTTCTTATTTGGTATGTCTAGGACTACTCTGAAAACCACCTAAGGGCCGTGAGATGATGATGATGATGATGATGATGATGATGACGATTTCATATTACGAGCACTCCCTCTCTGTGAGGCTTATGAGCTCGGAAATGTAACCAGTTTTAACTGTTATCATTTCTTAATGCTGTAAGACCCAGACTTACTCCCTTGAAAGCTATTTAATATCTTTCTTAGCAGGCAAATGGTCCCAATGTTTTACATTTCTGGGGACGAAGCTACTCTGAATGAAGGATTGTGTTGTCAGAGGGTAGAAGATAGGAATTGGAGTACAGGTGCCTTGTGCATTTCGTAATTGTGGGTGAGTTCAGTTTATAAGGGTTTATTGCTTGGCTGAAGGGATTTTAGAATCTATTATTTGAAGAATACCGTCAAAGCTTGTTCAATACCCGCTTCTTCTAGCCCGTGTACAGCCGCTCGCTATCTCAAGAAAAATCGGAGAGCGGGCGGATGCACACAGGTTAAATTGTTCAAACGAACTTCAAAATACGTGAAACATTTTAAATGGACTAATTCAACAAAATGTTTTATTACCTTCGTCCGTTTCCATGGTAGCAAAGCCGTCAGATATGGACGAATCCACTTTGAACCAAGTTTTCAAGTCCAGCGCGTCTGACGAGTGGTAAAACTGTATTTTGGACGTGACACTCGAGTCCACCTTCATTCCGATTTTAAACTTTTTCTTCGTCTCTAAGGAGTGCGGATTCACCACTAAGAAATCACTGGCGTAACCATGACCAACGCCCATCCGACCGCCCTTTTCTTCAATCATCTTCTGGCCATCATCCGAGGACATTAGCTCAACGCTGATTGGCTGTAACTGTTCCAGAGTCTCCGGCTCAAACGTCACGTGCTGACCACTTGAGGAAAAATATAAACAAAGCTCATCAAGATAAAGTAAAGTTAAAACGTAGATGACCGATTATGAGCCTCGGTGACCGAAATAGTCTAGGGATGGAAATCCTTTACTTCCACTACCAACAGATTTTTTTCTCAGACTGAATTGCAGCTGTTTCTCGGCCGGTTGTCTATTTTTCAAGTGGCTGATTATCATCCTCCGTTTCTTGCAAACTGGCCTAGTGCTTGGGTTTTGAGCGAAAGTGACGTATAATTTGCTTTGTTCTCATGGCCTGTATGATTTGAACAAGTGGTGCTATTGTAAAGTGAAATAAGATGTGATTATCCCGACTTTAAAACGTTTGATACCTACTCGGCAAATTTGAAGGTGCCGCCAAGTCTGCCAATCATCTTAGAAATCTGCTCGATGTTTGATATAATAATGCGTCCCTTCTGGCTGCGATTGGAGAAGTTGTTGTTCCTGGTACTCATGTAATAGTAAGTTCCGATTCCCGTCACCTTCTTCGGTCCTAAGTCAAAGTATGTTCCAGCGTCGTCCAGTTCGGACATTTCACCTCCAAACTGCCCTGCAAAATTTTGATTCAAAATATTTATACATGTTCTACACCAAGGTAATCACACGGCTAATATAGAGAGTTTAAAAACTAGGGTGAATATCCTGAGAACTGAAGGATCAATACACGTCCCGGTAGAGCGCAAGAAACGTGATCACGTTGTCTAATAACATATGTTGGTCAGTTCTCGCTATTGATTTGCCGAGGACGGCTAAGAAATGTAAACGTCTCCTGTCCACTTTTCTAAAAAACCTCCTTTGAATAATACTTCTGCTTAACATAGTACGGGTTATATTAATTTAGGATACCATAGTGGATAGCTTACTGTTGTCCAGCACAGCCAGATTTTGCAGAATGTTCCTGTCCAATCCTAGCAGGTTGGTCTTGTCCAGGAGTGATGGGTAATTTCTGCCCCATTCATTGCTACTCAGTAGCAACACATTTGATCGATCAGTACCAGCTTTTCCCTGTCCATCGTTGTTGTTGGGATTGGTGTTTGAACCAGTCCACCTAAAGAAAACAGCGATAACACCTCATTACTGAGCGTTTCCCAACTTCAAAATGGATGAGTTAGCCCAAAAGGAACGTTAAAGTACTAGCAAAAGACCGTAGCCAAATATTGTTGCCTTTCCCAGGACATGAGATCCTGATTGAATGTTACGACGAACACGCATGTCAGTGGTGGCCATAAATTTCATTCCTTGTATCAGCTGGAGAGATTATCTTTTCTTGGTATAAGTGAAAGGACCAGTACAAGCATTTTTTTTATGTTTACAGATGGAAAGCTCCATTTGTTTAGCGCTTCATATTCAGCGTTTCCGTTGTATACATCGATATTGAACTGCAGTGGTTAAGTCAGGTACTACGTATGACAGTTTATTTGGATAGCAAACATGAAAGCTCCTAAATGATTTGAATTAACGACTCCACTCAACTCTTAGTTTGGATTCTTGACCTTTAATAGCTTTTATCAACGTAAGTTTGTTTCCTGCCCGGAAGACAAAAGTGAAACAAGCACACGACTTACTGAAAGTGGATGTAATCGCCATCCTTGACACGCACGGTGTTTGGAACAAAGTCGTACTCTACACCAGGGTAAACTTGGACAATGTTACCACGCTTTCCACGAACGTTCAAGTTGTGAATCTTTACGTTCTGAAGATCAGAAGGCCGCTGGCGAACTGCGAACGTATGGGACCTACAGAATAAATAAAAACTTCGAACTACAGACAAAAAACATAAGAAAGAAAAGAGATAGTCCAACCACTTTAATACTGTCTGCAAAAAGAGGTGTCCGTAAAATGGACGAGCGAACATAATTCTAAGTCGGTGAGGTATGATCGTCAGGGTGAGTAGTCCTGAGAAGGACTGTTTGTGACATTGACTGACGTTTCGACAACCAGAACGGGAGTCATCATCGGAGTAAGTGAATTGTGAATCGCCAGTAGATGTTGTAAGTCTCTGGTTGTTGTCCTGATTGGTCGACGAACTCACGATGTTATTGGCCGTCTGTCTGTTAAGCCGTGATGTGACTTAATTTGACTGATGATGACTTCCACTCAGGTTGTCGAAACGTCAGTCAATGTCACACAACCAGTCCTTCTCAGAACTGCACTAAACATAATTCTGTCATCCCGTGAATTGTGTGTAAATACCATACTAAGTCAGCAAACACTGATTAGTGATATGACGAGACAGGTGACGGTTTTTAAACACAGTGAAAGTTTGAAGTAAACAAGTGCAAGTGTGCAAAATGCTACAGAGTCGGGAATGAAAACAAGTAAGGGCAAAAAATATGCAGATCATCCATTATTTAAATTGGAAAATAAAGCTCACCTGTCCTGAAAAACACGGCCATACTGATTGGTGTTGATAGCCAGTCTAAGCTTCAAATCAAAGCCAGGAAAGAGCGCCACCTCAGGGTTCTGTTTGAACACATAGCCCCTCTGTGCCGCAATGGTCTCGTTCATTCCATACTTCCCTCCTATATCAAGCTTGCTTTGTTTTAATCCATTCATGGAGCTGTTCACGGAAGAGTCCCAGCCATCATAGTCACCAGTGGAAATGTTGTATCTAAATAAAGGTAAAAAGATAAATTTAGCACATCACCAGTGCACTGCTAGCCATTAGCTCAACTTCCTTCTCAAGGTCTCTTCTTCCCGCCAGCAGAGAGAAGGGATCTATTCAAATGAAAGCTACTGAGTAGTACTTTCCTGTCGTACTGTTTATTATGCTGTACAAAGCTGGTCCTATCTTTTCAAAGTGTGACCATTAAAACGACAGCCAATCAGCGGGACGTACTTGAAGGTGGTGTTGTGTGTTTTTACAATACTTTTGAAAACGAACTTTCTATCCTAGCCCTCTTTGAGAATGAAAGAGGGGAGGAAACAGAAAAGAGAGCCTGGAATTACGACCAAGCTTAACTCCGGTTTTCGAAACATGACGCGATAAACGCGAAAAGGAGCGTAACCTGCGATTACACACCCCGCTTGGACCAACTTTCGTTTGGAAAAAAGCCTGGTTGCAGGAGCGATGCCAAATACCTGATTCGTAGGATACAGTTCTCATGATTCAAATCAGGCAAAGTCCAGTTGTACTTGTTGGTATAACCCCCTTTTCCGTTGCCAAGGTGATTGTCACGTGACCAGTCAGTTTCTCTGCACTCAGGAGCGGGGAGGTCATGTGACGGGAACTCTTTCCATGTAGCATTCTTTGACTGTCGGAGAAACGAACAAGAATTAAATAAACATATTATGAGAAATATACGAGAATTTAGGCTCTGACAATATTATGGAGGAGATTTCGGCTGATTGAGAATGAAGTATGTGTACGTACGTATGCACGTTTTCGTCTTTCGTGGCCCCTGTGTTCTGTCATCAGATGTGCGATTGCAGGTTCATAGCACTGTTGTGTGTCGCAACTGCTAGCCTGTTCCAGGCTCTCAGATAGTAGGGACTGCACGAAGGTTAAAAAGGGAACGCGAAAATAAGACGCGCGGGATCTGGAAAAAAAGGGGGCGGTGGCGGATGGTCTCTCTCCAGCTCCTACGCGTTTTTCGCGCTCGTTTTCTCAATTCACGCTTTCCCCACTATCTCGGAGCCTGGAACAGGCTACGCAACTGCCGAATGTAATTTATAGCCTAGTTAGTTGTTTTAAACTTGATTAAATTCGTTACGGACTTGTAAAACAACTTTAAGCGCATGCTTTGGAGTTCGCTGTTATACATAGAGAAAATAGCAACAACGACAAATGAGGCACGTGAGCATATCGTTTTGAACTACAATTTATTCCATACCTCGCACTCCTCTTGTGTGTTTGGTATTTTATAGTTCCTCCATTTCATTTTTTTCAAGTATTCTTTAGGTAACTCACACGCCCAACGGCCCTTGACATTCTCGCTTTCTGATTGGTACAGCTTACACCTTGAAACATCGTTGGTTAAAACTGCGATGTCCTGAAAGATGACAAAACAAGACGGATTCATTCCAAATAGCGGACATTCCAGTGAGCTGCTGCAAATACGCAAAACTGGTTGGCTCATTTGTCATCATCTACAGGCTTTTATAGTACAACGCTAAATTTTGGCGTGCTCCCATTGGTCGGAATCGATCACGTGACGCAAAAGTGTCTCTCCTCAGCGGGCGCCTATCAGTGCATGGTGCCCGTTTTTGGCAATTTTCGGTCAAAATTTAGCGCTGTACAATAAAAACAATAGAGTACTTCTGTCTCAGGTCCTATGTGGGATAGGTTCCCTCGAAAATTTGACGTTCAACTTCATATAAGCCCTTGAACAGATTTGTTGTGATCATCAAATTTCCTCGGGCAACCTATCACACGATAGTCCCTTCGACAGAAGAACTAGTACTCTATTGTTTAATAAGTACACATTCACCGTGTTCTATTGCAAATACACGAATCGGATTGGCTCAATAACAGTTGTCTACTCGCTGATACACGTCGCTAGCGTGCGCTATATCCTTGACAGATAGATTTTGTCTTTTTTTTAGTACGACGACCTAAATATCAGCGTTTTCCAATTTCAATCGTAAAACATATTATTGTGCGAGTATGACCTAAGTATCTCCGGTTTTGATAGCGATCATTTGCGATGTTCAACTCGGGTTGCCATATTGAGTATTGGCGGTTTTTAAAACTCACACTCGCAGTCTTTAATAATTGTTAAATCGACGAGTAAAAAGGCGAGGAGGGAAGGGGTACAGAAAGGCGGATGAAAGAAAAAGGATTTTTATTCCTCACCTTCCAAGGGGTCGGGTGCCAGTAAGGATAATAATCTCTCTCTTCTGGACATTCATATCCGCGCCGAGTTCCTCCTGGATTTTGTCTTGTGTAAATGGCTGCTTCTCGTTTCAATTTCTAAAGAAATAACAATAGCAATCATCGTCATCATCATTATCATCATCATCATCATCATCATCATCATATCCTCATCCTTGTGTTCATCGTTGTCATCATCATTATCATCATCATCATCATCATCATCATCATATCCTCATCCTTGTGTTCATCGTTGTCATCATCATCATCATTATCATCATCATCATCATCACCTATTACCTGAAGATGTAAATTTAGCTTACAACTTAAGACTCAAACTAGACCCAACACTCTAGATTTATTTTCAGTTTTTGCTAGTGGCTTCCACCGATACTGATGATGTTGCCAGTTAGCGCTACGAGAAAACGATTTATTATTCACGTTAAAAAGCATGTTCAATCACTTGGTTAGATTGGTACTTTGAGAACTTTAACTTTTCAAGCTGAAGGCATGTGATTTGACACCCACTCATGGTTACCAAGTGTATCTAGTTTCTCACAACTCATTCAAGGTCCCATTAAGTATTATCATAAGAGGCCGCGTGGCAAACAAACGAAAAAAGTTTCTATACTGACCTGATCAGCAGTAAAAAGCCCTTTGTTTCTACTCCTGTATTTACAGCCTGTGTAGTAATTATAATCCTCGTGCATTCCAAACCTAACCAAGAGAAATATTCAATATTAGACTACTTATATAACAGGCATGAAAGTAATTACAGACAGGTCTGCAATGTTTTGGCAGGTTAATAAGTTTAAAATGACTAATTTTGCAGATTTTATAGTACCTGACATCATTGTTGCAGTCGTAATTTTTACACAAGACTGGGTTGTCTGGGATGGTTCTAGACAAATAAAAAGATGTACAGTTACTGGAAAAGTTAACACCAACATAACAACCAATAACAGATCTAATGAGTCACAAATGAACCTACTGTGTGGTGGTTCCATCTCGCACATTGTCACCGCACATGTACTGAAATATCATTTCACAATGGTTGTTTGGGTCTGCACAGGAATGCTGATTTGTCCTGGTATAAACAAAGCGCAGGTTAACACTGACAGTTGTGGTAACATTCTTAGAGTAATGTATGCCTCAAAGAGGTGCCCACTTCAAACAGGCATCTGTTTAAGAGGGGTATGCTGGTCTCTTAGATAAGTGTCCATATTAGAGTGGTGTGCACCTTAAAGGGTGTCCATCTTGAAAAGGCGTCTTCCTTAGAGAGGTGTCTACACTAAAGCCATGTCCCTCTTCAAGAAGTGTTCATCTTAAAGGGAATTCCCCCTTAAAGAATTGTCCATCTTAGAAAGGTGTTCTCCTTAGCTCTTAGAAAAGTGTCCATCTTAGAGGGTTGTCCAGTTTTCCTTACAGAAGCATCCACCTAAGAGAGGTATCCCCCTAAGAGAAGTGTCCATCTTAGAAGGATGCTTTCCTCGGAAAAGTGGCCATAAATAAATAAATAAATAAATAAACACCTTTATTTATCTATGCCGGGGTGATCCAGTCAGAGTCAAAACTGACTCTGTTATCAAAAGGAGCCCTGACCATCTTAGAGGTGTTTCCACTTTGGACAGGGAACCACTTTAGAGAGGTGTCCATCTCAGAGAAGTGGGAGTGTGGTGATATCGTGGTTAGTGCATTGACTTCAGAAGGTCGATGGTTCAAGGCCTGGTCCCTGTCCTGTGTTGTTTCCTTGAACAACAACCGTTACTCCACATTTTCTCTCTCTTATAAGTTAGTACACCTGTTATACACAGGTGTATAAATGGATACCAGTGACACACTGTTGGGGGCAACCCTGTGATAGACTTACATCCCATCCAGCGGGGAGTAGCAATACTCTCAATTGCTTCATGCTGCAGAAACTGGGTTAAGCTCCAGCAGTGTAGGCCTCCTATGGCTTGTTTGGAACTTCACCTACCTACCATCTTAGAGCAACTCCAGCTTAGCATACATCTTTGCCTTAGAGAGGTTTCTTTCATAGAAAAGTTGCCTCTGTATTAAAGATTGCATTTCGTAAAGAGGTTTCTGTTATGGAAAACAGCTCTCCTCAAGGAAGTAGTCCACCTTAGAGAAGTGTTCCATTCAGAGAGGAATCTGTTCTAGAGAGACTTTTGTCTGGGTGTCTTCCTTCAACAAGGGTCCACCTTAGGAAGGAGTCTAACTTAGCTTTAAGGCGGGGGGGGGGGGGGTGTCTAAGGGAAGTGCCCACCTTAGACAAGTGTCTACCATGGAGAGGTGCCTGGTTGCCCTGGTTGTATGGGATCTGTGAGAAAGGTGGTGCCTCACATACCTCACATGGTTTTCATGCTCGATTTCTCCTTGCTTTTCCTACTATCTCCAAGCCTGGAACAGGCCGTGCCAGCCTTAGAGGCTTAATGTCTCCCTTAGAGAAGTGTCTACCTCTGAGAGATGTCTGCCATAAATTTAGAGCTGTGTCACTAAATAAATGATGTGGTAAGTATAAGGGTACTAAAACATAACATTACCATTCAATAGGTAAGATTGAGCCTTCGTAGTAGTACAACTTTCCAACATTGTATCCACCTCGATTATTGTTCTGTGAGTCAAATAACCTGTTTGGAAGATTGAAACACCAACTATTATCTTTAAAAAACCCAGTGCCAGATACAAATAAAGACAGATCATTACTGTGAAGACAATATAAAATTTAAACAAGAAAACTTTACCTGTTTGCATTATTTCGTTCCCTGCGAGCTTCATCAAGACGATTGTTGCATCCTCTGAAAGAAATGATCAAAAGGCAACGTTAAATATGTTATTCCCTGGGGGGTACTCAGGTATGTCAGTGACGGGGTCAGATGCGAGTGCCTTTTTCAGGTTTTTAAAAAATTGGTGATTTGGACCTTTTGTGATCATTATTTTTCTAGTGGACTTATTTTGGGTAGAAGGATTTTTGTAGGTCTTCTTTAAAAGGTTTTGCAGATTAATTGATGTTCAATGTTTTGTGTGTCTGACCTTCTGATGAAATGTGCAAAAATAATACTGTTTACTTCTAGTCTAAAATGGGGTTGAAAATGAAACTTAATCTCAGATCGGGTATCAAATAGCTCTAATTTTTCAGTTAACTTTTCTCAGTTACAGTAAAATTTTTTTGAACATGGATGTGAGGCTATTTGGGGCAGAAATGGCAAAATTTCCTGAAATTGCCTCACATCCACATTCAAATACACCGCAATGCAGATAAGGAAAGTTAACTGTGAAAAGGGCCATCAGAACATTTTTAGTCTAAGATGGGGTAGGGTTTCCCCTACAAAACTTTTTCAAGTAAACCCACCCCTTCTCCGGAGAGAGACATATGTCTTCTACATCAAGCTGCCCATCAAAGAGAAGTGTCCGTCTTCTTAGAACATAGTTCTCTTATTCCACATACAACCCTTTACAATACTGGTTTTCAGTTATTAGAAAAGGATACGGTATTCTGCTTTTGAATTTAGCTTAAGGCAATCAAAACTTAAGCAATTAAGTGACATTGACAAAGTTAATAAAACTGGAAGTAATTTGGGACAAAGTTAATAATGCGATCAATACTAGCATGATACACATAGTAGTTGAGAATCTAGTGGAGTAAACATAAAATCACAGTAGTTTATAAAAATAGTTCCTCCTGACGTAGGCTAGTGGTATATTTCCCTTCTTTCGATTTATAATGGACGTCAGAAATCGATTTCCCGGCTGCGTCTGAGGCACATTCTACAAAGAGTCAAGCAAAGGTCAATCTTACCTTGGATTATGAATGTATAAATCCGCTGCAACTAAACTCCACAAAAACGAAAACAAAAGAAGGGAATGCATATTTCTTCTCGAAGTGTTTCTACTTTCTGCCACTCCGAGATATCGCGGCGGGCGTGCAAGTCGATTTTGAAATCATTTGTTTATAACCCCTTCTAATAATACCAAATATGGACATTGGTTTCTCTTCCGGGAGATGACATCACTGGGATATTAGGGACTTTAAGATACGGTGACTACGGACTACGGACTACGGTTGGACGCGCGGTTTTCTTTGGCTGAAACACTAGGCCGAGTACACAACGAGTGGCGCAAAAATGGGAAGTTAAGACCGCAGACTACGGACAACAGACTACGAACGAAGAGCGAAGGTCAACTCTACACTAAACAGACACAAAATCTCTTTTAAAAGATTCGAGATGCTCTGGTTTTGACTTGTAATCGTCGCACTGCAATTCAAAATGTAATTGCACGTGAGGCTTGCGTGGAAGCTTAATCAAATTTTCAGAGCTGGCTTTTCAAATTACTTCGCTCGCAAAACTACTTCAGAAGCAAATTTGACTAATTACTTCTCAACTTGAAGGGAAGCCATTTGTGTCTAGAAAGAGCAAAGTGAAGAGTTAATATGACAAGCTATATTCAAAACACCAAATTTAATTTCATTCTGGAAAACAACGCGGTGGTCAAAATCAGTAAACAAAGTAAGCCGTACATTTTTCGCTGTTCTGAGTTCATAAGCACTTGAAATTGTTCCAAATGCGTATTGGTTTGTAGTTCAAGCGTTACAGTACAAGATCACCTCAATTTTCTAACTTAAGACTACTTTTTCATACCATCTTCAGTTCCTCGTACTACACCACGCTGTACTACGTGAAATCCTTCCACTACGCACCGTCGTGAGCTTGCGACGGTGGGGACAACAGAACACAAATGTCTCGTCCCAGTCCTAAAGTGCCTCCCGTCCGTAGTCCGTAGTCCGTAGTCACCGTATCTTAAAGTCCCTATTGAAGTGTCGCGCCGGTTGAAAAGAAGATTACATGTACGGTGTTATTAGAGATCAGAAGGAGTTTTAAAGTTCTGCTTTTTCTTTTTTTTGGCATATGTAAAATGTTGGTGATAAAATTCTTTTGTAAGTCTTGCCTTTCCTAGCTATTAATTTTTTTTCCCAACCAAAGGCATAAGACGAGAAATCGTTGCCGAAGTGGCTGTAGAATGAAAATGTCACGCAACAGGCCTGCTTCTCTGAAAATTAAAAATGATACCACCTTATAGACATCCCGTGTTTTCTCTTGCATCAGTTGTTAAATTTATCAGTTGCTATCAAACTCTTCTTTGATAAGACGCTGATACACAAGAATGTTCATACCACATACGGTCTTGAAGGCGGTAAAAAGTAGGAAGTGTCGAGTGTCACGCAATATTATAATACGAGATAATTAACAATTATTCTACGAGGGCGCGCTGGATATCGAATGATAGATAACCAACGAGGCGCGTAGCGCCGAGTTGGTTATAATCATTTGATATCCAGCAAGCCCGAGTAGAATAATTGTTTTATTAAAAACTTAACCACTATTAAAAAAAATCAAGAAAGAAAGGGAAAAATGAGAAAAGAAATTTAAACGGAACAAGAATCGCTCACATGACTGAACGAAAAAGGCGCCAAAACCTTGCGCAGTGTTGCAGCGTTTCATTGCAAAGCTGAATGAATCAATGAAAACTGCTCGAAAGTGAACAAAGTAGCACAAGTTTTGGAAAGAAATCTTCTAATTATTGGCTCTGAAATATGGTACATGTTTGATTTTTCCTGAAACATTGTTGTTATCATCGTTCAAAGCGGATTGAAGCTGTACAATTTCACCATATTAGCTGCTGGAGTTGAACTGAACTGAACAAGTTTGTAATTTGTTCGCACAGCGGAGCCATCATGTGCGTGTTTCATCGAACTGAAGACAGAACAAATTTGAACTTGAAGAGGTAATTTTCATGCAGCTCAGAAGCAAGATTACTGTAGTGAGGAACATTAGAAGTCACCATCATAATTTGTTAAATGCAAAGTGCAAAATGCAGTTGTTCTCGGTGTAGAGGTTGCGGACGGAATGGTAAGCTTCAAAACAACATTCAAACAGCTGGAAAAGCGATTCAACTCCCTTTACATGGCATCCGATTTCTATCTGAGCATTTGGACCTGTTGGAACACAGAGCTACAACGAGTGCAGGTAAAACCAGTGTCAATTTGACGTGTTAAAGGCGAAAAAAATCTCGCCCTTCCTTCCTTCTTGGTAGTTTGCGGCTGTATTTTTTTAGTACTTGTTTAGACTGCTTCATGGTTTTCGCACCGACTCGCCAGGAATGTGTGATAGTTTTTATTAAATGCTCCTGCCAATTTCACTGTGTTTTATTTTATGTCTTGTCTTGATATTTTGAAGTGGAAAGCTTTCCCGATAAAACCTACCGTGTTCAATTTCAATGATCGACGTGACGATCGATGAAAGAAATTAATTGTAAACACGACGCTTAATGCTTAAATTTCTATTTCTGCACAGTTTCTTCAACCAATTTTGACTTGTGTTAGACGACGCTGTTGGTGATGCTTGTTGGTGACGATGTTGGAATTTCTGCTTAATTTAAATTCGCTGCCAAGGGATTTTTCTCGTCCATTTTTCTCGTCGGGTTGCTCGCGAGGAAAAAACTTTCAGCTCACTTTGTTGGTGAGTGTTCATTGACCATATTTGTCGCAGCAGGTATATGAGCTGATAGCCTAGCTCCGTTCAGCCAATCAAAATGCTAGAAATTCAATATACCTAGTCCAGTTTTTAATAATTCGTTTTATGCTACTTAACGTAACTATCTCAACATGAGCGGGTATAGGCAAGATGGCGGCGCATGGGTAACGTTGCACCTCGAGGTGTAATTGACTTTGGTAAGGATATTTTCCACGTGTTGTTAGATCTAGAACTTTTTTCTTCTTTTGTTTATCGTTCAGATAGGTTGTCAGTATAGAATAGCTTAATTGAAATTATACCTCCTACAGGATGAAATGCGCGCTAACTTAAGCTTACCTAATTTGGTTCAAAATGTTTCTGAATGTTTTTAGCCGACCATGTGTGACAAGTTTTAAGTTAGCTAGCTCATAGGGAATTCGGCAGTTTTAATATACTCTATCTAATAAAAGCAAAAATTGAGACATGTTCTTTTATACTTTAACACCACAGAGAAAATTCGTGGAAATCAGTAAATTTGTGGCTTCACGTGTACCGTATTTTCTCGATTAAACGCCGGACCTCGAATAAACGCCGGGTTCAAATAAACGCCGGGTCTACAGGGCCGAGTTTAAAATAAACGCCCCCGGCGTTTATTTGAGGTCCCGGCGTTTATTCGAGATGGGTATATTAAATCAGGATTTTGTGTCGTGACTGTATACTAGTTCTTTTTCTACCATTATGTTTGAATTTATACACTAATATACAAACCAAACTACCTTTTACAAAAGTACTTCTCACTAAAACAGAAGAAACAAACGGCGCATCAGGTATCGTGTCAATCTCTTTTAAAACATTGTAACTTTTCTGTGGGCTTGTACATCAAGCAAGGATCATCTCGAGGGTGTCTCCAGCAGTTCCTTGCAACTGTATCGTTCCATAATTTTGCCTTTTTCAGAGCTGATGGTGAAGGAACCTTGCCACCACCCTGCTGTAAATTGCTTGCACAGTACGTTTGCAGTCGAGCAGTTACCGATACACTTCGTCCTTGTTTCATGCACGGAGAAACGTAATGTTGAGAAGAGTTCAATCAAGTGCTGTTTCTGTCAGTGAATATGTTTTTTTTTTTATAAATAACTTACCAGATTCACTTAGATGAGACAATGTTAATGACATTGTTTCACATTTTTTTGAACGTTTTTGTTGAAATTTGGGACTTGGTTCAATAAACCTCCAATACTGAAAAATGCATTTAATAAATAAACGCCGGGCCCCGAATAAACGCTGGGTCTACGAGGCCCAGTTTTAAATAAACGCCCCTGGCGTTTAATCGAGAAAATACGGTACGCTAGACCTGAGTATTTACATATTAAGCTTAAGTTGACTTTTAGTGAAATGAAATGTGAACAGCCAGGTCCAAAGCTTAAGATTCCTTCTACTTTATCTGGGGAGGCAGTGTTCTCCTTATCAGGCGGTAACCGGTAAAATTTACTGCTTGTGGCACCGCTTGTTACTGGTTAGCCGGAACCAGATAAAGGCCTGGATTAGAAACATCCAACTGTTTGGGGTGGTAAAAGATTTATTATTGGATTGTATTATGACAAGATTTATGTCCGTCGTACTGCGTGCCTAGCCTGCGCCGCAGACGGAATATGACCATTAGATTACGTCTGTGACGCAGGCTACTGCATACCACCTAAGTGTAGTTTTAGTAACTTTTCTCATTGTCCATGCGTTTGTACAATATTAGATGTAGTCTTATCATCTCGACATTTCTAAGTTTGTTAGATAATAGTCTCATCTTCTCTACGTTTCTCCGCACATTTCTACCTTAGTAAGATGTTAGTTACAAGTATCTTTTTAACGTTTCTCCGTATGCCAGTACATTCTTAAGGTATTAGTCTTCTGGACATTTTCCATGCGATAGTGTGTGCGTCAGTGGTGGAAGGCGCGGTCTTATGTTCTCGACTGTCGACATTTCTCTGTACGTTAAAACATTCGAAAAATATTGTTATCTTCTCAACGTTTGTCCGTGTGCTAGTATATTCGTAATTTAGATGTTGTTAGTTGTATCTCCTTAACATTTCTCCGTACGTTAGTATTGTCGTGAGATACTGGTGTTATCTTCTTAACGTCTATATCCGTACGTTGGTTTGTTCGGGTTTGTTCGTAATTTACTCTTAGTATTGTCTTCTCCTCGAAGTTCTTCGTTTGTGCCTTTGTAAGGAGTATATCTCATCTTCTAGGCGTTTCTCAGTACGTTTTTTAGGTTGCTGTAAGCTTTTTCTTCTCGACGTTTATCTGTACGTTAATACGTTCCAAGTGACAGGAATTACAAACGTCAACCGTTCTGAAGGGTTTTCGAGGCGTATGTTAGCCTAGTGTCATGCCGGCAACATTTTGGGTCTCATGACGACAATTCCACTCCAGGGTAGAAAAAGATTTTCAACAGAGCTGCTTTACCGGTCTAAAAAACTGACTTACCTGTTACCCTGAAAACTAGGGAGAACACTGGGGAGGGGGGGTGGGGGGTGCTCCTTGGAAGTTTTAGACCTTGCCTTTACAATCCAGACCCATTTTCAGGCATGGTCTGTAAAAACCATGCCCATATCAGACTTTCAGACCAAAGTGGAATCCACAACCAAAACGCACGAACTATTTTTAGACAGAAGCAGCTCCAAAAGCCCATTTGGGGCAGCACATACTTATATGGCTCATGTGAGGGATTCCTGTCCACCCACTGGGTACAAATTCTTCAGATCTCCCTGCAAAATGATGTGTTTAGTCATTTTGTTTGTAGTGCCCAGGATTTCAGAGTAATTCAGGCCAATCTGATAAAAAAAATAAGATTGGGAGGTAAATGAAAAAGATGAAATCAGAAGACTGATCCTGATTAAAAAATTCTACCCTCTAGAATATTTAACACTAGGTTAACTACTACCTTGTGGAGATCTGGTATTCAGTAGTCAATTCCTGTTGCTGTGTAACTGATATTTGTATTAAATTATTCATTTATTAGCTCTCTGATGTGTTGTTGTCTGAGGATGCTTTGAGGATGACTACATGTAGACATTCAAGCAGTTTTAAAGAAAAGCACCTCAGATGACACAGGAAAGGCCAGTTTCATTTCGCATTTCTCTTTTGGTAAGAATAAAAATTTACAACTTGTTGTGCCTAAAGATTTATCCAAGAGGATGTGGTAGGACTGCTCAATTTTAGAGCCAATTTATGGAAAGTGTTTCTAATCATCCCCATTTTCAGTCTCATGTTGCACTATAATAATAAAGTACTGAACATTGGTAAACTATGCAATAGAATTGAATTTGAGTTACTTGATGAATGAGCCATTTTTTCGCTGGCTTTCCCTTTTTAGACACTCGCTGCTCTGCTTTTCCAACATTATTACCAGCAAAATTTGCTTACCTGTATACAGCTATTTCAATTAACGTTGTCAGATTTTAAAACGTTGAGCTTACGCAGCAAGACCGAAAGGTAGTATGGGTAGCTGTAAATCTTTTGTGATTTGGCTGTAATTTCATGGTTGTCACTACCATAGGATGGGTGAAAGTACCATAAAACACTTGTCTGTGTGATAACCTAAAAGGTTTATACTGTAATGTCCTCATGGTACTATGTGCACAGAACACTAACAAATTGTTTTTTTTTTTCCTAGTCAGGGGGGATAGCAGGAACAGCAGTTGATGTAATACTGTTTCCACTTGACACTCTAAAGACAAGGCTGCAATCAGCAGAAGGTTTTATCAAATCAGGTGGATTCAGAGGTATTTACTCAGGGATTGCCTCTGCTGCCAGTGGCTCTGCTCCCGCAGGTAAAGCAATTTTGGTATTGTCAGCTAGTTTACTGTATTATCAATGATAGAATTTTGATAGTAAGAGTTGAAAATCTACCAAGTTACAAAAATGTGCTTTCTTTAGGAGTGATCTATGGTGCACAGTCTTCCAATGTTGCTTGGCACCATGAAATCAGTTTATTGATCAAACCTTCTAGTTTACATGTATGTGCCGAAATCTGGATGGAGGCTAATATCCCCCCCACCCAGAATCTCAGTAGTTTTTTGATCAACCACTGTAATACTGTATACAGTTAAATTAACTGAAGGTGCATGCTGCTGCACTCATGTGACCAACACCAAACAGGCATTCTTTTTGACAATACTGACAGCACTTATTGCTCAACCAAAACACCTGCGTAACTAAGTGCAGAGCTGACAGTCAGCTATCACACAAATGTAGACCAAAATTCTCCTATGTCCAGTGAAACCCCATCTGTGGTCAGAGATTAGGTCTTTCAAGACAACTGCTTTAGTTAATATCAGTGATGGTCATTTTGCAGATGACTGAAAGATCTGAGCCATGTCCAATACTGGCCATGACATCCCGAGTTCCTACACTTCGTACTACTTCCATACTTCTCATGTGAAAGTATAAAAAGCTCTGACGAACTAAGAAAGTAGGGATTCATAGGCCAGCACTGGACATTTGTGAAAGATCTACCTCAACAACTTTTTGTCTGACTGAAATAGTAATTTAGTTGGTCCACTTCCTTTGAAGTTTTGTAACTGCAATTAATTTATTGCTTGCATCCTTGCTAGTGAGATCCCATGCAGGTGTGACAGGTTATTGATTGAAATGTAACATTACAACCCTCTGCCAATTTTTTTTATTTCAGCTGCTACGTTCTTCTGTTCCTACGAACTGACTAAAAATGTGCTCAAACCACAAGTCCCATCCACAATGTTCCCATTTGTACACATGCTTGCTGCAACTGTTGGTGAAGTAGTAAGTAAGATTTAAAGCCTTCACCAGACAAGAATTATGAGAGTTGACAACAATACAAAATTTTGCCATCATTTGGCCTGAAACTCAAAAACTCAAATTGACTTTCAAAGAATATTATTTTGAATCTGGTCGATGGGAGTTCTGAGTCTTCTTGCACTGTTTTTGTCTTGAATTTAAATGTGTTGTCAAAGAGTTTGAAGTCTCATCAACTCTCGTACTTGTTTGTTTGATCTGTAAGTTAAATTGCTCTTGTTACAATAAATTGATGAAAATTGACAGTACTTTCCCCACGCTTGTGGAGTTATGATAGAGTTATGATAGAATAATCTACTGATAAAATTATGATGAATCAGGATCAATAAAATCCTGGCATTTTTCTGTCTTTGATGGTTACAGTGTTGCATCATCTCTGTAAGTGAACTGCACTGCAATACCATATACGACTTGGCTTTGATCTTCCATAAACTTTGGCATGTGTAAACGTGTAACTAATTGTGTATGATGAAATGTGTCAGAAATGGATGCCTGCAGGACTGTCTCTAAATGCCCCACTAGGTTTGCTGTTCTCACTAACTGGAAGTGAGGTAAAGGACTGATGGAGACGAAATTCATCTCTCTGCCTTAGAGAAGTGTCCCTCTTAGGGTGGTGCCCATCCTTGAGAGTTGCCCATTTCAGAGAGGTGTCCATCTTAACCTCTTAGAGAGAAATGCATCTTAGAGATCTATGCATCTATCTTAGGGTGTTGTCCATCTTAGAAAGATGTTCATTTTAGAGGTGCTCATCTCTTAGAGAACTGTGAAACATAGAGAGGTGTCTAACATATAGTGGGTGGTGCCCATCTTAGAGAGGTGCCTATCTGAAAGGGTTATCCACCTAAAGTGATGTCCATCTTTGGAGATGTGTCTATCTTAACATAATGCCCATTTCATAGAAATGCCCCTCTTAGAGAGGTATCCATTTTCAAGAGGTACCCATCTTAGGGTGGTGCCCATCCTAAAGAGATGTCCATCCTAATGAGATGTCCATCATAGAAAAGTATCCATCTTCTCAGGGTGTCCATCTGAGGTTGTTTCCCATCTGTGGAGGTGTCCATTTGTCAAGAGGTGTTCTTGTTAGAGAGTTGCCCATCTTGAAGAAGAGATGTCCATCCTAGAGAGGTGTCCATCTTCTTGAGATGTCTGTCTTAGGCCCATCTTGTGGAGGTGTCCATTTTCAAGAGGTGTTCTTGTTAGAGAGTTGCCCATCTTGAAGAAGAGGTGTCCATCTTCTCAAGATGTCTGTCTTAGGCCCATCTTGTGGAGATGTCCATTTTCAAGAAGTGTTCTTGTTAGAGGGTTGCCCATCATGGAGAAGAAGTGTCCATCCTAGAGAGGTGTCCAGCTTCTTAAGACATCCATCTTAGGTTGTTGCCCATCTTAAGGAGGTGTCCATTTTCAAGAGGTGTTCTTGTGAGGGAGTTGCCCATCTTGGAGAAGAGGTGTCCTTCTTAGAGAGGTGTCCATTTTCAAGATGTGTCCCATCTTAGAGAAGTGTCTATCCTGAAGAGGTGCCCATCTTAGAGAGATGACAACTTCCTAGAAGACTCCATTGTGGGCTGGTGCCTATTTCAGAGAGGTGTTCATCTTAGAGTGGTGTCCATCTTACAGGGCTATCCATCTTAGGGTGGCACCCATCTTAGAGAGGGGTCCATTAAGACAGAGTCATCAGCATCATCAAACCTAAATACGTTTTAATGCATGTTAATAATAATATTATTGTTGTTAACAGGTGGCATTGTTTGTGAGAAACCCATTTGAAGTAGTAAAACAGCGTGCCCAGGCCTACACAAACACGAGCAGCCTACAAGCTCTGAGATACACCCTTGCTCAAGAGGTAGTTATCTAAACTTCTCTCAAGTGAATTTTTGCATTATTGTTTGATTGATTTAAATAGATCAGATCATATTCAAGATTTGACTATTGGAATGACTACATATACTAAGTCTTACATGTGTATCATTGTCTGCTCAGGGGCATTTTTCACTGTGGGCCATGTTTGGCCATAATATTTCTTCCACTTAAGTACTGTCAGCAACCCATGTGAATATTGTAAAAACAAAATAATAATACAGAATGGTCTGTGAAGGGGCCACTTTTAGGGTATTTTGCTGTGTGCGGCACATTCCCATCCAAAATGTTTGGAAGTTGGGGTGGGGGGGGGGTCTCATGATTTGTTTGTGTCTTGAAGTTTAGTCATTTACCTATTCTTAGAGTCAACGTCAGAAAATAATAGCCCTTTTCACAGTTACCTTTTCTCATTTGCATTACAATGTTTTTGAACATGGATGTGAGGCAATTTCGGGTAATTTTGCTCTTCTAGCCCGAAATTGCCTCACATCCACGTTCAAAAACATTGTAATGCAAATGAGAAAAGTTAACTGTGAAAAGGGCTGTTATTTCATGCATTTTGCTCAGTTCCTTTGTTCAACAATTCTGGGGTTCACCAGGTACCAGCTGTATTACAATGTGTAAGATCTTCGTATCTTTAGTCTCCCTAATTAAGTCAATGTTTCCTTTCTTAATCTGTACACTTTTTGTCCTTCATATTTTTTTCACTGTCCCTTCAGTTGATTCTTTTGCCTCTGTTTGATTGCATTCATATATTGCAGGGTTTGCGTGGTTTGTACAGGGGATACTTGAACACACTAATTAGAGAGATACCATTTTCATTACTGCAGTACCCCTTGTGGGAACTACTGAAGGTGAGACTGTGACATCCTTATTACTGTAGAACTACCAGCAAGGAAAATCATTCCTTCAATTCATTCATTTATTGACCTTTCATGAATGATGACCTCACAGAGAACAAAAAATCTGAGACTACTTATTGAATTGAACTAAGATGTACCACCAGATCAAGCAATTCAAGGTAAAATAGGCACGGCTCTGCTGTTGTTGTAATCTACAATGTTGGACAAAGCTAGCTGAGTCAAAGGCATAATTTTCATGTTTGTGGAATAAAAACACACACATTATAAGATCACAGAAATGCTTTCCCTCATCCTCCCCTTAGCACAAAGAGTGTCTGCATGTTGGGCTACTCACCCCTTGTTCATTGTTGTCTTGAATGTTGTAGGCTTCTTTCCGGGGGCATTAGAAAATTATGATAAGGGAAAGCAGAGGAGGAGTTTTCAAGAAGAAGAATTTTCACACTAGAAAAATAGGTAGTTGACAAGTCTGTCAAGTGTCTCAACACTTATACTATCAGCATTTTGTTTAGAGTGTATGGGCATGGGAACAGGGCAAGCCAGTGTGGGCGTGGCAGTCTAGTATTTGTGGTGCGGTTGCAGGTAAATTGAGACTTGAATATCAATGTTTTCTTTAACCCTTTTAGCCGCAACTTCATTATACAAGTTCTTCTTACGTTCTCCATAGATTTTATTGATTACTTATTGGGATTTCAAATCTATCTAAACACCATGACAATTCATGTTTGTTGATCACTTGCAGTGTTCTCCCTAGTTTTCAGGGTAACAAGTAACTCAGTTTTTCAGACCGGTAAAGCAGCTTTGTTGAAAATCATTTTCTACCCTGGAGTGGAATTGTCGTCATGAGACCCGTAATGTTGTCGGCATGACACTAGGCTAACACACGTCTCGAAAACCCTTTAAAACGGTTGACGTTTGTAATTTCTGTCACATGGAACGTATTAACGTACAGATAAACGTCGAGAAGAAAAAGCTTACAGCAACCTAAAAAATGTACTGAGAAACGCCTAGAAGATGAGACATACTCCTTACAAAGGCACAAACGAAGAACTTCGAGGAGAAGACAATACTAAGAGTAACTTACGAACAAACCTGAGCAAACCAACCTACGGATATAGACGTCAAGAAGATAACACTAGTATCTTGCGACAATGCTAACGTACGGAGAAATGTTAAGGAGATACAACTAACAACATCTAAATTACGAATATACTAGCACACGGAGAAACGTTGAGAAGATAACTAACATTTTTCGAATGCTTTAACGTACAGAGAAATGTCGACAGTCGAGAAGATAAGACCTTACACCACTGACGAACACACTATCCCATGGAAAATGTCGAGAAGACCTTAGGAATGTACTAGCATACGGAGAAACGTTAAAAAGATAAGACTAACATCTTACTAAGGTAGAAACGTGCGGAGAAACGTAAAGAAGATGAGACTATTATCTAACGAACTTAGAAATGTCGAGATGATAAGACTACGTCTAATATTGTACAAACGCATGGACAATGAGAAAAGTTGCTAAAACTAGACTTACGAGGTATGAAGTAGCCTGCGTCGCAGACGTAATCTAACGGTCATATTCCGTCTGCCGCGCAGGCTAGGTACGCAGTACGACGGACAAAATCTTTTCATAATTCAATCCGATAATAAATCTTTCATGATCCCAAACTGTTGGATGTTTCTAATCCAGGCCTTTATCTGGTTCAGGCTAACCGGTAACAAGCGGTGCTACAAGCGGTAAATTTTACCGGTTACCGCCTGATAAGGAGAACACTGCACTTGCCAAATTCTTATGACCTCTATGTGTTGTAATACACTGATATGATGAGGAGAAATTTGATGGTGATCACTACTAGGGCTTAAATGGTTAAACCTGGTAACAAAGTGAATTCTCATTATCTTTTCTTATTTGAACATGAATGTCAAGATCTTTAAACATTGAGCAACCAGTAAGTGCTCTCAGACAGTAGTGATCAATAGCTTTTGTTTCAATGGCCACACTTCACAATTTCATCCACAGACTCGAAACTTATACAGAATAATCATAGGAAGTAGTGATTGGTAGCTTTCATTAAAATAATTGCAGTTCAGGATTTCAACCACAGGCTCAAAAGTGAGAACTATTTTACACAAGATAACAAACAGCACCACATTAAAGTACTGTTTAATAGCTTTTATTTGAGTGGGCACACTTTAAGATTCCATCCACAGAGTCAAAAGATAGAACCATCGTACAGCATAATAAAAAGCACCACAGAAAAGTACTGCTCAACAGCTTTCAATTGAATGGCCACTCTAACTCAAAAGTTACAACCCAGGGGGGGGGGGGCACTCAACAAAGTTTTATACAGGGAGGCTCTGCCCTGAGGTCCAACCCCTTACCCTTTTATATACCATTTTTTGACAGAAAAGGTACCCCTTTCGTCTACCTTCCATTGAAAAATGGTACCCCTTTCACATACCTACTTAAGAACACTGATCCCTTTTCTAAACCCTTGGAAGGAAGTCTTCTTGTCGTTTTCATGCAGTGTTTAATCAAATTAAAGTGATACAGACATAAGGTGTGTCTGCTCGAAAAATTTTATTTAAAGGCCCTTTTAAATACCTAAATGACAGATTTCCCTACCCTTTCATATACTTCAGCTCATGAAATCCCTACCCTTTCATATACCTGAAGCCTGAAAAAGGTACCACTTTTGGGTGGAGCCTCCCCGTATAGGCCATTATAGGGAGTACCCCCCCCCCCTCTGGGAGTTACAACCATCAAGTACAGCATTATTTACAGTACTACACTTAGTTATTTACAGTACTAATGTATCGCTCAGTAATTTTCATTAATTGTTTACATGTTAAAATTTCACCCATAGATGCAATAGTTAGAACCATAAAGAATCACATAACATGGGTAGAGGGTTTGACGGATTGCTATCATTTTGTCCTCCAGGTGGATTTTCTGCTGCCGTAACAACTCCCTTAGATGTTGCCAAAACAAGAGTCATGCTTGCGCCGGTAAGATTTAAGTTTTAAACTCCCTTACTTCCAAGAACAACCAAAATTAAAATTGAAGGAACATCGACTTTTTTGTAGACTGAAGCGGACGAAGCGAAAATAGCGAGCGCAGGTTAGTGGCTTCTCCGCTCGCCGCTTGAGTATCGCGCTCGCTATTTTCGCTTCGTCCTGCACGGATGTTAGAGCAAAAGAGAGACTGCTCGCAGTCTAACTTTTTTGCGTTCAATTCTGTAGTGAATTTCTTTCCATGTAAGCGTGATGTGTTGAATTTTTCTTGTCAACAGAAAGACTCCTTGTACACTCAGGCCAGTGTAATACAAGTGCTCAAAATAATCAAATCCCAGGAAGGCATGTCAGGGTATGGTCGTTATTTTTCTTACAACTTCACCACGAATTATTCTTACGTTGAGCTGTTATCTTGTGTAAAGAGTCAATCAATCTATCAGTCAGTCAGTCGGTCAATCAATTACCCAGTCAAACAACCAGTTAATCAGTCAGAGTCAGTCAATCAGTTAGTCGTTCAGTCAGGCAGCCAGTCAGTCTGCTTGTCTGTCATTGAGTTATAAATTTCTCAGTTGTGCAATTGAGTCAGTTAGTGACATCTGAACTGAGACTCAACTGACCTTCCTCACACATGTCAGAGAAAAGATATTCCACCTATAAATTTAGTTAGGTGCCCTTAACTGCTTGCATATTGTTACTAATAACAATTATTATATAAACTGGAGTGTTTTATAGAGATTTCCACCACTGAGAAAAATCGTATTTGGTACACGTAAAATTACGATAATTTTACATGTGAAAATACGGCCAATCAGCTTTCGCAACGTCACGCGCCTTCTTTCGCGCCACTTTTGACAACGGCTTGCCATGATTTCGTAGTTCTCGATCGCTGTTCGCTTGGCTTGTTCAAAAAAGAAATAACTACTAACAGGTTACGATGTCCTCGAGCAAAAATTCGGCAAGTGAAAGATTCATGTCCCTCACTGACGAAGATATTGAAAGATTTGTCGAAGCTGCAGCCAACAAAAACACTCAAAGAAATGCACAGCGACGTAGCATTGATGAAGTCGTTTTTGCCAAGTGAAAACGAAACAAGACAACTCCAAGACATACCGCCGCCAGAATTAGACGCTTACCTCAGCAGATTTCTATTGTCTGTAAGAAAAGTCTGGTAATGAATATGAGCCAACAACACTCAGAGGAATTATCACTTCTGTGGAGCGTTATCTTAGAAACCTACGCTACAGCGAGTCTGTTATCGAAGGACAACGTTTGACAGTTGAATTGTTCGAGAGGCACTTGTTTAAACGAATTTCTCAATTTTGACACTGCGGATCAGTTTGTGTGTAGGCTTCGACTACTAACGGCGACTTGCGACTTTGCCGAATTTGAGGATGACCATATTCGGGTTAATCGATAAGTGCTATTCCAGTTATTTACGTCGCAAGTTTAATCTGGAGCAAGAAGGTTCGGTGACTTTAGATTGTCTACTGATGAATACGGACAAATAAAGTAGTAAAGGGTAGTAATAATAGCATGAAAATAAAATAATAGTGAAAAGTTTTCTATTGTGTTAATGAATGTATTTGAATACTGTTTGTTTTAGTGAGTTGAACCGGAATCACTTTTATCTTTTGCCTCTACGCTTATTGCTGTTGCCTTTAAATAAAAATTGTTTCAGTAATATTGTGGGCTTTTGTGTTTATATAATAAACACAATAATACATGGTTGCTTGGAGATATGAAATTTCTCGTCTCGTGTTCAATTCGATATCTCACTCGTTCGCTACGCTCACTCGTGAGATATCGCGTTGAACACTCGAAAAGAAATTCCATATCTCCGCGCGCCCATGTATTATTGTCTATTTATGAAAATCGTTTTTCCCTTCTTTCGTCTTTGTAGCGCGCGCTTACTAATAGAAATACACTTTGCTGTTCTCATATTTGTCACCTCACCTCACCTCACCTATCTGCTTCATGCCATGTGGCACATAAGACTTCAACACTCTCCCGCCAGCCAGCTCTGTCGGTCGCTGCGATGGGTGCCTCACTCCAGTTCTTCCATCCAGCTCTTTCTCTCTCGGCCGTCCTTCTCCATGTTGTCTTGGGTCTGCCCCGCTTTCGTCGCCCCTCCGGGATTCAGGTTAATGCAGTCCTGCAGTCGTTGTTAGGTTCTTTCCTCATGATGTGGCCGATGAACTTCCATCTCCTCCTTCGGACGTCCTCGCTGAGGTTTTCCATCTCAGCCATAATAATAAATCCTTTATTGAACTAGCTTGTTCGGTCCGTATTGGGAAAATGTTGGTCTCATTTTTTTTTTTGGAAGTTTAAGGACCTCGCCGAAACTTCCAAAAAAAGGAACGCGACCAATATTTTCCCAATACGACCTCACGCTAGTTCAATAACATGTATTTATATTGTTATGAATGAGCACATTATTTGACGTTTATCTTTGTGCAGTTTGTTTTCAGGGGTAACAATGAGGACGGCGTGGATTGCGATTGGAGGAGCCGTGTTTTTTGGTTTTTATGAAAAAGCTAAATACGTCCTTCAAGAAAAACTTGAATTCAACACTGAATGTGAAGCTTCGACATAGTTCATTACTAATTATTTGTGATAATCATATTAAAAATCTAAATTTTGGTTACGTTTTGATGAAAGTTGTGTCTCTTAATTTTGGTCCCAATTTCTTTAGTGTCGGGCCACTAAAACTGTAGCACAGTATATCCCCGATATCTGGAATACCCTGCTATCTCAGACTGAAGTCCGTTTTCCTTGGATTTGCTTACTATTAGTTAACAATTATTCACCGAAGTGATCTTTGCGTGCGGGCCTACCACCGGAACCGGAAATGAGAAGCGAAGGACGTTTGAGAAAGTCTAGGTGAATAGTAGAGGATATCTGCCGAGCTGCGAAACGGCGAGGTAAATATCTAGCGCTCTTCATGGACACTAAGGTGGATAATTGTTTTAGTAGATACCAAAGCAGTGGATAGCCAGCATCAAATAGTTCCTTTTTTTCTGAGAAATGAGGAAAAACTTGCGCGCGAAATCCAGAACAATGCCGGGAGGTCAATAGCAGATATTATCTTGAGTTTGAATAGCCAATCAGAGCGCGCGAAAAACACTATCCACTGGTTTGGTATGTACTAACATCGGTTATCTCGAACTGCACTCATCGTGTCACGCTTTATAAAAAACAAGAAGCAACATTGCAAAGGTGACGTACGGTTAGTCTCAGAACAACAACCTTATTTCAAGTTTATTTCTTTATTTACAGCAGGACGAGTGATGGTGTATATCGAAGAGTTAAAAACACTGAACTGTACAATCCGTCAGATACATGTAGCATTCGTTGTATAACAACCGGCCCACTGGATTTAGGCAATCGAGCCATCTCTTTGGCTTCCAACTTCTAAGCTATCAGCTCATTTCCCATGAGTAGAGAAGTCACACAATCAAATGGCAAATGAGTTATAGCACAATTCTATCATTTCAGATAAGTAAATAACTTCTTTTCGGCGGAAGTGTTTCTCTTCCTTAGAAACTCTTAGCCTTCTCGTGACCCAGGAACTCGTTATACATTTTAACACTTAAGACTATTCTGCTCAACCTTGTCAAACAGGAGTTATGGAATCGAATTCACAGAATACAACAGCTTTTCCCTTTAATTGGCTGTGTGCCTCAACCGCTTCAACGTAGAATAAATATTTGCATTTTAAACTTCTGGTATCTGAAAACTCCGAGAGTAATCCTGCACATTGTATTTTGTTTCCTTTCCACGGACACTGGAAGGTCAATGGCCGCTCATTTTCTCAAAAGACGACAAGGAAAGTTGTGTTCCCCGTTAACTTTCATAATGGTTATGTTTATCTTTTGCATTCTTGATGTATTTTTGACTACGTTTACTTTTGAGTTCACACTGATTTGTGTTAACCATGTTTACGTCCACACTGTCTTGAGCAAAATGTTTAAGTGACGTGTTTGCGAACAAATGTTATGTTCCCATTAGTTTGTGCGAACAAGAGGTTTTTTTTTGCTTTATTCTGATTCATTACGTATTTTTTCCTGGAAGATGATGAGCTGAGGCGTCGTTAATCGACTTTACACTAGGTTACCGCTATAGTTAAATAAATAAAACATTAATTACTTAAGTTGCAGCACTGTTTGGCCGGTTGCCATTTCCTTTGTCGCGATTTGATCTTGCGCTGCTGTGTGACCGCATTTCTCCTCTTGATGAGCTCCCCTGCAATTTGACCCTATCAGAACCGACAATATTGGAACCGTGTTCGGCAGTATTGGAATCAATTTCGCCGACACTGGCAACATGTTTAACAGTAATGGAACAATATTCGCCAGCATCGGCACTGCTGGAATCGAGTTCCGCAGTAACAATATCTTGTTGGCTTTTAGTTCGGTTAAAGTCTTCAGTAGAAACAATTGTATGTGAGCTTTGTTTGCTAGCAGATTTTGTGTCACTACTTCCATGGAGTATAGCAGATGTGTGGTGAGATTCCTCTTCTTTGATTGCTTCATCAGCAATTCTGGCTGAAGAAAGAGCTGACATCACGCTCTCTGACACTGTTGTGCTTCTTGATGTGGTTCTGGAGCTGCTGCCGATCAGTTTCGCCAAAATCTCGTCTGACAAACCAGCCTGAGGAAAATCAGAAGTAGAGTTTTAGGAAAATCTCACTCGTGAACACGATCGTTAGGGCGACAAAGACCGATGAAAGAAAATCGGCGAGGACAACGAGCCGAGCTGAGACAGGGAGGGGTCTCTTCAGTCGACCTTCAGCTCGCTCGCCTTGCCGCCGAATTTCTTTATGCCCGATTACCCTCGAAGAAGACTGTTCAAATGTTAGCTGTCTGCTGAGTCATTTCAGATTTTCGGCAGTGTGTGATCACAGTTATAGTTGACAAACACCCAGCTGAATCACCATGTAAAGATTCAACCAAAAGCGTTTGCAGCTTTAGTGAAAAGGACTAATGTGTCGTGTTTATTGTGCTGGGCCGTGCGGTGTTGTGTTCTATTCTGTTTCGCTCTGCTCTGTTGTGTTGTGTTCTCTTCTGCCTCTGGTGTGTACTGTGGTGGTGTCGGTTGTGTTCTGTACTGTTCACTATTTAATTTCGCAAAGGTCAAGAGTGACAGGCGATGATAGTGTACATGTAAATATGTGGATCTCTTTTTTAAGTCGTTTCATTGCTATGTTGTTCCATGTTTCAAGAATCTTAATGCCAAAATGCAAATGCTGGGACTTTTGATGTTCGGACGCTTTATGTTTTCGGAGGTTTAGATGTGTCCAAAACTGCAACGTCCGAAAATTTTCAAAGTTAACGTACCCTCAATGCCGAGTCCTTCCTAGAATTTGGCAATGTTGTTAAGACTCTCTCAAAAACAACTTGAGAAAACTACATTTGGTAGTACCAAAAGCCGTCCAAAAACGCAGAGGAGTCCCTTAGCCAACCAAATCTCACCTCAGATTCCTCGCCAGTCTCTCTGTACAAAGCTTGAAGTTCAGTCTCGATAGCCAATAATCTCTTCTTCATTTCTCTCATTTCTTTCTCCTCTCTGAGAATCCTCTCCCCCAGTCCTACAAAAAAAGGATTACATAAAGGAGGTTAATAGCCTAATCATTAAAGGAGCCCTCCAACTCTCAGCCGAGCTGGTACCCTGGTTACACCAGGGTACCAGCTCGGCTAAGAGTTGTTGAAAAGTGTTTGTGTCTTTCCTTTCTGTTTCTTTTTTCTTTTGATACAATACTGTCAATACTAATGGATAGGTAACTCAGGGAATCCTCCAGAGCAGCACGGGTAACTGTTAATTTTATTCCACTTAATAAAAGCACTTTTTCTTTCTACTGAAAACGGCCGTTTCAATCCCAAAGTGCCCGACAATTTTTCAAGGCCAAAACTTTCCTGTGACGTCACCGGTGTTACCCTCCTCTTATATGGCTTTGATTTCAACCTTTTTCTTCTAGCTACAAACGGGGTTGTCTATGTTGCCGACTAAAATGGGAATACAACGAGTAAAGCTTAATATTCCAACAAACAAAAGTGCAATTAGCCTAATAAACGATCTCAGAAGCGAAATTTAAGGGCATTGTTGAGCTTATGACAGTCACCGGAATACCACAACTTACCAATGGAGTCAACATCTCTCACACTTGAGCCTCCATCTTGTGATGGATGGTCAGGGTGTTCTAATTCTCTGGCAGGTTTCCATGACACCGGACTGGCTAACAAGTCTATTTCCTCCTGTGGCACAAGATCCTGTAGCTTGCTGCAAAGAAAACAGGTCCACAACTCGTCATGCTACCAACGTGTAAACTCATTTATGTCAACCAAAGCCAAGGGCTGATTTTCTCAGGTGTCGCTTTTGTTATGGTATATGCCGTGGTTGCGCTTCGCTATTGAACAACCTCCCTCCGTTTCTAAACTTGAGACACATAAATGAACGCTGCACTCCTTTCAGTCCCGTGACTTTTAAACTTTTTCCAACTTGTATTAATTAATTAATTTATTTATTAATCAATTAATTAATTAACTGAGAATACAAAAGACATTGTTAACTGCACAACTAACCTGTCGATCTCAGCTAGCGAAGCAAGTGATTCACTATCCAGAGTAAAACCTTCACCAGCGGGCAGAGACAATCCTTCAGAATAGGCATTCTGAAAAAAAGTATAACCGTTGTATATTTACGATAACGTTTTAAGATATCCGCTGAGACTGAGGGGCAGAGAGTTGGGGAGGGAGGAAGATAAAGCGGGCGAACTTGGTTCAAGCGCGGAAAGTTTGATCTCGCCCCTTTTAACTTCCATTCGCTCGAACGGCTGTCCTTCGGTCTCCGGTGATGTGGACGATGTTGTACGAAAACAGCAGTTTACAGTTGAAGACGACAAAGTGATACTGAGTACACCTCATATCTAACAAACGGAGGTGGAATGATTGTGTCAGTTTTAACTTTAAAAACAGTCTTAACTTCGGTAACTTTTGCTTCGCGGTGAACACGTTTGAACACTGCGACACTTGAAATGACATCTAATTTCCTAATGAGGCAAAAAGCAAGGTTACGCACCGATTAATACTTGTTTTCACTAGCGACGGAGTCAAAGTCGTAATCAGAAGCGCAGAGCGTTTTTATCTAGTGAAAACAACGTTCCGATTCCGCTTACGAATCCGTCGCTTACGATCCAGTGAAAACCAATTTGTCGGAGTCGGAAGCAGAAGCGGAAGAACTAAACCAATCACAAAGCGTGTAAACGAGCACTGTGATTGGTTGGTCCTTTCGCTTCTGCTTCCGACTCCGACAATCTGGTTTTCACTAGTTCGTGAGCGACGGAATCGTAAGCGGAGTCGGAAGAAAATGGAAACGTTCTGATTCTTCCGACTCCGATTCCGTCGAGCTTATGACTCCGCATACGACTCATAAGCGCTCTTATGACTCCGCTTTCGACTCCGACTCCAGCTGCGTCGCAAGTGAAAACCAGCCTTTACCAGTGTGCAGTGAACTAATGAAACTAAATCTCTGTGAAACAGCATTTCGCACAAGTCTCAGCATGTTTTACGAAGTCTCAAACCATGATCCACCTCAACCTCCTTTTGACACAACACTGCTTGGATATACCTCGGACCGCAATTAACCCTTTCACTCCCAGTGAAGGCGATTCTAACTTCTGAGTCTGTGGAGGAAATCCTGTCATATGACCATTCAAATGAAACCTCTTCAGCAGTACGTTCACATGGTGCTAATCCCGTACTATTTATATTTAAGTATTTTACAAAATGACATTTGGAATTCATCTTGAATTTTGATTTTAGGCACTCTTGGGAGTGAAAGGGTTAATAAGTTACCTCCACCATCAGCAGATCTGTCTCATCCGACAGGAGTTCTTCCAAGCGCTTCTTCTCCGCTTCTGTCATGGGAATCACATTCCCTGCATCAGCAGCCAGCTACAAATGAAAAAATAAACATAAGAAAATACATGAAACCTTTACGAAAGAAACCAAAACGCCAAATCAAGTCTTAAATCCACATGTCCATGTTTGCGTTTACGGGCAAAATAAGTCAATAGCTTTCAGTTTCTGATTTTCTGGCTAAAGTATGGTCAAGGGTATTACCTATCCGTAGTTTATTTCCCGTCCTTTTTTTCGTATTTGTTTTTTAGTGAAACGTGGGAACTGTCAGTGTTTAATAGCAAAACACCCCCCACCCCCACCCTCCACCGCTACCGCTTACTTTACCTCAATGTTCCGCTTCAGAAAATTCTGTTCTTTCCCTTTGCCTTTGGATTGCTTGCTTCCTTTTCTCTTGCGCGATTTTTTAGAGTTTTTACTCTCCACCTCGTCAATATCTTGTTCCGCCCAAGAATCACAGCTGGAGCTGATTCCTGCAATAAAAGCACATACATCAAAGAAATAAACTATGTGCAGTTCCTCTTTTCTCTCAGAGTAACCCCGTGAAAAGTGAATTGTTTGCCGCATGAAGAGACACATCTAATTAGCTTCTAGTAGTGTGGGTTTCTCAGTACATGGCACAGATTGCACAACGGGTATCTTCAAGATGTGACCGGTTTGACAGTTTTGTTTGAACTTGTGATTGGCCAAATGCAATTTCAAGTTTTAGATACAAAGGATAGGACAATGCAGACATACCTCAATCAGAAGGAGAGGAGATGTTATCGTGCTCATTTGGCTGCGTGGCAAACAATGGAGACATACCTCTATCAGAAGGAGAGGAGATGCTATCGTGCTCATTTGGCTGCGTGGCAAACAATGGAGTAACAGGAACTGAATTAAATTCATCTAGAAAGCAAAATAAAAGTACATGTAAGCTGATTACAAACTAAATCTCTAGATATGGGTTTGTTAAGTCCAAAATTATTATTCTTAGAACTGTCGTAAGTTATTGCATGTACTGCACCAACCTGGTTGGTTTTCACCAGTCGGTGGACCAAGAGCTAGTACATGACCGACACCCAGCTCAATTTTTCCATGTCCCTCTTGCTCTCTGAGCTGATCCAGTTGGTTGATTTCTTCTCTCCATATTTTTTCCAGTTGCCTTCTGTGAGTTTTGACATCTTTTTCTCTCTGTTGTAAAAATAAAATGCCGCATGTTATTAACAATGAAAACAGTTGAAGTTTACCAAGCTTCGTTGGACTTAATAAATGGTTTGAACCCAGGAGTCATGTTGTAAGTAGGTTGTATAATTATAATCGTATGACCATCCAGGTGACTGTAATCCTGAAAAAGACTGTTGGTGACAGTGACATTTTGACAACAGTGTGCTGTTCAAAGCCATCATCAGTGTCAAAGTGGACTGTTGCAAAAGCCTGCATACCAGGTGGAGACAAAGAGGGAGAAAGGGGTGGGAGGGGCTGCACAAAGCATATAGCACAAGGTAATAACCGGTAAACTGTCACGTTCCATTTCATTCACATTTCATAGGATGGCCTTTGACGATCATACAATAAAGCAACTTCCTAAAGGAAGCCAATCCCTAGCCTGAGAAAACAGCCGACGTTTTGCCACATGGGAATTTACTTTCAACCAATCAGAAGCACTATCAAGATCTGGGTAGTGCATGTCATCAGTATGGAATTTCTGCGCTCGTTACTCAGACATCGCTTTGCGAGGGCTCAAAGTGGCGACCTCGCGAAACGTCGACTGTTTTCTCAGGCTAGCCAATCCCTGAATGTTTGTGAAAACAAAAAGTAATTCTCCCCAAGCGTTACTTAAAAAACTTGAGCACTTCTATCACTCAAATACTACACACTGTGCTTGCCTTTTCTGAGTCAATTGCACACTTTTGTACTGATCTTTGTGACTCTTGGTGCTCAACGCAAACAAACCATTTACCTTTTGTTTATCTGCTAGAATTGCATCCAGTTTTCTTATTTTCTCTAATCCTTTTCTTATTCTTGGGTCTAGCTCTGCTTCAAGACTGCTTTCATCCAGGGACTCTTTGTGTTTGACTACATGACCACTTTTATCAGATTTGCTTCCCTCTGAGACATAATCTTCTGCTTCATCTATGTTTTCATCAGTAACACTGCTCTGTGCTGTTGTACTCCTTTCAAATATATCTTCAATGACTATGTCATTCTCCACAGGAGAAATTATCTGCTACAGATTGAGTTGGAAGAACAAAAGAAACTTTTAGCATTGACATATTAAAATAATGACAGGCTTTTTAAAAAGTCTCTCTAACTGAATTCTAGAGCCAAGTGCCAGTGATGCATTTAGGGGCCGATTACATGAGGCGGGCTGGCCCGGTTAGCCGAGCTGGCTTGGTTTGCCGACATCTCAGCGTGTCTGTTAAACACACTAAAAATCAACTTCGCGATTACATGAAAAAACCTTAGCCCGGCAAGCTGGGATCCCGGTGTCGTGATGCCAGAATCCCGGCTAGTTGGGCTGAAAATTTACCATGTAATCGCGATTGCCAGGCCAACACTTTTTCGTCACTAAATTTCAATTCAGAGCAAAATGGATCACCAGAAGGTCAATATTTCTCTTTCTATATAACACATAAAGATTTATCAGACCATGAAGCTACATAAAACATAGAATGACACACCAGAATAATGGATTAGCAAAACTAAGATCACTCGATTCATTCTCTTTGAGGTAGCCATCTTTTCACACAACAGCTTCTAAATTTAGCCAAAGGCAGGCTGGCTCACCTTATGTAATACCGGGACTGAACAGTCATCTTGGCAAACCAAGCCAGCCCGGCTACCAGGCCAGCCTGCCTCATGTAATCGGGCCCTTAGAAAAATCTGCCTACTTACTGAGTCATCCTCTGAGTCAACATCTTCATCCAGGCTGACTGAAACAACTATATATAAAAAAGAAAAACATGTGATCACAAAGGATGGAGAGACAAAGACGAGAGAGAGTGTGTGTGGGTGGGATGGTGTGGTGCTAAGCTCAGCAGACTTTTCAGTAGAATTTCGGTAGGTCAGAGTTTGGGGCTGGTCACTGCATGATGGTTTTGTTTCCTTAGACAAGAATGTCACTCTCCACATGAAATATAACCATTTATTGGATATCCGTGAGCTGCTATGGAGTCCCAACTAATTGTTGGGTGGGGAGGGGGAGGTAAACCTGCGATTCATTAGCATCCGTTCAGTTGAGCAACTCACTTTCATGAGAGAAAGGGCCATGGGAAACAAAGCACTTCATTGGGATAATCTTAGATGATCTTCCCATGATCATACAAAATACCACAACTTATTATTCCACTTTTGCGCCATTTCACCATATAAGGTCAAGAGAACACGGAAAATATGCCATGGTATTACACACTAAAATTATGTATTGCACTGCAAAATCCGGGTTTCACAGGTTTCCTGGCCGAAGGCCTGGAAAAACTAAATTTTGACGAGTTTTTCAAGTGGAATAATAAATCTCTGATTCGATGGTTAAACATACAATACGCGCCGACATTTTGCTCATTGCTCGTATTTTTCCTCGCCCCTTTGGGGCTTTGGGGCTCAGAAAAATACTACGCAACTCGCAAAATATCCACACCTATTAGATGTTAAACCATTGAATAAGATGTATTTTCTCAAATGAAGCCAAAAAGTAAGAAGAAATTAACAGTGACTATTTTTTAATTACCCTCTGGTGGAAGCTCTTCTAAGAATCCCATCATCTGATCATGTTTCTGCTGAAAGATTCAACAAAAAACTGAATTTGGGGACTTTGTTTGAGTATCATTCAGGGTCTGATTTTGATGTTCTTTAGTTGCTGTAGTTACAACAATTTTTTTCATCCACTGCATGAGCATGATACCATGTTTCGTATGACGTTTCTCATAAGGCTGCAAGATGCACAACAGATTGCCCATGTAACGCCAAACTTTCAATTTTTGTGCCTAAAAGTTCGTTCATGGTTTCAGATGGCACCCTGCCTTGTTGCAGTCAAATAAATAACTCTAATATTTTTATTTAAAATCAACATTAAAAAACAATTAAACAAAACAACAACAGCAACATTAACAGTGAAGCTGTAGCATCACTCTTTGTACTTACATGAGATGACTTTAGATCCCTGCTAACTCTTGCATTATCACAGCTTGCAGGTCTACTAATAGACTCCAAACTGAAAAAGTTAACAAACGCTCAATAAATTAATAACCCAATACATTTCCTAGTTTTATAGCAAAAAAATGGTTGTTATTCTATTTCTAAAAAGCGTCCAGGAAAAGTGAAAACAATGCAATACAGGCTTAAACGCAAAGCAACAACAGAAAATGATAGACTAACCTTCCTTCTGACACGATTTCCATGACAACTTCGCTTCAGATTTACCCAAAATCCCAAGAGGGAAGAAAACCTTTCTTCACATAACAACAGTTTCTCATCTCTTCTTCACATTAAAACAGCATCTAAATCTCACAATAGCATCCCGGTGGAACTTTTAGTGGAGTTCTGCTATACAATCCATGCACAAGAGCTCTACAAAACAGCTGAGAAAGCTTCTTTGCCCAGCAAACATACTCAGCGTAAGTAAGCCGCCATCTTGAATCACATGCGCGGTTACAAAGCAGTTCTCCTCAAAGTGAAAATCAACATGTCGCTTTACGACGGAGTCGACATTGATGGCGTCCCAATGCAGTCAAATTCTACTGAAGGAACGGACATAACAAAGCTTTGTGAGTCGTTTTGTAGTTCCTAATCCATATGTCGCCTTATTCTGGTTGAATTGGATGAAATTGCGAGCATATTAAAACACAAAGTGGCTGTGTTGAACTATCGATAATTAAAGCTTAGCTAGACCAGTGTTAAGGTAGTAAAAGAGTTTTTGCCTGAACTGAATAGTTTTGACTCAGATTCCCTGCTGTTACACACTGATGCCTCTGGGACCCTTGGCTCTGGTGGAATGAAATCATTTAACAATCGTTGAAAATGAACGGGTAATTGTTAACTGAAAATGTGAAGTGTTGCAATGACTGCAGCTAAAATTTTACAATCTGCTTACAGTGCACATATCATGTAAGCTTTACAAGCTTATATAGTTAGCTGCAGTCTAGTGCAAGCGTATCCTGAAAACTTTCCATGAATGACTTGATATTTTGTTACTTAAATAATAATTTTACTGGGAAAGGTTAAGTCAATGTGCAGACTGGTACACAAAGAAGAATAAAGGAAATGATCACCAAAAATGAAAAGTCTTGATGATTAAACAACTTCTCCCAACTTGTACTATAAGAAATAAAAGGAGTTCGTTGAGGAGAATATACATATTGATTTCTTCTGATCACTCTGTGATGCTGTAGCTGGTTGGTCATCTAGTTACAAGCTTCTACAAACTCAGCTGCAAAGAAAGAAAGTTGCCCAGACAAAGCCAGCAACATCAACATCTGTGAGTTGCATTTCTCTTTCATTACTCCATAGTTTATGCATTCTTTTTCTTCACATAAGTACTTGTATCACAATTTGCACTTAATTTTCCCCTAAGTTGACTATGTTGTTTGTTTGTTTTCTTTACTTCAACTGTGCATAAGAACTTTACAGTGCTACACGTAGCCTCGACATGCCATAACTGGGCAGAAAGTTTTTGATTAGTTTTTGACGCCTTTTTGAAGGCATCTGTTACATCTGACCATTGAAATTAAAGAACTATTTGAGAAGGGGAGTTGTAAGTGCAACCATGGACCTTGACTGAGGCCTTCCAAGGGGGGTAGCCTTGTCGCTTTGTCATGTCTCAGTTATGATGTCACTGAACTTATGATTGTAAATGTCACTGTCATTTTTGTAGCCTGTGCAATCTCGCTGTCACTTTACAAATTCTCTAAAATAACAGAATTGCTGGTTATATCATAGTCACTGCCTTCCTTTGTCACTTTCTTTTGTCACTTTGATGCTGAAACATCTTTTTTCATTTACTCTTTACTCTGTACCCCTTCCAAAAACAGACCTGGATTTTCCATTGTAAAGGTTACAAATTATGTAGCATACAAACATCATTATTTTGTTTTTAACTTGTTTGAAGGAAGCATGTTTCTGGACAGTGAGTACTTAAAGAGTTTGTGTTCCAGTTTAAGTTCAGAAGGACCCCTTATTCCTTCAGTAAGATGCATTTACTACAATTTGTTTGTTTGTTTATTTATGTTTCTTTACAGAAAGCAAAAATTGTTAGTCAAGTAGTGTTGGGGAATAAAAGACCAGCTGAAGAGCTAGAGGTAAAAAATCACATTTAAATGCAATTTTTTTAAAATTGCTTTCTTGAACTGTGTTATTAAATGGATTTAAATCAAATTTTCTAGTTGCTACACTGTACCTACATTTATATTCTGTTTACTTTTCTTTTTTTGTTTGAAAATTTCATGGCAGTTGATTTTTAATTTACTTTGTCCCAAATTATGATAGGCCGTTATGAATACGAGACAAAGGAAAAAATTAAGCTGGTTGGAAAAGTTTTGAACCAAAGTCAAACTAATACCTAGGTACATTAAAATATTGCCCTTTATTTGTTGGTAACAACTACTAACTAATGATAATTGTGAACTAAATCTTGCATTTGGTTATTAGTTTGCCTTTGAATGTTGCTACACAGCAGGTCCAAATTTGGATCCTTGTAATCTGTCTTTGAGTAAATACGTACTTTTGGGGTTAGTCTTGCTGACATCGCTAACTATCCCAGCTTTGAGCTCTTTCTAAAGGACATTCTTTTCCACAATTACAGAAAACTGCATGTTGATAACAGAAGACTTGTTTGTGATGTAAATTTTGGCAGTCATGAACATTAACACTTATTCCGCTACTGTTCAGTAGTATCCCAGATTGTCAGATTTTTAGTTCCCCCTCCCCTTCATTGTGATGGCTTGCCATCTTTCTGTCACTTACATTGTCAATTTTGTAATAGTACTGTATTTAAAATAAGTAGTTTTAAATACATGCGCCAAATTAACGTGCACTGAACATCAATTTTTCGGTGACTTTTTTGCAGGATTCCAGTGATCTTGATGGCAGAGAAATGTTGGTAAGCAACATTCAGTTGTTAGAAATCTCTCATAATAGCAATCTCAAAATCCCTCAGAATACTGTCTCATTGCTCATGGAAGCCGACTGGTGTAATGGCTAGGGACTTTTGACCAGACTATTGTTTGGAGGATCATAGGGTCAGTGGTTTAAGTCTTGGATGGTCTCTATATTGATGTATTGTTCCATATTCCATTAATGAGCACAAGACAACCCAAAAGTAGTGAACTCTGAATGGTTTAATGGTAACAACAAGTGGATTACAACACTATGGTTGCCCTGTACTTGTGGGCAAACAAAGGTATGGGACAGAACATGATCTGCATGCACATGCAGCTATTATCCCCGCCTCATTGTCTTACTCTATCATAGTGTTTATTAAACGAGTACTGGCGGAAAAATGATGGGTATCCTGTGATGGACTAGCATCTCATCTACAGGAGGAGTGGTAATACTCCAGTCACTTTATGATGGGTATCCTGTGATGCACTAGCATCCCATCCAAAGGGAGTGGTAATGTAACACTACTAAGGACACAACAAGCTTCCGAAACGAACTATAATTCCAATTCGACCCCACCAGTATCACCAACTACTCCCTGGGCTTGAGTTGGCTGCAGCACATCTCTCGAGCTTTCTGATTGAGCTGCTCCTCTGGAAGTGGTTGCTTGAGGAGGTTTCTCATGGACCTCTGGTGGTGTTAAACAAGGTTTCAGGTAATTGAAATGTACCACCTTCCTCCTGCGTCGCTCCCCGGCTTTCCTTCTCTCCTCCTCAATGCGATAGATAACATCAGACAGGGCTTTCACAACCCTCCAAGGACCACACCAAGGTTTGAGGAATTTCTTCCTCCTTGGTCTGGTTCGGTTCCGATACCAGACTCGGTCTCCTACACGAAACCGCTGACCGTGGCATTTGGTTTCGTAATAAGCTTTCTGAGTTTTCTGCGCCCGCTTGAGGTTCTCTCTCTCTATGTGCTCTGTCTCCTCCAGTTGCTTCTTCTGCTGAATAACATAATCGGGATAAGACTGTGCCCCTCTCTGGGGCGGTGACGTGTCAAGCTTCAGGACTGCGTCAAGAGGCAAGATAGCTTCTCTGCCAAACATTAGATGGTAAGGGGTAAATCCAGTTGACTCATGTACACTGGTATTGTATGCAAGGACCGCTTTCGGTACAAAGTCTGCCCAGTCCCGGCGATGGTCAGAAATCAATTTGCTCAAAATCTTCACCAGTGATTTGTTTAGTCTCTCCACTTGCCCATCACCCTGGGGATGATATGGCATTGTTCGAGTTTTTGCTGCATCAATTAAATCACACAGTCCCTTGAAGACAGCTCCATCCACATTGGCTCCCTGATCAGAATGTAAACTCTCAAAGCAGCCAAACCGGCATATGTACTCTTCCATCACTTTCTTTGCAAGCGTTACTGCTGACGTGTTCCTCACTGGGAAAGCCTGGGCAAATTTAGTAAAGTGATCGGAAACCACCAGCAGCCACTCGTGACCCGAGCTTGACCTTGGCGTAGGTCCAACTATGTCTATAACAACTCTTTGCGAGGGGTGACCTGACTCGTTGTTGATAAGCGGTGCTTTAGGCAACTTGCTGGGGTCATTAACTTCAGCACACGGACCACACCTTCTAATGTGATTTTCGAGATCCTCACGCATGCCATGCCAGTAAAATCTCCTCCGCACCTTCTCCAAAGTTTTTGACACACCAAGGTGACCGGCTGACGGACTATCATGAAGGGCATACAACACTTGAGGCACAAGACTTTCTGGCAAACAAATCTGCTGGTAGATCTCCTGGCCTGTCACTTCGTTTTCCCAGCGTCTGAACACCAGACCATCCTTGAGAAACAGCCTTCCCCACTGTGGCCAGTACGACAGAAGTTTGCACCCACCTCCTTCCACATCACGCCTCGCAGGTCTTGCACCAGATTCAAGCCAATCCACCACCTGCGACAGAACAGGATCTTGTTTCTGGGTTGCTTCGATACATTCATTTGACAGTGGCTCTACGTTGACGGACTGGATCAACATGGCATCCTCCTCACCCTGTTCCTCTAGAGTGGTACCTTCCCCTGTCAGGCGGGAGAGTCCATCTGCATTTCCATGCAAATGTCCAGGGCGATGTTCCACCTCAAAGTCAAAATCACTCAGCCTTTCTAGCCACCGGGCAACCTGACCCCTAGGGTTCTTGAAATTCTTTAGCCACTGTAGAGCACTATGGTCAGTCCTAGCAAGAAATCGTCTGCCGTAGAGATATGTCTCAAAGTGTTCCGATCCCCAGACAAGGACTAAAAGTTCCTTCCGGCTCGTGCTATAGTTTCGTTCAGCCTTTGATAGTGCACGTGCTGCATATGCTATAACACACTCTTTCCCATCCTGAACCTGAGATAACACTGCTCCCAAGCCACACTCACAGGCATCAGTGTCTAAAATAAATGGTACATCCAACCAAGGAAAAGCAAGGATGGGGGCGTTCATCAACTTCCGCCTAATGTTCAGAAAGGCTTCTTCACACTCAGCTGTCCATCTAAAACGTTCATCCTTTTGAGATGCACTGTGTAAGGGGGTGGCAATGTCAGCATAGTTTGGCACAAATTCTCGGTAATTACCAGCTGTTCCCATAAATGTTTTCAGCTGGCTCTCATTTTCTGGCACTGGCCACTCCCTTATGACTTTCACTTTCTCTGGATCCGTAGAAATGCCATCCCGGGTCACCACATGACCTAGCACAACCACCTGTTCTGACAAGAGCTTGCATTTCTTAGGGTTAATCTTCAAGCCTGCTTCTGACAAATGCGACAGGACCAGTGACAGTCTCTCTCGATGCTCCTGTAAGGTTCGGCCAAAGATGATGATGTCATCTAGATACACTAGACAGTCTGACCAGCACAAACCTTTCAAGACAAGATGCATAGCCCTCATGAAACATGCTGGTGCATTTGTTAGGCCAAAACTTAACTTGCAGAATTGGTAAAGGCCATCTGGGGTTGCGAAGGCTGTTTTCTCCCAATCTTCTTCTGCAACATCAATTTGCCAGTATCCAGGGAGCAGATCAAGGTGAGAAAACCACTGTGCACCAGCTAAACTCTCTAATATGTCATCACAGTGTGGAAGTGGGTACAAGTCGCGCTTGGTTACCTTGTTCAGAGCCCGATAGTCTACACAGAAGCGTTGACTGCCGTCAGGCTTGGCAACCAAAACTACTGGAGAGGACCACGGAGATTCAGACGGCTCTATGATCTGTGCTTCAAGCATTTCATCCACTTGACAGCGCATTTCTTGCCTTTTATGGAAAGGGACTCTTCTAGGTGGTACCTGAATTGGCTGTGCTGATCCAGTGTCAATGGTATGTTTTACACCTTTGGCTGTACCTAAATCCCATGGCCCCTTTGAAATGCAGTCAGCATAAGTGGACAGAACCTCATAGTGCTTACGTTTTTCCTCTTCTGGAACCAAATCACTGCTTATGGGAAACATCTCTTCCAAAGGAATACTACCATTGTCAGAGTTTTTCACAAAAACTGCACTACACTGCCTAGTCCCCAATTCCACCTCAACATTTTCCTTAGCAGCCCCTACAACTTTGTGACCCTCACTCAAGCCACCTTTGTCAGGCAGTTCATCTACACCCACTAGTGGGTGGAGGTCCCCAATACTGCTGCAGCGGTAAATTTTGAGAGGTTTGTTAAGGCTATTAAACACACGAACTGGTATTCGACCATCTTTTACAGTTACTGCAGTCCGCAAGGCCCCAGTGGAATACCTTTCTGAAAACTTGCTTCGTGGTTCAACCACACCGACACATTCCTCCAGGCCACTCACCCCCTCGATCTCACAAGGTATATCAGCGACCATATTTGGTGACAATGTCACGGTTTCAGCAACAGTAATCCTGTAAACTTTATCAAGGGGACCAAACACGATCTTACTGGGTCCCCCTTTACTGTATACAGTGTTATTGTCAAAGTTAATAATACACTTGTGAGCCATTAGAAAATCTATGCCAATCAATACTTGTTGTGGTAACCCTTGACATACTAACACCCTATGTTGCACCTTGATACCACCAAGCTCAATTGTCAACTCTGTTTCACCAACAACATCAAGTGGCATGTTATTGGCCCCAAGAACAGGCTTTCTTGAGGGTTCAAGCTTACTTGTATTAAGTGTTAATACCATGGTATATGTCATCACTGATAATTGTCGCTTCAGCACCAGTGTCCAGTAAAGCATGGGACAGAACACCATTGACACGACATGGCATAAATGCACCCTTTGAGTTATCGGGCGGGGTCACTTCTGGCTGCGCCCCGCCTGTCTCCAGTTTCCCTGGTCGTGACGAACTTGATGAGGACAATTTCGGATGAAATGGTTCAGACTACCACACTTAAAGCATGCTCTAGGAGACTCTACACTGTCATTCCTACCTTGCCTTCCTTGAGGAACACTCTTCAACTTCTCTAAAATTTCTGCTTGTTTTTGAAAGAGCTGCTGAGCCCATGCTGGGGGCTTGGGGGTGCCATGATGTGAAGTAAATTTCCCGTCCACCTTCTCTTCGGACGTTGAAGTAAGAACGTGGGCACTCCCTTTGTTTAACCTTTTTTGATTCGATTCATATCGCTGAGCAGCCGCCAGTGCTTCATCCAAGGTATTCGGGCCCAAATCCAACACCTTCTCTCGTAACGTAAGGGGGGTCAAAGCACCAATGAAGAAATCTCTCGCAGTGCGATCAAGTATAACTAGCGGGTCATCGGGATAGGCCAGCTCGACAAGGCAAGAGATTTCGCATCTCAGTTGATGTAAATCCTCGTCGGGTCGACGTAACTTGGCTCGAAGAGTAGAAATGTGAACTTGTCGTGATTCTTTCGGATGAAAACGATCTGTCAGCGAGCGTTCAAGAACCTCCCATGTGGATGTTTGCTCGGCAGTGAGACTGTGGTATGTCTGCTCGGCAAGGCCTTTCAGGTACGCTGGCAAAATTTGACATTGAAGCTCAGCATTCCACTTATTCAGTGAAGCAATGTTTTTAAATTTCCGTAACCACACCAGCCAGTTTTCTCCCAAAGCAGCTGAAAAGGTTTGGGGTTTAATGCGAAGAGAATGATCCGCCAAGGCGATCAATGAGCCGGCGGAGCTGTGCGAACTGCCCCCATTCGTTTCACTTTTCTTCGCAAGGTTGGCTTCTAACTTAGCCACTTTTGCCTCCAAGGCCTTCACAGTTTCCTCCATGACCAAATATCCCACCATTGCCACCAAATGTAACACTACTAAGGACACAACAAGCTTCTGAAACGAACTATAATTCTTCATGAACACTGAACACACTCCAGCACATGTTTGCTACACGCTGACTACGCATGTCCGACCTAACTCGGGCTCAGGCCCCACGCTACAGTAACACTCCTAGTCTTTTTATGCTAGGTATCCTGTGATGGACTAGCATCCCACCCAAAGGGAGTGGTAATACTCCTAGTCTTTTAATGCTGGGTATCCTGTGATGGACTAGCATCCCACCCAAAGGGAGTGGTAACACTCCTAGTCTTTTTATGCTAGGTATCCTGTGATGGACTAGCATCCCACCCAAAGGGAGTGGTAATACTCCTAGTCACTTTATGCTGGGTATCCTGTGATGGACTAGCATCCCACCCAAAGGGAGTGGTAATACTCTTAGTCACTTTATGCTGGGTATCCTGTGATGGACTAGCATCCCACCCAAAGGGAGTGGTAATACTCCTAGTCACTTTATGCTAGGTATCCTGTGATGGACTAGCATCCCACCCAAAGGGAGTGGTAATACTCCTAGTCACTTTATGCTGGGTATCCTGTGATGGACTAGCATCCCACCCAAAGGGAGTCGTAATACTCCTAGTCACTTTATGCTAGGTATCCTGTGATGGACTGGCATTCCACCCAAAGGGAGTGGTAATACTCCTAGTCACTTTGTGCTGGGTATCCTGTGATGGACCAGCATCTCATCCATGTGGGGAGTAATAATACTCCTCGTTGCTTCATGCTACAGAAACAGGAATTAATTGCTGGGCATATGGGCTGCCTAGGCTCGAAATGCGACTTTTTCTTTTACTCTTAAATTTCAACTTTTGAGGTTTAAAACTGATAGGTGACCAGAATAGAGGAATTGGTTATCCAGCTTGCTCAGCTTTTGACTCACATTTCTGTTTGATAGGAAACAGACTTACAGAAGGTACCAGAACCCTTCATAGAGACAGAAGCTTCACTTGCTGTGGTAATTGATGAGTATGATCCAATGAGACCCAACGAATATGAAGTTGTTGAACAGAAGTTTCGAGAAGAAAGAGAAAATGAGAGAAGTGAAAGAGGTGAACGGTCAGACAGATCAGACAGAGGAGAGAGGTCAAGAGATCGAGATTATGACAGGGGTGACAGGTATGGAAAAATCTTGCTCGAGGCAGAGAGACACCTTTTAATAATAGCCTGTGATTCTAAATGTGCCCCTTAGTTGCTCCAAAATAAGGGTCCAAGCTTTCATATATATTTGCACTGGGATTTTTGTCCAAATTTTAAAACCCTTGTTAGCTCTTACACTTTGCTACTTTCTCAACTTTAATAATATTATCATGCATTTACCTTTCCGTATACCCATTTAAGGCAGGACCTTTCTGTGTATCCCATTGTTGGGAGTACCTCCCAGGGTCAACCATGCTTCCCTGTTGTGGTAGTGTTTGTAGCAATTTTTGGTAGGCATCAAAGGTAGCAAACATTTTCAATAAGCAAGCAAACAGTTGATGGAAATAACACTGTGTAAGATTTTTGGATGTCAAAGGTTATCTCTGTTGGAGTTGACTTCTCCCATTTCTTACCCTATTCATTTTTAACTCAAATAATGCTGTCATTTCTTTACTTTTAAAGGCACCGTGATCGTGATCGGGATAGAGACCGTGACCGAGATCGAGATAGGGACCGCGACAGGGATCGAGACAGAGATCGGGATCGTGATTACCACAGTCGAGATAGAGGCCGAGATAGAGGGAGGCGCAGGGGTGATGAGGATGATGATAGTTTCGGAAGTCATCCTCCTCGTGATCGTTATGGCAGTGGAGCAGCAATTGCACCTCCTCCATCTCTTATGCAGGAAGCAGGTATGGAAGCCAGTTTAATCTTGTATTTGAAATATTAGTTTCATTTTACACTTGAGTGTTCTTGGTAAGAAATCTAATGAAAAGAGTGCAGACTTGGAAGATACAGCCGGGTGGTAGCTGTCAGGTCAAAATAACACTAGGATTTGATATCCATACTCAAGAAGTTAAAACCACCTTGCACAGCACAATAAACAGCACCTCAGAAAAGTACTGCTTCTGCCTTTTATTTGGTTAGTCACACAGGGTTCATACGGTCATGGAAAGGTCATGGAGGGTCATGGAATTTGAAATTTGCATTCCAGGCCTGGATAAGTCATGGGAATTAGGAAAACTTGTTTGGGTCATGGAAAAGCCATGGAATTTCGGATTTTTCCCAAAATTGTTTTAAGAAATTTAGGAAACTTTGTGTTAAGAACCTTAATGTTCAGTGTTTTCACTAGTCCTCTTGTCAATTTTCAGGTCATGGGATTAGATTAAAAGTCTTAAAAAAGTCATGGAATTTTCTTCCCCAGTTTCTGTGTGAACCCTGTCACACTTTAGGATTTTGTCCCACACACTCAGTACTGGTTAGAATCATTTAGGACATGGTAGTAAACAGTGCCAAGAAAGACTACTGCTCAATGGCTTTCACAACCACCTTGTCAGCATAACATATAGGATTCACCTCTAGAGTGAGAATCACATTGCCCCAGTCAAGGTTTGGAGGCTGAGAGGACTAGGTTGAGTGTTACTGTGTGGCACTAAATTTTTGCGGGAGTTTAATTTTGCAGATTGGCAATTTTTTGTGTCTTGTGGGAACTAATTTTTGCGATTGGAAGAGACTGGTTTTTCTTGATGGGAATTAATTTTTGTGATTTTCTGGAAGTTGTGTTCAAATGGAACTGATAACATTTTTGTTTTTTATTTGAGTGCAAGCAATCGAAATACAGATAAAACAACATGGGAATGTAAAACAGATTAAGACGGATTCCGCTCAACGTTCGAGCAATAAGTGCAAAAAATATTTACCAAAAAACTACTCGCAGCACGGTAACATTTTAAATGCTATTTGAAACATCTCACTCTAGTTCACTTGCCCAAGTGACCCCGCGATGAAACTCTCAAGCATTCTCAAGAAAATTAATTTCAAATCTCGTAAAAGTATGCTAAAAACGGGCGCCATTTTGTTTTGAACTGACATGAAGCGTCTTTTTAATTGAAATATTGATAACTTCAAATCCAATTTTCTCTCGCGGGGTCAGCTTGGGAGCAAAAGTAACGATAAGTTCTTCTTATCTGTTCTCAAAATGTGACAGTGCTGCAAGTATTTTTTTGGTAACTTAATTTTTGCACTTACTGCTCGAACGTTGAGCGGAAATCGTCTTAATCAATGCCACTCTATTACACTACAGTGGATTGACAATAACTAGCGGGTACCCCTTGATTTTTTATCCACCAAGTTTTCAGTGGCATTTCCCCTTCAAACCAGTGTTTTAGTATATACATGTAATTTCTACAGTGAAGTAAATTTTTGTGGAAAAAAATTGCGGTAATTTTATTTTATGGAAACTTATTTTTGCAGATCGTGAAAAACCCCCACAAAAATATAGTGCCACACGGTAGTTTGCAGGTATTTTTGCATTTGTTAAAGTTAGTGTTCTCAAATTGCTTGTTGTAATCCTAGAGCCTGCACCCCCTGAACAGTGGCCTGTCTCAAGTGGAGAAAAACCAAATGTTGGCTTTGCTGCCAGGTAACAAATCCAATTTGATTTTAACAGAAAAGACAAGTTATGTTCTTGATTACTTTTTCCTGATGTCAATCACAGAGTTAAGGGGAAGTTGTTTATTTTTACTTTTCAGTTCTGTTGCGTCTCAGATTATGGCAAAGTATGGCTGGAAAGATGGCCAAGGTAATAAGTGATAATATTTGATAATTGTGTATAGCTGGGAACTGAAAAACAAATAAAATGAAATGAAATGAAAACAACAATTTTGTTAATTCAGTACATTATTAAATTTTATTTTAGGTTTAGGAAAACAAGAGCAGGGAATTAACACTTGCTTACAGGTGGAAAAAACCAGCAAGAGAGGTGGAAAAATTATCAACCAAGACAAAGGTAACCCAATATCAGCTCACTGATTCTCCCTAATAGCCTCCATATAGTTCTTATATAGCAGAATTTGGGAGAAGTTATATAGTGTTCACCACAGTGCAATTTGTGGAGGGGCAGTGGTGAAGTGGTTACTGCATTGGACTTTCAAATCACAGTTTTGAGTAGGGGGGGGGGGGGTGGGTGATTCAGGCTTGGTCATGTTGTCTTGTTTCCTTGGGGCCTGGCTAAACTAGAAACCATTGCTACAGATTTCCTTCTGACCAAAAATGCGCGTCCGGGAAGCAGCACTGTTTTTCACGTGATTCAAAAACATCTTGTTGTCATCAAGAAACAAAATTTGCTTCCACACCGTTGTTTCTGGTGTGGCTAAACTGAGGAACATTTTCTTCCACGATGTTTCTGCAACAGTGTTTTCTAGTTTAGCCAGGTCCTTTGTCAAGAAACTTTATTTCACGTTGCCTCTTCCCGCCCAGGTGTATTAACTGGTACCAGTGACAAACTGCTGGGGGAGGGGTGGGGGGGGGGGCAGGGGGTGGCCCTGTTGTGGAGAAGCATCCCATCCATGACGGAGTAGCAATAATCCTACACATGGTTGCTTTATGCTGCAAGAACAAGGAGTTAAGGGCCGGCTGTATGGACTACATGCGACCCATGTTGATTTCCTTTATTACCGGTATAATGTTCTGCACATTTCATTGTATTATTGATATTACAAGTCTAAAAGAAATACTGATCACTATTCATCAACAGAATCTAAAGCCGCACTTAAAGAAGCGGAGCCAGTGGCCAATGTGATAAAGAATCCCAGTAAAGTTGTTGTGCTTAGAGTGAGTCGTATTTTGTGTCTAGTATGAAGTAGTAGAAGTAAATTGCAATAATGATGATAATGATAACAATCATAACCATAATCAATGATAATAATAATAAAGGTTTTCATTAAAGCTTATAACTTGTGGTGTTGTTTGAAATAATGGGGAAAGGAATAATAGTGTCTTCAGAAATATGAAATTCTGTGCAAATTCAAGCATAGATGAGTTTTTCTAGGTCGTGTCCCTGCCTGGGGGGGGGGGGGGGGTTACTTGGGTCAGTTTTTGCTGGGTATGTGCCGCTGGCCTCTCCGAGCCCCTTCCCCATTATAGTCTATCCTGTGGCCAATTATAGACCCCATCTTAGTCACTTTTGGACAAATGTAAATTTCGTGGTCCCAGCTTAGTGACTTTCTGTTTATGTATCTATTTTATTATTAACCCGATTGTTAATATTAAAACAACCACTAAATACGGTAACAATTTTTTACGCCAATCTAGTAACTCGATTGAAAATGCACCCCTGTTATAGTCAATCCCATTAACCTATTACTAGCAAGTACTTCCCCCTTTCCCCCCCCCCCCCCCCGCCGCAGGTGTCCCTGACCTTCTACGAGTTTCCGTGTATGGGGTTTATGGGTGCAGTTATGGGTGCAGTTTAGAATTGAGGTACGGTGCGGAATATTAGTCTTTTGGGGGTTAGATGGAGGATGAAAATGACTTGGTTTCATGGAGGATAAGCTAGATTCTCTATTAGGGATTCGATGTTTTCTCAGGAAGGGGGACAAATAAATGCAAGTCCAGAGAGATGCTGAGTGCTTTATGTGACAAGGGTGAATTTCTTTTTTGTAGAACATGGTAGGTCCTGGCGAAGTGGATGATGAATTACAGCCTGAAGTAGTAGAAGAATGTAACAAATATGGTGAAGTTGTTAAAGTCATAATTTATGAGGTGAGTGTCTATTCAACTCTTTCGTTACTGCATCTCTTGCCCTCTAGAAACTGTCACAAGTCGACCTTCGCTTACATATTCGAGTTACAATGTTCACCATGAAGTCGCGCGAGGAATTAACGAGCGATTTAAGTCGCGAACGAAGCAAAAATTTAAAAGTGTACTTGCACCCAAGTACGTGGTCATGTAGCTGGTTACATGTAGAAAAAACGACTGAGGCCGCGCGGATGAAACATTTATTTCTGTTTGTTCATGTTTAGTTTCCCCAGGGAACCGTAGAGGACGAGGAGACAGTGAGGATTTTTGTGGAATTCCAACGCGTTGAATCAGCCATAAAAGGTAAATTCAAAAATCTCCCGTGTCTTTTTCAAGCGTTCGCAAAGGTAAAAGATCTTTGAGTTCTATGAGAAGGAAAATTAACGGAATATATATTCCAGTACTGGAACAGGTCCCAAAATGTCACCATTGTTGTCTCTTCACTGCTGTTTTTTCTCCGGGATGGACTAGCATCCCATACTGGGGGTGAACTCTGGTCCTTGGTGCGTCTGTGGCTTGAGTGTGATATTAGTATCCGGTCTATCTACTTATTGTCTCTGCCAGTGTTCCCATTTCGGAATAGTCCTCCAAAACCGGCCCTTTATCTTTACCTTTGAGCTTGGGTTAAATTGCATAACACCCCGCATCTCGAGCTGTACGGTGTACATGTATACCTCGAATATTGGCTAGGCCTTCAACGCAATAAAAAAGGTCTTGGTTAGAGGATAAGCAAGCAGTCTGAATGCCTTGTATTAACCTCGTTATAATAGCATCTTTTCCGTTCTGGCTATCAGAGAGCGAGAGGTAAAGGCAGTAATATTGACACATGACACAGAGCCACTTTTTCCGTGAACTTTGAGATCTGGAAATAAAGGAGGAGAATATGCATTTTTATATCAGGGCTTAAAGGGTTAACGCGTAGCTATGTTTACAGTGAAGTTTGAGAGCTCTGACCACGTAAACACGCTGTTGCTAGAATTTCGGAATATTCTGCGTTTGCTTCAAATTTGAACAATTTCAACTGTTTTGTTTGATTTTCAGCTCTTGTCGATCTCAATGGAAGATTCTTTGGCGGTCGTACTGTCAGAGGTGCATTCTACAACTTGGATAAGTTCAGGAGACTCGATCTCATGTCCGATCTTTAAACATTCTCGTGCAGTGGCCAGTGGTTCCCCTGTTGCATACCGTCAGGAGCCGCTACTTTCAAACAGCCCATTTCATAGTTAACTTTGTCATTTGCATTACAGTTTATTTGAACGTGGATGTGAGGCAATTTCGGGCAATTTTGCAGTTTCTGCCCGAAATCGCCTCACATCCACGTTCAAATACACTGTAATGTAAGTGAGAAAAGTTAACTGTGAAAAGGGCTATTGCGCTGGATAGCTGGATGGACAGGATAACTGCGCAAAACAAAACAAAAACGAAGTTTTATTTTCTTGTTGAGATGCGTACTTGATTTTGAGGATTTAGAGATCAAGGAGTCATAATCACGGTTATGAGCCCATTTGGCACAGTTTTGAAACAAATCGCTTCAACAAAGCTATTAGCACTTCGTCGTCACTTGGATGTGCAGGATCTGAAGCTCCGCAACAGGTTACGAGGCTGGCTGGACAGAAAAGACATTCATGCCACAAGTTCATTTGTTAGCCATTCTTGTATAAATTCGAAGTGAATTCTTAGAAGGCGTAAGGAAATGACGATAGCAGTGGTTCCACGATAGACTTTGACAAAGCTCAAGAAAAGCTGGCTATCACCCTATCAGCTACTTTAAAGGGGATGGCAAACTCGTACCCTAAAGGGGATGGCTTCTTGGTCAGCGGGTGGTCGCCGTGAGAGACTCTGGGGTAATGGAATTGTTACCACAGGAATCCTGTGATTAACGCTTTTTAGTTTTGTTACAGTGAACAGCCAATCAAAAAAAATATACATCAAAGATTTTCCATCACCACAGTCTCTCCCGGTGACCACCTGCTGGCCAAGAAGCTTGAGGACTCTGGGTACGAGATGGGGGTGGCCGTTTAAGTTGTTGCGCATGGCACTGTTGCGACCGTAACGGCAGCAAGTATGATTTGGTGGCCAGTGGACAGCCTTCCCTGACGACGTTACGACAATTTGTAATGTCCTGAGGACATTGTCAATGTTGAGCTCTTTATAGACTATTGGTCTTTGTACTGTTGATCTCTATCGTTGTTTTGTATTATACCCTACAAAAGTGTCAGCAAAAAAAAAAAAAAAAAAACAGGCTGGTGGTGAGAATAAACATCCACGACGCCCCAGATATGAAACGCCTCAAATACCGTGGAACCTCGCGTTATGGTCACCCCGTAAATACGGCCACTTCATTATTACAGCCACTAACAAATACTCAGTGGTCTCATGTAAAAACCCTTTCATCCCATCCCTCCCCCCCCCCCCCCCGCCCTGTTAATACCGCCTGGTTCAGCCCGAGTAACCCTTTCACCGCTATACGGCACTCCAGGTGAAAATAGTCCTCGTTTTAAGTGCAGTATAAAAGGTACACATTTAACACCTTTTGTCTTTCGGTATATCATTTTCTATTTATTCTCCTTTGCTTCACATACTTCCTTCCTATTCCTACATTGTCCTTTCCTGATAAACGAACAAGGCAAACATAATATGGTTATTTCGTTAATTCGGCGAGGTTTTCATGGCGTGATCGCGGACGAAATGGTGCTAACAAGGCCATGAGGATTTCCCTTTCTCACGTGGTTCGCACTGTTCTCATTCCCAGGGCCTTTGAGCATGGCACTGTGGAAATGAGATTGCAAAGCATGCGTGAGTTTTTTTTTTCAAATTTGCTTTTGTTGACACTCGTTAAAACCCGAGTTTAAACATTGTGCAAAATTCGGTTCGTCATTGGGAAACTTACGATACAACTCCACTTTCCCCTTACCAGAAACTAGTGGGAGGGAGGGGTTGGATGGATTCGGGGGGAGGGCCAGAAGCAATTTCGGTTGTATCATTTCTAGCATTTTCATTGGATTGCTGTAAACAGGTTATCAGCAAATAACCCTGCTTTTTGCCTTGAAAGGAAGTTGGATGTCATGTCTAGGGCTGCAATGTTCAAGTTTTCTGCTGCAAAGCAAACCATTTGCCCAAATTATGACAAAAAAAAAAATAAAAACAGTTTTCCCACTTGCCCTTGTTGGATATGAGGTGATTATATCACATTCCCCCATAGTTTCTGGAGTGGGGAATTCACCATTGAAAAGGAACAAAAATTTCTTATTTGGCAACCTCCTCATGTAACTAACAATGCTATACCAAACTTTTACATTTTATTGAATTAATTACACTGTACGTTTCATTTCTGGCCGCTATCATTGCAGTTACTACACATTAACTTTCTCATTCTATTATTTTGCATAATTAATAAATCAGTATGACAAGTCAATCTATTTGTGTGAAAAAATGTCCCAAAACATATTTAGCTCCCTGCCCATGTGGACAAATGAGGAAATGCAACACTACGGACATTTTTTCACGCCTGAAACTTGGATAAAAATGCATTCCTTAAATCCCTTTCACCCCCACAGTAAATTAATTCCAATATGTCTTTAAGCAAGTCGTAACGCGACCATTAAAGTGAAAGCTCTGAGCAGTATTTTCCTTTGGTGCTAGTTCTAACTTCTGAGTCCGTGCATAAAATCTTAAGTGTGACCATTGAAATGGCAGGTACCAAGCAGTACTTTAACCTGGTCACATTTGTTTTTCATTAAACCTTGCAAACTGAATCTTTCTTAATTTTTTCTTTTGAACCTGGAAATGAAAGGGTTTAAGAAAAACTAAGTACGGTGCAGTGGCTTGATACAAGGCAGGCTATATTCTTCACGTTGCCATGTGCCTTGACCAGAATGAATAGTTTTGTTGTCAGTCAGTGCAAATACCATTTCATTAAAGAAAGGAAATGCACACCTTTGGAAGATAATTCAATGACCTCTGGCTAAGTACAAGATCTTCAAGAACTACAGTTTAACTATGATTCAGTCTGTTCAGCAAGCACAGTCATTTGATTTTGGTTTGTTGTCTCCTGAGAGTTTTATTTGGTCCGGAAAATCGTTGTACAACTCGACCTCTGTTTCCTGAGCCAGGGCGTTTTTGGCAATGGTCTGGAATGCTTGTTCGACATTAATTGCTTCCTTGGCACTGGTCTCGAAGTATGGAATGTCGTTCTTTGAGTGACACCATGCCTGTGCACGTTTGGCTGAGACCTAAAGAAAGATAACTCAACTAAGTATTGATTGTTATTCAGAGGTGATTTCCTGGGTAGGCAATGATGTGTAACTAGTTGCATGTGAAGAACTCCAGGAGCCAGCAGTTGACATTGCTGGCTGCTGGTTACTGGTTGATTTTGATACAACTGGAATGCTATTCAGTGTATCAAATTCTTACCGCTCTGTTTTCCAAATCAATCTTGTTTCCTAAGACAACAAAGGGGAAGTTTTCTGGATCTCGTGGACTTGCTTGAATGAGAAACTCGTCTCTCCAGCTGTCTAGTGTCTTGAACGTACTGGGCTGCGTTACATCGAACACAAGCACACAGCAGTCAGCCCCACGATAAAATGCCACACCCAAACTTTGAAATCTTTCTTGCCCTGCAGTATCCCATATCTAGTACAACAAAAAAGATCATGTGCATATGATATCACTAAGAACAGAACACACTTTAAAGGGGCTATGTCACGCTATTTCAGTATCTTTTTAAAAAGCTCAAAAGTGTCTTCGCATCAACTGAATTCCAAAAATAACGGTTTAGCTTTGTTACTAAAGACTATCTTACGACAATGAAACTGTTTCCTGTCGTCTGTTGCTACCGATGGCAAGGATGGAAATGGATTGAAACTTGAAAAAATTGGCCCAATTTTTTCAAGTTTTCATACTATGTCTTCAAAAATCACCACAAAATATTATTATGGTTAGCTCTCCTTGCAAAAATTCATTTGATATCTTCCTCATAGTTTTAGAGGAGTATTTTGTGTATGAGTAAAGGCACTAACTAATGAATTGAGCACAGAATTGACCCAAAATAGCAAAATCCTCGTGACATGACCCCTTTAAGCTTTGGACACAGACTGGGATACTTAAAAATAACTTGAGTAATAGCAACTTCCATACACAGACTTCCGTGGAATTACTGGCGTAGCCATTGGTCTCTCATAACTCAGATGAAAGTTACAAAACTTGCATTTTGATTTTCAGTGCAGCCTTGTGTACGCAGCACTATCCAAGGAAACAACACTAATTCAACATGCATTTCCTTCCATTAGTTGAGCAGCTAAAAAAATGCACAAGCTTGTTTGGGAATGTGATCAAAGTGAAAGCAAGATGTTTAAGTACACATAAGTCGTGTCCAAACTGAGCTGCAAGTCGGAGCAACCTTCGCGCTTGCAAAAATCTGTGACTTCATTGGCGAGGGCTTCAAAGTAAGGAAGTCTACTTTCCACAAGGATATACCATAGCTAAAAGAGCAAACTGCCAGTAGAACACACCGACTTGAATGATTCTTATCTGTACTTGCCTATCTTCTTGTCTATCATGGTCATACATGCTGACAGTAGAATGGATTACCTGCATGGTGACTAGCCTGTCATCCACCATCACTTCTTTTGTAAGAAAGTCTGCTCCAATTGTTGCTTTGTATTGATTACTAAATTTTTTGTTCACATATTGGTTCATAAGTGATGTCTTACCAACCCTTAAATGCAACAACAATAAGATCAGACAAGAACATTGTTACATTACTTAAAACAAAACAATTTGTTTATCGACGTGCCCTTCAAATTACATGGGTGGAGGAATGGTGCTCAAATGCACTCTCTTAGATTTTTAACAAGCTGCAGTCAGTGGTTCAAAACTTGGTCTCTGCTTCATCTCATGTCCTTATGGAAAGCTTCCAGCTAAGAGTACAAGTATGACATTGAGTTGACCAGAATAAGGGGTGTTTTCATGCTACTCATAACACTTTCATTCCTGTCCCAGAAGAAAACTCAGAACCCAGGACTTAAGTCACTAGACACATACACGGCCACGAGTGGAACTAACCCAGTACTGATAGAAAATTAATCGAAAACAATCAGCTTTCAACACAGCAAACGATGCTCAATACTACTTGATAGCAACTGATGGTGATCGATTGCAATTAGAAGGCTCAAATTAGTGATTATCGATCCCGATAGCAATCGATAACAATTGATTGGATTTCCGATGATCAATTGTCATTGATTGGTCAGGCAGGGGATCATTTCATGCTACAGAGACCAGAGTGTTTGTAAAGGTTCCTGTACATATTTCTTTCGTCATGTTTGAAGTTTTTTTCTCACACATAATGCCAGTGTAACCATTGAGATGAGTCATGCTTTGAATTCACGAATTCCTAATAAAAGAAAAAAAATTCTTACAATTTTTTTTCCAAACAATCAGACCTGGTCATATGAATTCTAATCTGTAAGCAACATCCGACTTCTGCTACAGGAGTGCAATCTAAAGTAAGTGGTAAATAAGGTGCAGGTAGTTGTTGGCAACTGTTCAGTGGCACATTTTAAGAGATCTGTCTGTGTAAGGACATTTCAGAGTCATTAAACCTTGTATTGTTTTGTGGTAGAAAGAAGTTCCACTGAGAAACCACATATTTCCTTTAACTAGAGAAACAAACATTAGAAAAATGAATAAAATAAAATACTTATAAGTCTATAGGCAAACAAAATGATGCAAAAATGTTTGCTGCAGGGGCATTCAAATAAGCAACAGAAAAAAATGTTTGCCTCTAATTATTTGAGTGTCATGCAGCACATACATTTTTATGATATTACCAGAAGAGTGCAAATCTTACCCACTGTCCCCTAGGATTATGACCTTCAGAAGAACCTTCTTTCTTGATGCCATATTTACTTGCAAGACCTAGCATAAGTTACATAAACTCTTAAATTCATACATATCTTAAGTGCTGCTATTTAAAGTTGTATCTTAAGAAGTCCACAAACCTAAGGTTCACGCTTCTAGCTTAAATAACAGTGCTATCAAAGTCAGTGGCAAAGGAAAAGACAAGCTTTGTTAAAACCAAAGCTCTATACACAGCAACTTTGTATAACATGTGGACATTCACCCAACCTTAATTTAATACTTAATAACTTTTCTTTATAAAACAATTCTCTCAAGTGATGAAAATCAATATGAGATGTTTATGAGAAGTCAGAGAGGTACAATAAAAGAGACAAATTATTTATTGTTGTCAAACTCTCATTGAACACCTCTAATCCAAATAACTTTTCAGCCTTGTCCAAAACATGGTGAGTTTTCAAGCCAGAATTCTGATACTAACGGACAGATACGTGTACCTTGCATTCAAATGTGGTTATTCTTAGTATTTTGGATAAAACTGTTACCGTTTTACAGCTAGTAAAATGAGCTTGTTTAAGATGTAAAGTGTATTTAAAGCTAGTGATTAATTATCTTTGATTTCATATCATTCACAAGACAGGCCAGAACGTGACACTAGTCAAGAATACAACATGCCCTAAGGAACGAAACATGTTGCAGTTCATGCACTTTGCCCCATTTTTTCCAGCCATTTTAAAATTAATTCAGACAATAAATTAAATTGCCACAAGGATCCACATCAGAACTTTCCGGCATTCTTCCATCACGTTAATTTAGCCTCAGAAATTGTTTAACAATAAGCACGATTGTAATCTTCAACTTCTGTACAGCAATCGATCAAATTACGGAATCGAAGAATCGCACGAAATGAGCTTATATTTGTAAAGTTTTTAACATGTACTTTCAATTCACGGACGTTTCAGCTTGCCGCCCACAATACACATAACAGAAATAAACGCCAAAAGCCTACTGATTTCTGAAAATATCGCTCACAGTTACAACCAACTTGTTAACTATCTAGAGATTTGAACAAAGTGTGACTGTCCCGGCAAAAGGCCATATGCATCATAACCGTCCTTCCAGGATATTAAAACGCAGCTTATGCAAGAGATCTTTGACGCAAACAGTAGATACTACACCGCATAAAGAAGTACATATCTTAAAAAAGAAGTACGTTAGCTAATTTAGGCACAAAAACGTCTGTACTCACCGATTTCAAGGCCAAAGCTAAACAGAAAGTTTGTTGCGACACAATCTAACGTAATATGGCGGAACCCTCAAACTCACCGAGGTCTCGTGACATCGCCAATCGATATTTCATGTTACGTCATTCGTAAGAAAGGGCCCTGGGAACCAGGTTGCCTCGTTATCGCCTTACCGTTGCAAATCCAAGATGGCTCCGAAGGTGGTGAGAAAATCTAGTAGTCCCGCTAAAGGCAGAATAGGAGCTGCAGGGGCATTTGTTATGGACTTTTACAGAAATCCTACCAAGTGGTAAGACCGTACGAACGACTGGATATTTCTGTTTTGTGTGAAGTTGTTATTTATCAATGGCAAACCACATGCATTGCTGTTTTGCATGGTCTCCACGTGTTTCCTGTCAGCAAAATATGATGAGGCCCGAAACACAATGCCGAAACCAGCTTGAATCACCAACGTTCCTTTTAATCGAATTTTAAAGTGCTTACTTACCTCACATTCACATGCAAAGGCAAAGATAGTGGCCATTTACCTTTGCTTCAGATCACAAAGCCTCACAGGGCACCCAGACAATAAGTTTGTGTTAACCGTTTGAAATAACAAGAAAGCCTATTGGGCATTTTAACCGGCTATTCTGACCCTCCCCACCCCTAGGTTTCACAAATGTTAGCGCAATCCTCTATTTATACGAACCGACGTGACGAAAAGTGATTGTGTGACACAATATTTTTACTATAGCGTTACTGGATGACGTAATGTTTAAACTCTGATGACTCAGCTTATCTTTTTTATCGCTTTTATTTGTGCTGAAAAACGCAAATTCACTCAAACGTTGAATGTCGATATAAATTCGTCCACAACTGAGAATGCTCACACAGCGACGACGAAGTTGTCTGTTGTGCCTAGACCTTAAATACAAACAGTGAACATAGCAGTAGAATCAAACTATAACGCTTGATAAACACGACCTCGAGCAGATCTTCAGAGTATGGGGCACGTCAAGGCATATCTCGTGACGTGATGTTTAAATCCGGTTTGCTAACCCGGGAATCCCCTTGCAAAAGTAAACAAGCGAGCGGGGACGAAAGTCGCCCACGTCTTTGAAAGCTAACGTGCCTGTCGAGCCGCAATCGATTTCTCGCTCACTCGCTTGTTTTTCTTTTCCTTCACTATCTCTGAACGGAAAGAGAGACTGCTCGTAGCCTTTAGCGTACACCACACGCAAACCACACAAATCCGTCGATAATATTCAGATATTTTCGTTCTTTCAATGCAAAAAGACTCGTAACACCTACCCTATTAATTGATCTCCTTATTAATGACGATTCCTTCGTATCAACTTCTCGCCTCAAATAAACACTGATCTCTCTCCGTTCACAAGTCAGAACTATCATGTACTGATGGTGCAATCCACTAATATTGCATCATCATACTAGTACCAATTCCTTCTCTTCCTAGCCCACGCCGGCAAAACGCAACTGTCCTTTTTGTCTGCTGCGAAATATAAGTTAGCCAATCAGAAACCTTACAATCCACTTCGCAAACCCCCCCCCCCCCATAAAACGGCAAGGGAAACCCCCTCTCACGCAGCACAATATTACACCGCTCCTATACAAAACGCAACTTTCAAAGCAAATCACATTCACAGAAGCGTGATATGCTCCTGACATTCACAAATCCTTCTGACTCCCACATTTTTACACCCTCAAAATGTCAATCCCAATAAAAAAACTCCTGCGCTAAAAAAATTTTCACCATAACCACTAACTAGAACAGACAACACAGCCAATTTCGCATTCCATCCTATTAGCTGCTTTACTCAATTGCGCATGCGTTATACAAAGACAAATACAAAAAACCCCAAACTTAACAACTCTTCGTCGTTGATATCTTAAATACTGTAAATTAAAAGACAAGAACACACGAAGGTAACATTCAGCAGACTAATATGCGCATGCGTCTTATGTAAGACAGTACCGCTTTTTATCATAAAATGCAGCCAGACGACGTGGTCTGGTATAGACTCCCAGCAGCACACCCTCACCCAAAAGTTCACAGAGTACCCCTCCCTGCTGTGTCTGTAAAGCAGGGTTTGAGTGTAATGCAGCACATTGAATGTGTGGCTGCTCTGGTTCAATTTTACAATAACAATATGTTTGTGTTTCCATAGGCAACTAGTAAAGCACACCACAATATTTATCCTTGCCGTCCTTGCGGCAAGAGAATTCTCTGATATTGACCTCATGGCCCCTCCTGCTGCTCCATAGCTGGTAAGCTTCATCATCACCTTTAATCATCTTGTACAGTGTGTGCAAAATGCACCTTTTATTGCTAAAATACAGAACACTGATAAACCTTTTTAAGCTGTGACTTGCTTGAAAGAAAATCCACATTTTAAGGAACCACTGAACAGATATTATAAATACCCACTGAAGACACCTGTACGCTATTGCATAATTTTAAAGATCCTTTTACTACTCAAAGGATCAGCACCTCACTACATCAAGAACTTATTGCAATGTAGAACATTTTACCGCATGCTTCGATCGTCATCCCGACGGCCTTTGGTTACCCCAACAGCTTGTTTGAAAACATTCGGAGAACGTGTTTTTGCTTTGGTGGCGCCAAAACTCTGGAACACTCTCCCACTAGAATTGAGATCTAGTGACTCCCTTGATATTGAAAAAAAAAAACGGCCAAGAACCTATCTTTTTAATAAGGCTTTTTAACTTTCACACACTTCTTAGGGGGGGGGGGGCATACTGTCACCATGGAAAATTGCCTATTTTCTCAGGTTGCTGAATTCAAAATAATCTCATACTGTAACAATTTTTTTCAGGATTGCTAATGCTGACTACTCGCTTGCATAGTTTGATGTGATAATGGGAACAATCTTATTTATCCACTGTAGCAAGACCATCTGCTCAAGACTGCAGAACTTTTTAGTTCCTCGGGATTGCATAAATATATGTTCATACAGTGATGTCATGGGAATTAGAAAATGAACAACCATTCTATCAGTGTTTGTAATAAATAAAAGGCTTATAGTTTTTTTGTTTTGTCATTCTGTTGTTGCCAACCTTTCCTGTCATGTGTCGAACAAAAGTCAAAATTTGTTACAGTTGCAGAAGCTTGGAGCTATTTTGCATGGGTAAATACAGTCATGTATTTTGCTTTTCCAGTAGGCATCCCCTTACCCAATATTCCACCTTCCCTTTCTGTTACAAAATGTTATGGTCCTTCAACCTAGAATATGTATATAAAAAAATCAAGAAATGAATCCATTCCATCTTATCTGGACAAACGCAGAAGGTTCTGGAAGGGATATCCTCAGTCGACGCCCATATACCGGTACTCTCTGGCATACCACAGGGCTGATGGCTCTGTCCTCATCTCCAATGTTAGATTGTTTGCTGATAACATGGTTGTATACCCAATCATCCACTCAGACAGTGACACTCAAGGTTCCGATAGTTGTTCATAGGAATGATCTGGTGCAAAATGATCATGTCCTCCATGGAAAGGCACAGGGTTCTGAAAATTCAGCCAAATATCTCCGCGTCACTCTAACCAACCATTTACACTGGAACGATCATATCAACAACATCAAAGCAAACAGAGCTCTTTTGACTAGCTCTTCTGAGAAGGAACCCGAGGATCGGCTCCACTTCAGACCTCTGCTTATAATACTCTCATCCGCCATACCCTGGAATTTGCCTGCACTGCCTGGAATCCTTACACCCAAAGTAACATCGATAAGCTGGAGACTGTTCAACACAGGGCTGCAAGATTTACCCTCAACAGGTATAACTACACATCTAGCGTCATATCTAGTGGCATATTGAGACAGCTTCCAGGCTGGTACTCGCTGCAAACCTGAGGCTGGTTGGCTTGGGCACCCAAAACTTCATGCATCCACAAAGGAGACCATTAAGACACATTAACTGCATGGGCTACAAAACTTCATTTTCGCGCACAAATTACCACAAAATGTCATTCTTTCCAAGAAGTATTCGCCAATGGAATGGAGTTTCAGACTCTGTGGTACTGGTGCCAAGCCTTGGAAGCCTTTGAGGAGTGGCTGTGGTGCCACCTTGACAATAGTCACTGACCATATCCTATGTTGTTTTAAGCACCTTCCCAGAGTTTGACTGTCTATTAAAAGCATTTGCATTTTTCACGCTGCTCACGAGAATCTTCAGCAAGAAGGAGGTAAGCCATTCCGGGAAGAGGAAGAAGAAGAAGAAGATCATGAGTGGAGGCCTCTGTCTCACCCAAGATACTCCATCCAAGAGGAAGATATTTCCGTATATTAAAGAGAACTTAACTTAGTTCATCTTTCTTAGATAACTTTTAAGGAAGACCAGTGCAAGAACACTGGGATATTATCAAGGATAAATTATTTTTCTCCCTTATGGAGAAATATATTCCCTGTACAATCACGTGATCTTCCACATGGCAGTCACTTTAAACAAATGTACTATGCTACCCAGGCCCCTAGAGAAAGTGAGTATAATTTAAGAGGGAGAGAAGTATGAACCAAATCCTTGAGACATGCTTTATTCCTTGCTTGGTCACTTTTACTTTATATTATGAACTAATGATTACTATAAACTATTGTCATACTATTCTATTACAGGAAAAGGAAACATTGAATGTTTCCTTGTTGTGTTCTTAAATCTTCTCCACTTGAAGGCGTTCTCTAAGATCTTGTGTTCTTATTAAAGTCCCCATGTAAACACTAGTGATGCACTCTGACCAGTCAACATGCAATATTATTATTATTATTTGCATATCACGGCCACTCAAAACACAGCTGCAAAGAAGACAAATGTTTGTTGAGGTTTGTCTCTTATGATGGCTGACTGATCCCTCCGAGACAGACGTACTTGAGCTCAAGGTAATCCTCAATGCCATACTTAGAACCTTCTCTTCCCAAACCAGATTGTTTCCAGCCACCAAAAGGTGCGACTTCAGAGGAAATGATACCCTCGTTGACTCCCACCATGCCGACTTCCATAGCTTCTGCTACGCGCCAGATTTGACTGATATCTTGTGAGTAGAAGTATCCTACAAAAGAAGAAATACTAGGAGCTTGGCAAAAAATATATTTAATAACGAATAAATATTGCCATTCCATTGGCCTTATTTTGAAATAAGCATTAATATAACCTGCGTGGCAGGTGCCGAAAGGGACAGTAAATTGGCTAATTATTTGCAAATTCTTGCTTATTCCCCCACCCCCTCCCCCTATAGTGCCTACCACATAGGCTAGCATTAATAAAATGATTACAACAAATTCATCAATGGGAGGGTTATTCTAGAGGTGCTAGGTTTACAACTTAAATGCAGTTGACTCATTGAGATGGCCTCAAATGATCGGTAATTAGCAGATAAAACAGTGTCTTCTTGACAGGCTTTGTTACTATTCAAACAGTGCTTTTTTTCTCTAAAGAAGGGCTAATGCTCATAAGACCAGCTAAACTTTAATTCTACAGGAGAAAATATACCACATCAACAAGTGTGAATGGTCTCCTTTGGTTCCTGGGTTTGTTGACACTGGGAATTTTAAAAATTCGCGTTAATTTAAGTCGCGCTAATTTCTGTGTGTTAATTTCTGCATTGTTCATTAAGTGGAGCATTAATTTCCACGACCTTAATTTCCATCATTTTAATCCCATATTCTGGATCAAGTCCAGACATTCTTGACACCCACAAAGCAATAGCTTTCCTACATTTGGGCAGAAATTCATGCACATTGTCAGTCTACTGAGTAAAGAAATTGCCTCACACACCTCTACACCTGTTTTGTTTGCTTTCTTTGTATTCAGTTGGAAATAAATTTGTTCCAGTTGTGACCACAAGGTGTTTCCTTGTGCTAATCATGTTAATTTCCCTCATTTTGAAGTTTTACCTCCTCTTTCGCGTTGATTTCCTTTATTGGGGAGTAATTTTCCCTTCAATTCACGTTAATTTAAGTTGCATTAATTTCAAATACTTTAATTAACACAAGTGTTAATTTCCTATAATAAGGTATGTTATAGTTATAGTATGCAACACATTTGCTGAACACATGCTGCTCAACTTGATTCAAAATAAATTCAGTGTTCTGGTGAATGTTGTCGTTAAGGTCATTTGAGTTATCAACAAGGTTAAAATAAGAAAGAAAATGAACTAAGAGAACTTGGATGTAGCAGGAGGTTAAAGTTGATGAAGGTTCAAAATAGGACTGGTATAACTTCAAAATTTGTGTCAATTTACAAGAGTTGACAGGTGTTACAGTTCAAACACAGGTTTGAACATGTTTTCAAAATTCTCATTATACTTGTTCTGTGATACAATCTGTTGCACTGAAATATATATCAGTATATTTTGGGATACATGTGTATGTGTCATGTGCTTCATTCATTTAACCAGTGATGTCAGTGCTATTAAATTTCTCAAGATAGATCAACACCTAGTTTCACCTCAATATATCAAATTTAATTACGGAATACAATTCAGCAAATAGGTAGTGAGAATAGGAATAATCATCAACTACAGACATGGTAAAGAATGAAAAAATTATCAAAACTAGCTTTCAAGGAAATCCATAGCAATCTGAATTTTGGGGTGTGAGACCACACATGTACCTGCCAGCCCAGCAGAGGTATCATTGGCAACCGTCACAGCTTCCTCTTCAGTCTTGAACCTAAAAAAAATGCCAACCCAAAAAAATGAAAAGGAAAAAAAAGCAACATCAGTTACTAATACCCTAAAATTTTGGATGTAGTCAAAGACCATTAAGCCTTACACAGCAGAATTTTCAAAGGGAGGACATAGTTTACGTGGACAGCTGTTGTGATGGGTCACACACCTTATAAGTGGTGCTACAGGTCCAAAGGTTTCTTGTTTACAGATGATCATGTCACGGGTCACTTCTGTCAGGATAGTTGGTTGAAAGAAGTTGCCTCCTAGCTCATGTCGCTGACCACCTCGCAGGCATTTGGCACCTTTTGACAAGGCATCCTTGACATGACTTTCAACCTGACAAGAAAAGAATGACCATTGTTTGCTGTAATCATGACTTGAACCAACGACTTTCAAGTCACAAGTGTGACAAAATGTAATTACAGCCTCAAGTTTCACTTACCATTCCTGCTTGTAACAAATCAGTAATTAAAAGTGGTCTACAAAATGTTTATTTTTAACTAGAAAACTGGATCATTATTTTTCTAAAAAATACCATACTTTTTCAATAGCTTTTTGATTGATGAGTGGTCCTTGTGTGGAGGATGCCTCCATCCCATTTCCAACTTTCATCTGCTTGTCCACAGCTTCAGCAAACTTGGATGCAAACTCATCATAAATTTTGTCCTGAATCAGAATTCTATTTGCACAAATACAAGTCTTAAAGAAAAAAAGAAATATATTAATGAGTAATATAGTGAGAAATAGAATTCCCCAAAACAAAACAAAATATTGTTTAATACAACATACCACTTTCACCAGCAACCATTTAATTAATTTTATAGTTTTGAAAAGTCAAAGACACCCTAACGACTATTTTCCTGGGAATTTTAGGTGGAGGTATGCAGTAGTTGAAGTCCTTTTCAAGACCAAAATAGGTATCATGATATATTTCAGACAAATTTCCAGACCAGCCCTGGTAGAAATTCCACACAGGATCCTGTAAGAATTTACAGGATCCTGAATAGGAGGCAATGGGATAAAGTATTGCCATCATGAAGTGTCCCCTAGCCCTAATCCTCACTTTAGGCAAGCATTTCTGTCAAACATGAAGTCATGTAGAAATAACAAAATTTGTTAATGTCAAATAACTCCATTTATTATCCAACTGTATTGGTTACTACACAGAAAGCGCGTGAAACAAGTACAAATATCCCACAACATGGACAGTTTGTTATTGTAGAGTTGGTTATTGTACAGTACCGTACGCGCACTCATCCTGTTACTCTTATAGTTTTCTTTCAAGTTACTGAAAAAGGTTGAAAAAGGTTAAGTTGGATAATAAATCTCTTATTACATGTTTCAGTGTGAAGTATTGTCGAATATTTTTACTCGTTCTTTGTATTTTGACTCGCCCTGCGGGCTCGTCAAATACAGCACAACTCGTAAAAATACACTGTGATACTTCACACCGAAACATCTAATAAGATAATATGTAATATGAAGTACCCAGGTACTGAGTTGTGTGCATTTCTGGACATAAGTGGATCCTGTAAGATCCTGTGTAGGATTTGGGATCTCTACCAAGGTGACCACTAATTAAAGTCTTTCCCTCTTTCAGGGCAAAACCTGATGGCCTATTTCACAGCAGTAGGAAATACCTAAAGCAAACCATAATCATTATAATTATGGTTAAAATCTACTGTAGTATGTAGTTATCCTATTTCATACCACAATGGCTTGTAAAGACCACTGATAACCTTTGGGGGTTGTACTTGCCTTTAAATCTGAGAGAGTCCCCCCTCTCCCGTCCCCTGACTGGGGTTATGTGACACTGATCTATGACAGTGAGTGTTTGAAGTACCTGTGCAGTGTGTCTAAACTTGGCTCCAATTGCTCCCTTGACAGCTGCGTCAACATCGGCAGAATCAAACACAATGAACGGAGCATGTCCACCCAGTTCTAAAGAAACTCTCTTGATAGGATCCACACACTTTGACATCAAGAGCTTTGGAAAAATACAAAATATGGTTCAATATTTATTCATAATGTGCAATGAAGTCAGTACCCTGCGAGCAGAGGCCCTTCGATCTTATCTAGGAAGATCGAAGGGCCTCTGCTCGCAGGGTATGAAGTCAGTGACGCCCTCCTTAATTTTTATTGTTGAAGGAATTGAAGGGCTTGGGGGAAAAGGGGCATACGAGATAATAATAATTTTTATTTTAACCTTGAAATCTAAATTGCTCCAATTTAGTTCTATATCGTCAGAAAATGACTTTCTGATATCGTACAAGGGCATTCAGGTTGGTTTATATCAAACATAATTCCATGTTTTATTTCTTGACCTAAGAGCTTAAATTTGAAGAAATAGTTGGAAAAACCCATTACCTGGGAGGATGATATCTGTTTGAAAAAAAAAAACCAACAACAATAGAACTCTTGGAGGTTGGAACTCTTTCCACTGTACCATTTTAACAAAAAAGGGAATCATTTCAATTATTTAATTGTACAAACAGGTTAATTTGAACTTACCTTTCCAGTAAATGTAGACCCTGTGAATGATAATTTAGCCACAAGGTCATTTCCAAGGATTGCATCTGCAACTTCATCCACATGGTCACGGGAACAGGGGATTGTGTTTACAACACCAGGTGGAAACCCTGCTTCCTCTGCCAGCTAACAAGACAATAAAACACTGATGTGATGAATAAGATCCTCGCACACAAATGTTTTCAACTTTAGGCAGTTGAAAAAATAAACCTAAAAAATTCAGGCTTGACCGGGATTGGGACTGTTACTGGACAGGGCTGTTTTGAGATGGAGTAGAGAAAAGATGGATTTTTTATTTAAAACCCAGCATCTTAACCCTAATTTGTAAATCCAGCAAAAAAGTTGAGTACAACAATGGAAAGAATTAATACACAGTCAGAGAAAAATGATCTAAAAAATACATAATTATACCATATCTTAGAAATATGTCTGATGCTGACTTTATAGGTGAAATGTTAAATGCAACATTAATTTATAAAAAAAAAAGAAAGAAAGCCATTCACTGATTTGGCTGGAGCTGGAGGTTTTCGGTCAAAATGTCTTTGAAGTTTTTATAAAATAATGTTGTATTTAACATTTCACCTCCTGTCTTTATCGATTTAAAGAAGCCAAATCAGTAAACAGCTTTTAGATTTTGTTACAAACACGTGATAAAGGAAAAAAATTTTAAGCCTAAAGTCTAATATAAAGTTTTCAAGTCTGACTCGAAAGAAAAAAAAAACATAACACACAGCTACATTTTGGTTACACTGTATATTAATTAATAATTGTTAGAAACAAAATTATTTTAATTTATTAATTAATGATAATTATATTACCTGCTGCAAAGCCAGGGCAGTATAAGGTGTTTCTTCTGAAGGCTTGATTATCACTGTACATCCTGCGGCAAGTGCTGCTGCAGCTTTACGAGTGACCATTGCAACAGGGAAATTCCACTAAAACATTCCAGAAACACAAATTACCAATATGTTAATTTTGTATGGACACTGCATCCTTCTCAAAAATTTTAATTACTGTCCTTTACCCTCTGTATTACTTGGCACTTACAGGAATATCTGAGGCCAGTAAGTAGACAGTTTTTAAATCCCAAAGATTTTATTTTCGATGAGAGATGCAGGAAGCGGGATGTAGGATGGGTCTTACAATCAAGGTCAGGAAATGAAATCAAAATGATGGAAAGCACTATGCTTTATTTCATAGGTGCGATGCAGTAAACTCGTGTGTACATGTATACAGAGCTCATACTGGTACTCGAGTAGGACTGGGATGAAGATCCCAACTGTTTGAGTAGTGGCCAAGTACTGAATAAAAATTATTGTGGAAATCAGTTATAATAACAATTACAAAGAAAAGAAATGGTTTGTCACATAAAACAGTAAACTAAAATGAAAAGCCTTGACAAGTTTGATAAAGTTTGTATAAATCACCACTAAACTACACATATTCAAAGATAGAGAGAGTCCCATACAAACATCTATTTTGAAAAGCTCACCCCTTATAATAGAAACTCTGTAAATTCTCCAGCTTTATAAAAGCAACTTATTCAGTTGCTAGTCAACCACATACTTCCAGACTTGGCAGGATTAGCACCTTTGGGTCCTTTATTTGAGGACACACATAATTTAAATCAATCACATTTTTATTTGATTTTCACAATTTGGTCCCTCCACCAGTTTCCAGTCGCAAGCTAACATCCTCAGGATGCGCCAAAAAGTAGCCTGAGAAAACAGCCGACGTTTTGCGAGGTTGCCACTTAAACAACATCTTAAACAACATGGTAAACAACATCTGAGTAACAAGCACAGAAATTCCATACTGATGACGTGCACTACCCAGATCTTGGTAGTGCTTCTGATTGGTTGTGCTGCGAGGGAATTTTCTTTCAACCAATCAGAAGCACTACCAAGATCTGGGTAGTGCATGTCATCAGTACGGAATTTCTGCGCTCATTACTCACACGTCATTTTGCGAGGGCTCAAGTGGCGACCTCGCGAAATGTCGGCTGTTTTCTTAGGCTAGTCAAAAATTAAAGACCCATTGGCACTTACCGTGATGCACTGCGCAATGTTTATTTTGATTCGACTGGACAAGGGCCACGATCTCTCCAGAGCAAAAATTTCAGCCTCTCATCTCAAGGAAGAAATGAACACTGAGTTTCGATTGTCGGTGGTAAGTAATTTTTTAGTCTCAACAAGCAGCCCTGTCAGATATCAAAAGCCTGTCAAACACTATTGCGGACTTTGTTTTGGGCCGCTCAACCTGCCTTCGCGTAGCACTCGCCGAGGACATTTTCTTTGCCTCCAAAAATCCCATTTAAAAGAAAAATAATAATGCCAAAGACGCTGGAAAATTGTTCCTACTTTCACCGAAAGTTTGAGATCGATGCGAACGAAATTGAAACCTACAGCGAGCCGTGAAGTTTTCTGTATAAAAAAACATACTTCCAGTCTGCTCTTTCTGTCCGTTGCATCTTATTTGCATCGGGCATAATTTCAAATGAGCACTGCCGGCGGACGCTGTTTTAAGCCACTTTCGAAACTCACATCGAAAAAATTTTGACGGCCAGGGATGCGGAAAACCTCCTTCACCTTTCGCCAAAAGTTTTATTTCAATGCAGAACAAAACGAAGCTACCAGTGAGTCGAGAAGTTTTGTACTTCACGGATATTTTGTCGTGCAGACAATACTTTGTTCTGGTTGATTAATCAGGTATCAATGTTGAAAAACTCACCTCACAGTAAACGAGTACACAAAAAAGAGATAACAAAACGATTCGAGAATAAATTGTAAAATACAGGGGCACTTATAGACAACCTAACAGACTTATTTCATTTACATGAAAGACCGAATTTGTGAGCCAAACCCGAAGGATACAGTTTCTCGCCAGCCACCCTTGAGCCTTTGGCGGAATTGCTCCATGGAAAAGTTCCAATCGAGACCAAAAATGGCTTCTACCACATCACAAGGCGAAACATCATGTAGAATATTTAACAATTATCCTGCGAAATCGCGCGGAATATCACCTGATACTTAGCCGATGAGGCCGTAGGCCGAGTTGGCTAAATCAGGGGATATTCCGCAAGATTGAGCAGGATAATTGTTTTATTATTCAACAAATTCTCCTCGACTACCATTTTCAGAACGAGAAAAACTATGGTTCTATGACGAAAACGCTAAAAGCTAGCAACACATAATGAAAATCAAAACAGAACTTCAAGAAATCGAAGTTTACTACCGTTCACTTAAAAAGACTTATTTACAAACTCATGTCTGGAAATAACAAGACAAAGTAAAAAAAAAAATATTGCTACCTTACCGAGAATAAGTCCTCTTCCTGTGAATTAAAATCTTTTCAACTTTACAACTTTCTGTGAGCAAGTCTGCTGCTTAGTTCGCAATAGCATTTTCTTGGTTGAGTTCTCACTATGAAAATTCCAAGCCAACCTCTGGATATCTTTGTGAGCTGAAGCAAATACTTGTTGGCTTTTTGAGAGCATTTAATCGTGGAAAGTTTCTTCCAGGGAGTTAAAATTTGCGGAGAACACTGCTAAAACTGCCTCGCTTTTCAAAATGGCCACCAAACAAGTAATGAAAGAAAATCTGCAGTGCACTTCCAAATATGGTCATTTACGTATATCGCAGGATATCTGTCATGTAGGATGACAGATATTGAGGGCTTCCTTACCATATATGGGCATAGTGACAATTTGTTGAATAATAATATGTTATATATGTCTTTGTACTTCACAGGTGAGCAAAATTGGCCGAACATTGCGCGATGGAACCGGATTACTTTGGATCTTTCTTACAGTCGCGATGGCTGAGTATTTTCCTGGTCCCTGAAATTCAATTACGACCACATTGCATTATGGAAAGTGCCAATAGGTCTTTAACATTAAAAAGTGGGATTGAGAACTAGCCTACTGTTTAGAATACTCTGTCCCCTGATGTTTCATGACTTGAAAAAGTAACCAACCGGCTCCATTGAGCATATAGAGTGTGTTCGCGGCAGCCATGCTGGAGAAGGAAACAATTTAGAATTCCTTTCCATTGGGAAAAAACTTTTATTTTTATGCAAACAGTTTTTATTGTTTTGCTCCTCCAACGTGGCTGCCATGAACACACTCTATTATATAAAAAAAACCCCAGCTTGGATACTCACAGGTGTCCAAAGAGCTGCAACACCAACAGGCTGCTTGAGAACAAACAGTCTTCGTGAGGGGCTTGGTGAAGTGATGACATCACCACAGACTCTCTTAGCTTCCTCTGCAAACCACTCGACAAAGGTTGCTGCGTACTTGACTTCACCTTTAGCTTCAAACAATGGCTTTCCTTGCTCTGTGGTCAGTAACTCAGCTAGCTCTTCTTCATGTTGTAAAATGAGATCATACCAATTCCGTAACCTCTTACTACGCTCCTAAAATTAGATACAAGGAAGGTCTTTTCAGCATCTTCTGGACTGCATTGGTGTATGCTTTCGGGTTTTACAGGAAAAAATTAAAATTAAGAACAATACAACTGCCATGCAGCCACTGAATCCTTAGATTCAAATTTTTAGTAAACATTTATTAGACTACAGTAGTCCCACACACAGGATATTCTCCTCCCCCCCTGGCCCACACACAGCCTATTCTCCTCACCCCCTGGTCCTCACACAGCCTATTCTCCTCACCCCCTGGCTCACACACAGGATATTCTCCTCACCCCCTGGTCCACACACAGGATATTCTCCTCACCCCCTGGCCCACACACAGGATATTCTCCTCCTCCCCTGGCCCACACACAGGATATTCTCCTCCCCCCCTGGTCCACACACAGGATATTCTCCTCACCCCCTGGCCCACACACAGCCTATTCTCCTCACCCCCTGGCCCACACACAGCCTATTCTCCTCCCCCCCCCCCTGGCCCACACACAGCCTATTCTCCTCACCCCCTGGTCCACACACAGCCTATTCTCCTCACCCCCTGGCCCACACACAGCCTATTCTCCTCACCCCCCATTGGAGGATCCAGGGGGTGGTCACAGGGTGCCTGTGACCCCACTTCCCCTTCTCAGTTGCTTGTAACAGATAGCCAGTGTAAGCGCAATAACTTTACTAGTCGCCGAGTTACCATTGCAAGACCTTCCCGCCACAGCAGTGAAAACACTTATTAAGCAGATTGATAGCTTATGTTTTCAAAACATTTACTGGCTCGTGCTGGTATTCTGTACTTTACCAGTGACATCCTGTGAGTTTGAAAGGTTGATCAGTGGTCTTAGGCATCTTAAGACCTGCCTTTGCATCACTATGACCGAAGAACTGAAGAATGAATGGACTACTGTTAACTCACATCCATTATGACATGGAGTTGAACATTGATGCCAATGCCATACCCGCCGAATGGAGCTGCTAGATATTTTGTCACGACTGATGCTATCATGGTATCTCTTCCAGAACTCAGTTCAAGGTCAATTGAACAACAATTTAACCTACTGCCTCGCATAATGGCGGTTGGGCGCCTGGGATATCCAGGGGCCTCCACTGTGGTCAGCCGGCCCCCAGATGGACTACTCCATTACTGGCAAATCCCCGGACCCCAGCCATGAGCCCCACATGCCCCAGCACCCGTCACACTGACTTAGTCAGTGGAGAGAAAAACAAAAAGAAGTAAATAAAACAAATAAGAGGGAGGGAGGGCCGGGGTAGAAAAAACAAGCAGAACACTGCAAAATACCTAGACAAAACATGTGCAAGCAGTAACAGCCCGCCATTGCAGTAAACTACGCAAACTGAGCCTGACAGCACCTGAACAACCGCTGACCACCACCGCTTGATAACCACATGCTCATTGGAGGTTAACTTGGTTAAATACATTTAACCTCATGAAACATTTATGTAATATAACCCCCCCCCCACTCAAAATCCTAGATCTGCCCCTGCCCTCGGCCCACGCACAGCCTATTCTCCTCTCCCCCGGCCCATCCCACACACAGCCTATTCTCCACCCCCCCTGGCCCATCCCACACACAGCCTATTCTCCAGCACCCTGGCCCATACTACACGCAGCCTATTCTCCTCCCCTGGCCCATCCTATGCACAGCCTATTCTCCAGCACCCTGGCCCATCCTACACGCAGCCTATTCTCCCCCCACCCCGGCCAATCCCACGCACAGCCTATTCTCCACCCTCCCTGGTCCATCCTACACACAGCCTATTCTCCAGGTGCCCCCCTGGGTCTATCCTACACGTAGCCTATTCTCGTCCCCCCTACCCAACACACAGCCTATCCCCCCCCAATCCATCCACAGTCCAATTTTCTCCCCCAGCTTCTTCTCCTCTTACTATCCCACCCACAGCCCGCAGACATAAAGTTCAACTGCATGCACATACAGTGTGGTTCATCTTTTGTGTGAGGAATTATTTCCTTGACCTCGATAAAAAGCAGAACCTTACTTAAGTTAACATCACACATACATTGGCTGTTACATTCTTCCACGATTTGAATGCATCGTAAGCCTGAGTCACGGCTTCCTCGGCATCTTTCCGTCCCATATCAGCCACTTTTCCAACCTCTACACCAGTGGCTGGATTGTACACTGGAAATTTGGCGTCGCAATCTTTCCATTTTCCTCCAATATAACCAGAATTTCGGAAAAGTGCCATCCCTCGAGCGAACTGCACAGTCATGCACGGCAGCCTACCAACCCTCATTTTGCACGCATGAAAAGTCTGCCTTGTTAATATTTAACTTCATTAAACCAAATGTAAATAAAAAACGCATTGCGCCAAGGCCGCCATCTTGAAAATGTACCAGTATTCTTTTCGGTCGTTCAATATTTTGTTTGTGAAAGACTGGGTCGAGTAATCTCGTTTCTATGGTGAGAACTGCCGCAAAATGCAAAATGGCGGAATCAAAGGCTATTTTGAACGTCAAGGAAATTGTTAACTTTGTGTAGTAAATCATGACTTCCCTAAAGAACTGTGATCCGCAGTTAAGAAGATACCTGCTTGGGCATCGTCTTCCGGACGTATTTGAGGTAAGAGATCTTCGTCGTATACATTTTCCATGTATGACTACGGTGTCTCCACATCAGCTGGAAAATTGCACTGGACAAGATCTTGTTGTTGTGCTCCCCTGTCGAGCTCTCCGAACCCAAATTTCAGGCTGTTTTAGTGTGAGTGAGTGCTATATTTCAGTTGGAAGAGGATCGATTTTAAAAAAATCGAGCGCTCAGCTGATCATCAGTTGCAGCTTATTTATATAATTACTTCATAGCAATGTCTTTTTGCTGCTGTTTCCACCCCAAGCCTTTTTGGAAATGAAATTAATATCTGTTTGAGTGACAATGTTACGTTTAAAAATTCTTATTAATGTTAGTCTCAATGATTAATAGTGGTAGCTTTTTTTATAACAATAAATCAATGTTCAAATATCATCAGGGTTCAAAATAGCAGCCGGCTACCGGCGACAGCCGGCACTTTGGCCACCCTTGCCGGCGATTTTCACCCAAGAAATGGAACAAAATGACCTCCCATCCCTTGATCGGTAAAATCAACGTCCCTGGAACGTCATAGTAAACGTTTCATATCAGAAAGTAATGCAGCCATGAAACACTTGCACACATACAACAACAAATTACGGAACGTAAACAAATGTGTCGATTCTTGTAAATCAAGTCTTCGTTCGTTCTATCTCTATTTGCTGGCACTCTTTTTTTTCCGGCGTGGTTTCATACGTCATCAACAACGCGACTTTTGAGACACGGGGTAACAGTGCCGCAGCAATTCAGTTCTCTTTTAGTAACCGGCCAAATTTTCATTCACGATTTCTTTGTTGCCAATGCGTCTTCGATCCTGTTCCACTTAGCACCTTGTCACTTTTTTCGTGTGCTTTCGAGTTCTCGTCCAATTTAATTTGCTGGAGACCAAAGGAAATATACTGTCGCGCTAAAAATCAATGTGATTGTTGCGGCATTTATCATTTTCAAAGGCCTGATCTAATTTGCAAAACGCCAGCAAGCGACCCTGCCATTGCGCCGTCGATGAGATTTCCATGCTCAAGAGAAAAATCTAGCCGTCAGAAACGTCGATAGTCAACTTCAGGCTCACACAGAAATGGGCACATGCGCAAGAGACTTGCGCTTTGTCGCAAAAGCAAACATCACTCCTGACGAGGAGTTTAAGACAGAAATAAACTCCATAAAGAGAGAGGTCGTGCGGAAATTCATAAGCGCACTGACCAAGTTTCATTATCGCCGCGTTGAGCGCAACAATGATAAGTTGCGAAGAGCGAACTCTGCCGATTAATTGTAGGTCAAAGAGAGACACTGATCGGGCTTAGCATAACGCCACGTGCATACTCAGTCAAACAGCAGTACAAAGTTTCTACACTCTTCTACCACTCGAGTGGAAAAGATGCATCGATGACATATTCTCGCTGTGGAATGTTGACAAAAAGGAGATAGAAGAGTTTATTGTCGTAGCAAACAGTCACTACCCGATCCAATTAAATCTACTGCTGAAATCTCAGACAAAGAAATAAACTTTCTGGATACCATTCTTCTCAAAGGCGAAAGATTTAGGAACTTTCCAGTACACTCACTTCTTTTCCTACCACCCACCAGGGGCTAGAAAAGGTTTTATCAAAGGTGAAGCCCTATGTCTTCTTAAAAAACTCTTCAGTGAAATCTTTCGTTGAGAATATAACCCAATTCAAAACACGCCTGCGTGCGAGAGACTACCCGAACAGTCTAGTAGAAAGAATAACGTCCGAATTCAAATTCAGTGAAAGGAAGTCGGCACTTCAACAAAGAGAGACAGTGCGAAAAAAATTCTGCCTTTCGTAACAACGTACCACTCAGCTGTACCTGATTTTAAGAACATCCTTATTAGCAAATGGCTTTTAATTAAAAATCAACCATTGCTAAGAGAAATATACAAACACATTAGCACGAGCATATGAGCCGCGTCTGGCCTGTAAACATTTTATTCCATACTTGGGATAGGTGCTTGTTCATTCTTGTTGACAGCCGGCTAAAAATCAGCCGTGAGAAAAAAAGCCGTCAAATTCAGGCTGAAAGCTCTGATTTTATTTTGAACCCTGATCATTTTTAGTGTACATTTCAATTTACTGTGCCATATCCGTTTTCAGTAGATTATGAGTTAGCCCTATCATCTACACTCCTTACCGTACCATAGGACAAATTTCAGACGTCCTTTCTGACATTCAAATTTGATGTCTGAGTAAAAGCAGATCCAATTTTGGATCCTATGTTGCTTCCGTTTTTGGTTCAAATGTGGAACACGGAAATTCATCCCCCCATACAGCTGCAAGACCAAGCCACAACTTGCTGCTTGTATTTGAAGCTGTAGGGGTTGGATTTCCAAGCTTAGGCTTTAAGCCAGGGCGAAATGAGAGCAAGAGTCACGAAGAGTCAGCGAGAGTTCAAACTCTTGCTCTCAGTTGGCCTCAACCTCTTGTGCGCTCTGGCGACTCTCACCCACTCTCATTGAATTTGAAGCTGTTCAAATTTCTCATGAGAGTCGTCAAGAGTTTTCTCTCGTTTGGCCCAGACAGGAGAGAGTTGCATGAGAGTTTTGCAGTGAGCAGTTGCCTTTTTTTGTCCAGTGGGCTCAAAAGATCGGTTGTAACCGGTCATGTCTTGATGCTTTATTCAATTCCTTGACGGTAGTTTTTTCTTCTTGCTCGTTAAACAAACACATTAACAACACACACTCAGTGGCTTTACATTTGCGCGGAGCATTCATTTTGTCGGCTAGCAGCTCCTTGGTTTTTTATCATGCCAAATGTTGCTGGCATTGTGGGATCATTTTAAAAGCGACACGCTAACATTCCCTCGCAGGTTCAAAACTTGTCACATGGTGAAATTACTTGTCAGACTTTCGGACAACATGTGCTATTGATAGTCACCAAGAGTTGGAGAAAACTCTTGTTCAACTCTCATCCTTCAAGATGACTCTTGTTCTCCTTTGGCCCAGCCTTTACAAGAGCAGTGTTCTATTTGTATTGCTTTTTGCAGTGTTGGAAATAATTTTTCTTACTTAGCAGGACATGTGTCCTCTCAAATCTTCAGTTTGGTCGGACATATTACAAATCTGATCGGACACTAATTAGCATAATGTAATTTGCATACAAGCAAAAAGAAACTTGTGACAATCTGAATTACTTGATTTATAATGCATTTTAGAGTAGCAGCTGAACACCGCTCTGAGACACTATACGTAATTTATTTGCCACAAAATATCAAAGTTTATTTTACAATCATTATTGTTTAGATGATACTATTGACTTCTGATAACAAGCCTTAAATTTCTTTTCCTTTATACCGGTACACGATTTTAGTTTCTCACTAGTGATATCACTCACGTATTTGGTTAAAGCCTCTTGTCAAAGTCTTGTCAAAGTAATCGTAGAGATTCGAAAAGCAAGACATTTTTTTGGTATTGTGTCACATTGTTGCATATTTAGCATACTTTTTCTAAGAATTGGTGTTAGTAGATTGTAGATCGGAGATGCGAGACTAGTACTTGTTTACGCGAATACTGTGAAAAGCTTGATAGACAGATTGCATGAAAGCGAATTATAAGCTCAGATACAGTCCTGAACAGTAATTATTGAGTGTTAAACCCAGTGTGGGGCTACTTCCAAAAATGGCCGATATTATCTACTATTTCTGTAAATGGTTTGAACCCAGGAGTCAAAGGGCCAATTATTTAAACAAGGTCTAACTTAGACCGTGGTTTAAGGCAACAAATAAACCTCTACATCTGTTTACAAGTGGGTTATTTATAAGAAATAAATGCTGTCGTAGTCTGTGCTACACGCCTGCTTGACATTTATTATGGTTAAGAAGGCTTACATATTTGGATATGCCAAATTGAAATCGATTTAGACCGTGGTTTTGTTAAACCTTGTCTAAACGTTCTTTAAATAACCGGCCCATACAGTCCTTCTCAGGACTCTACTCACCCGGACGATCACAATTTACCGAATTATTATCTACTATTATCCTGACTGAAAGTGAGGAAATTGAAAAATAAGCTGGGCGAGTAGAATTATCTCGTTTGTATATTGAACTTGTATTTTGTCTTGATAATGACATCCAGCCATCGTCGATACTCGTCAGTTCTTTTGCGTAGCTTTAATGGTTAAATAAAAAAAATTGGATTCAGGTATTTATCCCTGACAGTTTTGAAAAACTACTTCTGCCACATTTCGACACATTGATTAAAAACGAGAGAATTGAACTCTGCGTAACATAAATGCCTCGAGCAACAATGTAACTTTTACTTCTTCCATCTTTAATGTGAGTCTAAGTCACTACGTAGAATACAAAATGTAGTACTTACATATATATCAACACAGTAGTAACGTACTGACGTATTAAAAAACGTCGAGAAGATTACTAAAAACGTTTGAACGTACTGACATGTGGAGAAACGTGGAGAGGACACTACGTATATCATGTGGACAAACTAACGGACGGAAAAGAAGGAATGCATACGAATAAGTAACAAAGGAATAAATGTTGAACGACAAGACTTGTACCGTATGGGCGTTTTATGTTACGGAAAGCAGCCGTAAAACAAGATTTATTTAATACGTTGCGTGCCGAGAAGATAAAAGCATAATACGATACGAACGAACTAACTGGTACGGTGAAACGTTAAAAAGATAAGGCTAACACTGTACAGACGAACTAACGTACCAAGAAACGTTAAAAAGATAACATTGATGCTTACAAACGAACTAGTACAAACGTACCGAGAAACGTTGCGAAAATAACACTAATACCGTGCAAACGCACTTATTACAATCGTACCAGATAAGACTACCGTAAAACTGTACAAACGAGCTAAAGTACCAAGAAACGTTGAGAAGATAAGACTGATACTGTGCAAACGAACTAGCGCACGGAGAAACGTTGAGAAGATCAGTTTAATACTGTACAAACAAGCTAATGACAGAGAAACCTTGAGAAGATAAGTCTAATACGGTACAAACGAACTAACGTATGGAGAAACGCTGAGAAGATTACACTATTACTGTACAAACGAACTCATGACGGAGAAACGTTGAGAAGATAAGACTAATACTGTACAAACGAAATAGCGTACGGAAAAACGTTGAGAAGAATCGGATAAGACTAATACAGTAACTGTACAAACGAGCTAACGTACGGAGAAACCTTGAGAAGAAAAGACTAATACTGTGCAAACTAAATAACGTACGGAGAAACTTTGAGAAGATAAGACTAAAACAGTTACTGAACAAACGAACTAATGACAGAGAAACGTTGAGAAGACTAATACTGTATAACTGAACTAATGAACCAAGAACCATTGATATGACAACAGTAATACAAGCGATGGGAACGTCCTACGATATGGAGAAACGTCGAGACGACCCGCATTAGTCCGCTCTTACGGTATTAGTCTGGGGAACGCCTAATTTAAGGCATAACTTGTACTGTACAAACGAACCATCACTTATCATTTCAACGTGGTTTAAAGCGAATGTAATGGCTGAATAAAATCTTCAATGGAAAACACAAAGACGTTTTTCGTGGTGTCGGACATCATGTCCGACCATATGGCAAAATTGGTCGCACAATATCCAAATTTGGTCGGACAATGTCCGATGACCGAGTGTTATTTCCAGCACTGTTTTTGGGTTAGAGTGTTGGAGAAAGACTAAGTACAATAGCAGGTTCGCCACGTTTTACACCAGTAGTTTATGAAATGGGGTTACGAGCGCATTTTCCGAATTTTTCCCATAATCTATACTCCCGAGAATACGAACGCATTTTCCTAATTTTTCCCAAAATCTTCACTCCCCGAGAATACGAGCGCATTTTCCAATTTTCCATAAAATCCCCACCCGAGAATGAAATGGGGTTACGAGCGCATTTTCAAATCTTCAGTTAAATTTAACTGAAGATTTTTCAGTTATTCAATTTCCCCAAAATCTTCGCCCGAGAATACGAACGCATTTTCAAATCTTCAGTTAAATTTTATTATGACCGTAAGCATAACTTGTCACACCATTTTTATGAATATATCTTTTATCATCGAAGCAGCTGAGTGATGTTTTATTCACCATATAGCTACCAATTTGATGTTTTTCACTTTTGATTAGTCCACAGGGACTTTCCCGAGGAAATGAGTCATTAAGTTTTTCAATTGTTTTTCTAACGCGTTAGACAGTTCTTTTGTTTTGAAAACCACAGGGACTTTCCCGAGGAAATGAGTCATTAGATTGTTATGTAATATCAGATGAACTTGTATTTAAAGTAAAGTTTATTGGTAAAGTTTGTTAGTAAAGTTTGTCGGTAAAGTTTATTGGTGAAGTTTGTTATTTCTTAGAAAAGTAGACTTGTTCTATATAAAAATGTGGAACTGTTTATGGCGCTCTATATTCAATCAACAGTAACAGTTCCACATTTTTTATAACCGAAGCCAATTCCACACCCATATGACCAAACGCTAGTACTAAATTAATATTTATTGTCTGTGATTTAGTTGATTGGGTTGAAGTGCGAGTGATTGATTGAGTTAAATGGTCACTGTGTTTTATTTTTAAAGAAATAGGTGTATATCGTCTTTTGGTTTTGAAATAGAGCACTGTTATAGTTAATATGTGGCTATGGTTTGGAATAATTATTTTGTCACAACCATTCAATAAAAATGTGTTCCCATTTTTTGTATTCAAAATCCCATTTATGTAATGAACGGAACCACGCAAATTGTGTCCGTTTAAAGATAAATCTGTTTCCATCACCAATTTTCCATTCTCAATTACAAAAGCGGTGTCATAGACACTTGGGTCAACATTTGAAATTGTTTCTTTTACACCGTAAACAATTAGATGCCCAATTGTTAAAAGTGATGGAAAAGTAACTGTACCGTGTAGATTGAGATAAATAAATTGTGGAGGTGAGCTACCCCATCGGTGAAAATTGATAACTGTTTTGGTATAGTTTTCGAATGTTTTTGTTGCATAATTAGAAATTGAAATCGTAGTGCCTTGCACTGTCACACTCAACTCACTCATTTCCGGCGGAAACCATTCAACTACCAAAGTATAGTATCCAACAGGAAGTTTATAAAGGTTAAAACCGAGGCGTGACTGGTACTGGTTGGGTGAGCTTTTTTGAAACAGGAGTTTAAGTTGGTAAGCTTTTTTATTAATTTGGTGTGGAGAATTGGAAAAATCGACAATACCCAAAACCTGAATATTTAATTCACTTGAAGATTCGTCGTCGTTTTCCATTAAATATCTGAAGGCGTCTTTTTTTTGTCCTGAATTAATAATCTGAGATTCATGAATTTTTTGAGTGAGAAGATTTCTCAAATCTGTTATTTCATTTTCCATTAACTCAACATTAACTGCGGATTTCGAATTTTTTGAATCGGTTTGTAAGTTAATAATTTTATTGTTATTTAAATTCAAGTCTCCCGACATACTTGTTGTGCCATCAAGTTTGAGATAATTTTTCTGTGAGTTAGTAATTCTCTGAGTGATATATTCCACAGTAGCAACGTCTTTTTGGTTTACTGGAAATTTGACATTGGTGATTGCATTATCTTTCATATCAATAGTAGCGTCCTTATCTAATTTTTTCACAAGCTGATTATCAACATATTTTTTATTTACTCCATGGTCTGAATTAACTGGGTCTTTGATATTCGTTACGAAATGGTTGTTCATGTCTAAAGATTGTAGCATAGACCCACCTTCTTTTTTACTCAAGAATATATTCCGAGCTGTGTTATAAGAGATGGCTTTATTTGTGTTTCCATGAATTGGGTACGGCTGTGGTTGTAAAATTAGGTCTCCATTCATAGTTGCTCCTGTCTTTTTCACAAACTGAGTTGTATCCGCACTTGGAATCTTAGCTATTTCACTATCTAACTGGCTTTTTGTAACCACATCATTATTATTGGTTCCTTGTTTTACATTCACTAATTTTTTATTCTGCATATCATAATCATTATTAGCATCTAATTTGAACCCAATACCAGGTAAACCTCTAACACCTCTCACAGCTATGGAATGCTGATAATTTAATACTCCGTTGTAGAAACTCATTTTATTAACTATTCAGATTATTTTAGTGAAATTTTTTGCGTTAAATTTTCGTGGCTTATCAACATACAGAAAAGCGTACGGTTCTTTTGCTGCTGAGAGGTAGTCGTCTTTGTTGATGTTTAATTCTTGACATATCCTACTCTGTTCATTCTTGCTTGGAAAATCGAAAATGCAGTAATGGGAACAGTTCAATCTGATGGTTTTGTCTGTATTATAAAAAGACTGAGATAGATAAATACAGCTGCAATTTTTATTTCGAGAGTTTGTGAAATAGTTTCGTATTTCTCGATCATTTTTTACTCCAGTGTTCAAATAATCATCAAAAATGATTAACTTTTGGTTTCCATCATCCATTTCATGTAAAGGAATTATATCACCATTGCTATCTTCAATGATATTATAACCATATTTTTTCGAAAGAGGTTCAAATTTTTTCAACAAATATTGATACTTGTTCTGTTGTAAGTTTTTAGCATATAGATAAACCTTATCAAAAAATAATAGGGGTTCGTTTATCATATGAAGCAAAAGATTGGTTTTACCACTCCCACTCGGAGCACAGATCAACATTCTGAAGCATCTATCTGGCATGAAATCATATAATTGGGTAAAATTACTGTCTTCATCACCTTTAACATCATAGTTTGGTATTTCCATTTTATTGATTTACAACAGAATTTTTTCTCAATAATTTTATGCGACACGCTATGCGACACGCTATGCGACACGCTATGCGACACGCTATGCGACACGCTATGCGACACGCTATGCGAGTTTTTATATTCAATTGAAACAAAAAAATATTATTTTTTATTTCAATGAAATAAAATGAGTCTCCTCAAGTGGAAAGAAATGGCTGAAAAAAGATCGAAAATAGGTAAAGATATTAATACTATCAGGGAAACGCTGAAACAAAAGAAAATAACCGATACAATGAGTGATGTTGAAGCAGAGAAGCTTTTCAAACCAATAACATCTGGTTTGAAGGAGTTGACGAAACCTCAACCTATTAAAAGACGGTTGCAAAGGAAAAAAGCAGAGGTTCCAGATTATGGTATCAATATAGAAGATGAAGGAATACCAGATTACAATCTTGAAGATTTGTTTGATGAAGGGGTTGGACCACAAAATACGAAACAGCTTGTTCCAAAACCACCCTCTTATGATGAGGTTCTCAAAGATTTGGAAACAGGAGAAAAGAAAATATATATCAATCCGGAGTATATGCAACAACTTGAAGACCCCCCAGAATATGAAGTTCCAGATTATGAGATTTTTGAAGAAGACAGAATAAATGAAACTTTGGATGAACTTGGATTAACCAACTATGAGGACATTGAAGCACAACTTAAAAGGGATGACATGACAGAAAAAACAAGGCATTCTTTCTTGTCAAAGAAAATAGAACATGCAGTCAAGAAAAGACAACAACTTCCAGGTTACAAAACACACATTACAAAGCAGTTGAACAAAGGTTTGATAAGCCAATCTGAAGCACAGTTTAGAAGAAAGGTTATCGACGACGCTCGAAAAGTTCTCAACGATTATATCAACTATAACGAAAATAAGTTGAAGAGTATCAAAGGCTCTGGTCTCAAAAGAAAGCCAACAAAGCGAGGTGGAAATGCAAGTGTTGTTTTTCTTAATCCAAAAGAAGCCCTCAAAAAGTTAGAGTTAATTGTCGGATCAATTGGTGCTGGTAATAATAGCATTGAGCTTAGAAACACCGGTGTTGCTATTCTCGATATTTTATTGAGAAATTACATAATCAACAAACATAATTACAACAAAATTTATAAAAACTTTTTCATGTGAATATATTAAAAATGCAAATACCATTAGTGTTATCTTCTCATAACGTCAAGAAACAAACAAAAAATAAGCCTAGCGATTTTACAATCAGATATACCCAACCGATAATACTTGATCCAAACAAACAATACGAACTCGGCTTAGGCCGAATCATATCGATGTCTTTCACATGGTTCAATATCACATCAGAGTTGAACAACCAAAAAATAAAATACTCTTCTGATGGTGGGAATACTTGGAAAGATATAACCTTTCCACCAGGTACATGGAATTATGTTGGTTTCAATGATTTTATCAAGGAAAAGACAAAAACAAAGACTTCAGACAAAACTTCATATCCAATAACCTTAAAATTTAACAACACAACTTTCAAAACAACAATAAATCTCGCGCCAAACTATCAACTAGACCTCACAACATCAAATTTCAGTGATCTGATCGGTTTTAACAAACGAATTTTAACCAGTTCTGAAAATGTTGGTGACTACACACCAAATCTCAGTCAAGATACAGAGATTTTGAATATACATTGCGATCTTATTTCAGAGAGTCTTGTTGATGAGGATGAGACAGATATTATCTACACCTTTGGCACAAATGATTTGCAACCATCCTATGCTTTCACTAAAGAGCCTTTGAGAGTTCAATATTATCCAGTCAATAAGTATATCATAAACACTCTACGGATATACATCACCGATGGTAAACGACGAATAATAGATTTGAATGACGCTGATACCTCATTTTCTCTGATTTTGAGAGAAAAAAAATTATAAAAGATAATTATAAAATGCTAACGTACAATTACAAACGAATTTTTAATCCGAGTCTTGGAAGATTTGTTTACAAACATAAAGGATCTGGTTTGATTGTGGATAATATTTTCAAACCGATGAAAAAGATTATGAGCACAGTTTTAAAACCTCTTGCTAAAAAAGCTTTGAAATCTGGAATAGAAAGTGCTGGTGATAAAATTGGTAAAAAAGTTGTTGAAAAAGTTGTTGAAAAATCAGGTCATCTTTTCATAAAAGACCTTCAGTCTTTAGGAAAACAAGTTCCAAAAGCAACAAACAAACAAAAAGAAGAAGAAGATTACAACATAATATTGAACAGATTGATTTCTGGAAGCGGTATAAAAAAGAATAGAAAAACAAAATAAAAAAAAAGTTTCAAACAGATAAATAAAAAGATGACTTTCAGAACAAGTGATAAACTGCAGAGATATGAAATGGTCAGATTCTCCCTTGATAATATTATTGAACAACCTGGAAACAACAATTCTCAGAAGAAAACAGGATATAAATTCACAATAACAGACAGATCTACTCTTTTTGATTATTTCAACGGATATTTTGAGGTATCAAAAGAGCTTCAAAAGAAAGCTGATGGATCTGGTTTTGCAGCTGCTGATCGAATTTCAATGATTAACGGGTCACATTCTCTCATTAAACATATGGTTATCAAATCTGCTGGTAAAATTGTGTACGATAGTGACAACATTCACAGAATTGTAAATGCTAAAAATTTGTTGGAGTATAGTGATGATTTCAGCAGGTCGGTTGCCAAAAATAGTTTTTGGTATCTTGATACAGAGAATTCAACAGCAAATACGAATTCGGGTTTTGAAGCAAGGCGAGTTTTAACTCAAGCAAGACAGAATGATGGTAATGGTGGAGCTAAAAGCATAAATGAGATCATTCCGTTGAACAGATACAGTTTCTTTGAGGAATTGGAAGATAAGATGCTTCCTCCCATGCAGCTCACATTTGAACTGGACTTGAATGATGATGATGAATTGATTCACAAAGCAGCAGCTGCTGATGATGGGCGGGTGGTTGTCACTCGACTTTATCTTTGGCTTCCAAAATTGGTTCCGAAAGATAGTGTATATGGTGAATTCGTTGAAGATTTTCTCAAACCAACCAAATGGACGTATATGAAAGATATGTATATTCAGAGTGCAAATACAAGAGCAGTTCAAAACATGTTTCAAATTAGCCCAGCCATTGACAATGTTAAACATGTATTCATTTATCTACAGAGAACTAGTGGTCCAAACAATGAGGAATCTGAGAGAACTCCTTATATTTTTGATACTTTCAAGCTTAATTCTGCAAATGCTAATAGCTCTCTTGCATCATGTCGTTTGGAGTATGGAAACAGTACTTTTTATCCTGAATTAGAGTATGATGTTGATTCAAAAGTGAGAATCTTCAACGATCTAATGTCTTATGCTTTTCGGAAGAATGATTTGAACACAGGAACGCAGTTGAATATACATAATTTCACATCTATTTACGGTCTTGTCTATTTTGATCTAACCTACCAAAAAGAGGCTGTTACTCGAGATCCAAAACAACTGATTTTGAACTACAGATTGAATACAGCACCAGCAGCTAATGTGAGAGCTCATGCCATCGTATTTTATGAAAGTGAGGTTATTGTCAACAAGGTTGGAAATGAACTTATGATTGTCTAATTCAAAACTATTTCTTGAATTTATTTTATTTCGTGAAATAAAATAAACATGGTACAATTGTACGAGATTAACGTTACGCTTACTGAGAATCAAAAAATGAAATTAAGTAAAGCTTTTCACAACCGTGAAACAATCACCCTGAGGTTAACAAAAGATGCCTTAAATGGAAGTGATACTCTTCTTGTTCCTTCAACAACTGTTAAAAGGTTGGAAAAAAACCGAATGATGAATAAAGGAATGGAAATAAAACTGGCCAAGACAAATATTAGAAAACAGGTTGGTGGTTCACTTTTGAGTTCAATCTTGACACTTGGTCGAACTTTTGGACCAACATTAGCAAAAACTCTAGGATTATCAGCTCTCGCTGGTGCCGCTTCTGAAGGAGCATCTCAGATTGTTAAAAAGATATCTGGGAAAGGTTCACAGACAGGTGGTTTTCTCATTCCAAATTCTAAAATAGATAAACTCATAGCGAATAAACATCTTTTGAGTGATAAACAGAAAAAAGATATTCTCAATGCCATACAAACTGGTTCTGGTGTTCATATAAAACCCACAAAAAACCAAACTGGTGGTTTTCTTGGCACTCTTCTTGCATCGATTGGTATTCCACTCGCTCTTGAAGCTTTCAAAAAGATGACAGGTTCAGGAGTTCCCAGAATTGGAAAACCTCCTAAAAAAGATGGTGGATCAGCCCCCAGACTTGGAGCGTATCAACCACTACCTCCATTTTTTGGAACATGGGAAGGAAACTCTTTTTCTAATCAATCAGGTGGAGGGAAAAAAAAAAGTTGGGAAATGGGTTGCTTCTAGGGAAAAACAGTCCATTCAATGGGATTCCACTGTTGGGGACAATACTTTGAAATTCCACAAAGACATACCCTTGAGCAACCACGATCTGTTAAGATGGTGTCGCCATCTTAAAATACCAATAGACAAAGGTGGTGTGTTGTCAAGAGACCAAACTGTTCCACACAACCATAAAATGGCGCTATTTATTTTCAATCTTGAGCCGGCATATATGAGTGGAAGTCATTGGGTCGCAACACATGTCAAGAATGGTAAAATCAATTATTTCGACAGTTTTGGGTTGCCACCATTTCAAGAAATTGTAAATCACGCAAAGAAAAAAAATCTCACTCTAATTCATCAAAATAACCAGATACAAGCCTTGAATACAACCACTTGTGGATATTTTTGTTTATACTTTCTGAATGAGATGAATAAAGGTTCGTCATATTTCAACCTTCTACAAGTTTTTGATATTAATAATACCGTTAAAAATGAGAGATTCATTGAAAGATATTTTGAAAAAATTAATATGTAACCATATTGTAAATGAAAACGTATTGCGTGAAACAAAGAAAAGAAACTGAGTGTGTTGAGCCTTCAGGCTATAAATATGCAAAAAACGGTCGACTTATGTTTTTTTGCACATGTGCTGAATGTGGTATAACCAAAACTAGATTCGTGAAACAAACGGGAAACTGATGGGCCCGTCTGAAGGGGCGGGCATTTTGGATACGATGGCATCAACCGGCACTGATATGTTAATTCAACACGGCATTCCTTGGCTTGGGAAAAAAGCTGTAGAAATGGGAAGATATTATGGATCAGAAGCCCTAAGGAACCCAAAACTTCAGAAAAAGGCTCTCGATTATGCTTTGGATAAGTTGAATCCAATGATTCAAAATGTTGGAAGTCAAGCTCTTGATCAATTATCAACCAAAATAAGACCAAATAAAAAGTATAAAACTGACAGGAAGGATTTGGACGGTGCTGGTGTTGATATACATAAACTAATTGGAAAATACCGAAACCAAAAGCTGGATGGACTCCTGGAAAGTATAAATACATGGGGCCATACAATCCTCTCGATAAACAGTTAGATTATGATAGGAACACTGGAGAGGTCACCAAATGGTATGTACAACCTTATAATAAAGTGGATGAAATAGCAGCTCATCATGATATTTGTTATGATATGGGGAAAAACAAAGGTGAATGTGACAAGAAAATGGTTAAGTCATTAGATGAAATACCTTATGGAGAGATGCCAAAATGGGGACAAACCGCTCGGTTCTTGATTAACACTAAGCAGAAACTGGGTCTCGGTGTAAACCAAAAGAAGCCAAAAAACGGAAAGCGGCGTTGAGTAATTATGATGATTGGGCTCAACATTTAGCCGATGAATTACATAAACCAATCAGACGGAAATTTAAAACTAGAAGAGTTATTGCAAACCACATTGATGAGATATGGTGTTCAGATATCGTTGAGATGCAAAAATTCAGTCGATGGAACGCTGGCTACAGATATCTTCTTATGGTTCTAGATGTATTCTCTAAATACGGTTGGATCATCCCATTAAAAGATAAGAAAGGAGAAACTGTTGCTCAAGCATTCAAAACAATATTCAAAGAAGGTAGAAAACCACAATATATTTGGACAGACAAAGGCAAAGAGTATTACAACAAACATGTTAAGGAACTACTTGATAAGAATAAAATAACCTTATACTCAACTGAGAATGAAGAAAAGTCGTCAGTTTGTGAAAGATGGAACAGAACAATTAAAACCAAGATGTGGAAGCAGTTTACTGTTCAAGGTAATACACAGTATCTTGACATGCTACCTAAATTAGTGAAACAGTATAACAATACCAGACATTCAAGCATAAAGATGACGCCTGCAGAAGCAAGCAAAAAGAAGAATGAAGGAGTTGTTTACTTTAATCTATACGGTGATATGGAAACATTAAAACAAAAACCGAAATTTAAAATAGGTGATAAGGTTAGAATATCTAAGTACAAACGTCCTGTCTTTGACAAAGGATACACAGCCAATTGGACAGAAGAAGTTTTTGCAGTGAACAAGATACAATACACCAATCCGATCACTTACAGACTCAAAGATGTCAGTGGCGAGGAGATATCAGGTTCTTTTTATGAACAGGAGATGCAGAAGGCTGTTCAAGACGTTTACCGTATTGAGAAAGTGATTCGACGAGACGCTCGAAAAGGTAAAGCTTTGGTGAAGTGGAGCGGTTACCCAGAAAAATTCAATTCCTGGGTAGATATTAACAATCTGATGTAAAAATGATTTTTTTTAAAAAAATATTATACTATAATAAAATGGCAACATATATGACTTTTCAAGATCTTCGAAAAATAGCTGTTGTAAAAAAAATCAAAAACGCGCATAAGTTCTCAAAAGCAGAGCTGGCAAAAGCGTTAAATCTTAACGAAGAAGTGTATAACAAACCAAGTAACGCAAGGGAGGTGTTGATTACCAATGTTGAAACACAGGTTGTCACAAAATGCAAAAGCATCTATCAATGTTCGAAAGTGGTGGGTAAAAGTTATGGTTCGACTCATTATTTCATAAATTGTGGAAATGAGTTTGTGGATAAGGATGGAAATAAGGTCAGATTGTCTTTTGCTTAAACTTTTTCATTTCGTGAAACGTGAAATGAAAAAAATTTAAAAAATTATTATATATAATAAAATAAGAAGAATGGATTCACAAACAGTTACTCAGTTGAAAGCCTTTGCGAATAACCTTTGGTTGAGAGGTTATTCACACTTGAAAAAAGCGTTCGATACCGCAAAAGATAAGATAACAAATATTTTTAACAAGTCAACACCAACGCCGGCACTGAGACAACCCCCTAGCTTATCTGGTAAGATCAAAGTTCCCATCCTCAAACCAACAGTTATCACAACAACACTCAAAAAGCTACCAAATTTAATTCAAAAAACGACTGAAAAAGTTATCAATTGGGGAAAGTGGCTGAAAAATGTTGATAAAGTGATTGAAGAGCAAACTGAAGAACAAACTGAACCGACTTTCACACAGAAAGAGCAAGCCATGCGAGGGTTTGCAAGATCATATGAAATTGGTCTCATAAACAGACAAGACCCATTAATTCAACTTCAGAACACCCGTTCAGTGATTAATAACAATCTATTAAAGGTTCTGAATGAGATGAAAGGTCTCAAATTCAATGAAACGTTGAAGATTACGTTTGAAAAACAGAATGGAGACAAGTTGATTGAAAAGGAAGCTTATTTCAATGCAAAGCCACAAACAGTAACAAACGAGACAGAGATTGCAAACTTGTTGCAGATAACACAACAACAGATTATAAATATGATTCAGCAATGGATATCAGAAGGCTCGGGATGGATTATTAAATCGGTTGATGGTCATTTCATTAATGTTGCAAGGTACAGACCACTCAGAGGTTCTTCATATATTCCATTACCCGAAGAGCTGCAGAACTCAGCTAAAGGGATTATAAACATGAAAAATAATGACAATGAATGTTTTCGTTGGTGCCACATTCGTCACCTCTTACCACAGAATAAAGATCCACAGAGAATAAAAAAGTGTGATAAAAAATATATAGAAAAATTGGATTACTCGGGAATTGAGTTTCCCGTTTCTGTAAAACAATACAAAAAAATAGAGAAACAAAACAGTATCAATGTTAATGTCTTCGGTTATGAGGAAGGGCAACGGTTTCCAATTCACGTTTCAAAAGAAAAGTTTGACTCTTGTTTGAATCTGCTCTTAATAACCGAAGGAGAGGTGAAACATTATTGTTTGATAAAGGATTTCAACAGATTCATGCACGGACAAACGAAGCACAAGGGAAGAAAGCATTTCTGTATGTATTGTCTTCAATGTTTAAGCTCGAAAGAGCATCTTGAAAAACATAAAGTCGATTGTATTGAAATTAATGGGAAACAATCCATTAAAATGCCAGGACCTGGATCAAAAATTACATTCACAAATTATCATAAAGAGTTACCGGCACCTTTCGTGATTTATGCTGATTTTGAAGCCATTACCGAGAAAGTTGATGAAAAAGCTCCGCAAAAATCATACACCGAACAATATCAAAAACATACGGCTTGTGGATATGGTTATAAAGTTGTTTGCTATTATGACGATAAATTTTCAAAACCAATCAAAGTCTTCAGAGGAGAAAAAGCTGTTCACAAGTTCATGAATGACATGTTGGCCGAAGTTGAATACTGTCAAAAGGTTGAGGAAACCCACTTCAAAAAACCTCTCGAAATGACAGACGAGGATGAGGAAAGTTTCCAAAGAGCTGAAGAATGTCACATCTGCAAGATACCTTATATCGCAAGTGATGTTAGAGTAAGAGATCACTGTCATGTCACCGGTGAATACAGAGGCTCAGCACACAGAGATTGTAATCTAAATTTCACATTGACTGATAAGATACCTGTGGTGTTTCACAATCTCAAGGGGTATGACAGTCACTTTATAATGCAAGAGATTGGTAATATTGTGAAAAAGAATGCGTATTTTGATGAAGAAGGAACAAAATATGAGATGAGTATAAATGTCATTCCCTGTAACATGGAGAAATACATGGCCTTCATGTTGGGTCAACACCTTGTGTTCATCGACAGCTTTCAATTCATGAGCTCGTCATTGAGTAATTTGGTGAATAATCTTCCTGCTGAAGCGTTCAAACACACTGGACAAGTATTTCAAGGTGAAAAATTGAGTTTGATGACAAAGAAAGGTGTCTATCCTTATGACTATATGAATAGTTTTAAAAAGTTTGAGGACAGCAGGTTGCCGAAGAAAGAAGATTTTTTCAGTATTATGAATAACGAACATATCACAGATGAAGAGTATCAACATGCACAGAATGTTTGGAAAACCTTCAACTTAAAGACAATGGGAGAGTATCACGATCTCTATCTTCAATCTGATATTTTGTTGTTGACTGATGTTTTTGAAAATTTCCGCAAAGCATGCCAACAATACTATGGATTGGATGCCGCTCATTATTTCACATCACCCGGTTTGAGTTGGGATGCAATGTTGAAAATGACAAAAACTGAATTGAAGTTGATGAGTGATGTTGATATGTTTCAATTCATTGAAAAAGGTATGCGTGGTGGAATCAGTTACATTGCCAATCGATATGGAAAGGCAAACAACAAGTATATGGAAAACTACAATCCGGAGGAGGCATCAAAATACATCATGTATCTGGATGCAAATAATCTTTATGGTTGGGCAATGAGTCAATATCTTCCAACAGGTGGGTTTAAATGGTTGATTGGGAAAGAGGTGGATTTATCTAAGTATAATGATGAGTCTGAAAAAGGATTGATATTAGAGGTTGATTTGGAATATCCAGAGGAGTTGCATGATCTCCACAACGACTATCCGCTGGCAGCAGAAAAAATCAAAGTAACTGAAGATATGTTGTCACCTTATTCTCAAGTAATTGCTGAGAAATTTGGAGTAAAGGTTGGACTGGTTAAAAAGTTGGTGCCGACGTTGTCAAATAAAGAGAGATATGTTTTACATTATCGCAACTTGCAACTCTATATGTCTTTTGGGTTGAAACTAACAAAGATTCATAGAGCTCTCGAATTCAATCAGAGTCCATGGTTGAAACCTTACATCGATTTTAACACAAAAAAGAGAGCAGAGGCAAAGAACTCTTTTGAAAAGGATTTTTTCAAGTTGATGAACAATTCAGTGTTTGGAAAGACGATGGAGAATCTGAGAAAGCGACAGGACATCAAACTTGTGACCGATGAAGAAAAACTTTTGAAATGGGTCAGCAGACCGAGTTTTGTGAGCTTCAAAACATTCAATGAGGATTTAGTCGCTGTTCATAAAATCAAACCAACTTTGACATTGAACAGACCGGCATATGTTGGAATGTGCATCCTAGACTTATCAAAAACATTGATGTATGATTTTCATTACATTTACATCAAAAGTCAGTATTGTGACAAAGCTCGGTTGCTGTTCACAGATACTGACAGTTTAACATATGAAATTGAAGCAGATGATGTCTACCAAGATTTTTGGAAAGACAAACATCTATTCGATAACAGTGATAATCCAAAGAGCAGCCCATTTTTCGATACAACAAATAAGAAAGTCATCGGTAAATTCAAGGATGAGGCTTCAGGAACCCCAATTGTGGAGTTTGTTGGTTTGAGGTCAAAAATGTATTCTTACATGAAAGACAATAAACAGGGTAGCCGCACAGCAAAGGGAATAAAAAAGAATGTGATAAAACAAAAAATACAACACGACAATTACAAAGATACGCTTTTCAATAAAAAACAGATGCGTCACACGATGAGACTAATCAAAAGTGAAAAACATCAAATTGGTAGCTATATGGTGAATAAAACATCACTCAGCTGCTTCGATGATAAAAGATATATTCATAAAAATGGTGTGACAAGTTATGCTTACGGTCATAATAAAATTTAACTGAAGATTTGAAAATGCGTTCGTATTCTCGGGCGAAGATTTTGGGGAAATTGAATAACTGAAAAATCTTCAGTTAAATTTAACTGAAGATTTGAAAATGCGCTCGTAACCCCATTTCATTCTCGGGTGGGGATTTTATGGAAAATTGGAAAATGCGCTCGTATTCTCGGGGAGTGAAGATTTTGGGAAAAATTAGGAAAATGCGTTCGTATTCTCGGGAGTATAGATTATGGGAAAAATTCGGAAAATGCGCTCGTAACCCCATTTCATAAACTACTTACACCCCTTGTCTTTAAAGCATAATGAGCATTGTCATGAAACATAATATCAAACACCTGACGCCTGCAAGCCAACAGACAAGAACATATGGAATCTGTTCTAAGGAGAAGTTGATAGGGATGGCTTAGACTCGTATTAAGAATGGATACCTCAGGGCATGGAAGAAAAGATCTTACCTGGGTTCCAGAGGAAAGATGGAAGAGGGGCAACTGTGGATAACATGAAGAATGACAGTGGTGAATGAATTGAGGGAAGCTGAATTGGATGGGAGAGAGTGACTAGTCAGAATGACCCAGGACAGGGGGAGAACCTGGAAATGCTTTTTTCTTGGCGTTAAAAGGATGATAATTATGATGTGAAGTACTTCCTGCACAGTGTTAGGATCAGTACTGTTAAAAGCGTTGTGTGACTGATCAAAAGATAGAGAAAAGATGACAATTATGGTTTTCACTCTCCAAAATAAACAACCAGGGTCTCTTTTCCTCCTAGGTTGGAGAAAAAGTCTGCTGTGAGCAAGTTTTGTTTCTTTTTTTTTCTTTTTGCTCCAATTTTTTTCACACTGAGGCTATCCTTGGGTTAATAACAGTTCAAGGATAAAAAATGCTGCATCAACAGAATGTTAATGTTAAATAACTTCATTTAACATGAGCAACAGACATTACGGAATGAATAGAACTGAGTCTCATAATTATCTCATTCTACTTCACACAATATTTTCTTTAACTTGATCTAACAACTGCCCGAAATACCTGGCCAAATTGGAGTATATGCCCTTTTGCAGTGAGTCCTTCAAATATTCTGACATTTAAGAGATTTAATTGTGGTCAAGGTTGAACTGGTTTGACAGTTATGAAAGGCATGCAAAGTGATCACTGAGTATGTACTGCCTGTAATTCAAGTTGTTAAATATTGTTAAAATTGGTGAGGGACAAAAATTTTGGAACAAAGAAAGATTGAGTCAAAGACATAATTTGCTAATTAGACTGCTAATTAACTTTGCTTTGCTTGCTCTGCATCGCATATCGCTTGCAGCTTGACTATCCAGAGAGGGATTGCCAGCAGTCTATTTGCTTATCATCAAAGGAAATAGTTTTTTCTTAATTTTTTTTTATTTACCACACATTATAAATTACACAAATTATTACAATTACAAAAAGATACAAAAACGTAGAAAGTAATGGCGAGGGGGCCTAAAGGAAACTATAAAGCTTATGTTAATTAGGTCTCCTCAATTACAATTTTTCAAAGAATGCATGAGAATTACGGTGACGGATACAAATTATTATCAGAAGGAAATTAAAGTAACAATCAGTATTAAGGAAGGTTGTAACTAAGTGCTCAAACTCAATCACATATTTCATTCTGAGAATTATTCTAAGAATGAATGTGATGTACATGTGAGAGGGATAAAACATGAAGACACAAAGATGTACTTTACATGGGGGAACTGTACAAATTAAGTTGTATACACAGTAATTCAATTTTGTAACTGGTTTAATTTTTAAGCTAAAGGAGAGGCATTTTACAAACAGTACATGTACACAATACACTATTTTCCCCATTTTTTCACGGGAAATATGACTGGAAAAAAAACATTTTTTACATCACATATTCTATTTCAAGGAAATCCGGGGACAGGGGAGTTCCCTCCAGCATAAGGGTATTGAGCATTTTGGGGAAGGGGTAAGGGCTTGGCATACCTCCCCCCCCCACCCTTCAGTCTGTTTCAACTTGTTTGCAAGTTTTAAATGCAAAATGTACTTTGTTTACTCTTTCGTGCTTTCTTGACTGATTATTTTGAAACAAGGACTATTCTTAACAATTTGAAACTAGTAGTGTGACTGGTTTCTTCTCTAATTCAACATGCTCACATTGGTTGCTACTTCCAGTTTTCATATTATTTCATATTATACATCTTCTCTCACTGACAGAGCATTTTTGCAGGGTGCAGGTTGTGTATCTTTCATTCGTTTTTTTGTTTTTGACTTTGCTACAACAAAAAGTGACACAAAATGTGATAAGGATTGACTTGTCTCTACTCCCAGGCTAAATGGAATGAATACAGTGTACACAAACTTACAAGGTCAGGCTTAAGATTGAGTATGAGTATGGCTTTTGCATTTCAACCCAACAAACTTCTCTGAGCCCTAACTTCTCCTTGTTGCTTGCCATCATCAAAGGATGCTCCAGAAATGACTCTGGTGTGACACATGATAACCTGTGGCATGTGAACTACGGCTGAAAAGTCCTACTCATCCTCCGGTCTGAAGGTTGCTATGTTAATCAAATCCTTGTGTGTTCCAGTGCAGTCCAGCCAATCCACAGGAAATGTCACTACATGCACTCGGTCAAGACATGAGCCAGTGTAATGGTTCATGTGTCTAGTTCTCTTCAGTTACAGTTTGGATTATCAGAGTTCGAGTTCGCTAGTTCACCTGAAGGTATCAAAATCCCTTCTTGGATCAAAAGTTTTTTCAGCAAAATGTGATTTGTGTGAAGTTCTCTCTCAAAATAGGTAATCTGTGGAGGGAACCACCGCTGCAATTGTTCAAAGCATTCATTAAATTTACCGCGTTGTCCTTCATTTTTGCAACACTTTATTGCAATGTACAACATGATAGTGATTGGACTGACAAGTAGGTCTTTTTCATTAAGAACGTCAACAAATTTAGAATCTACACTGCTGAATTTTCCAACTTCATTTGTGCATATGACAACAGCACAAGACCAGTGACATACATCATGAAGGTGTTGCAGATCGGAATATACTTTCTCAAATTCTTGAGTGCATAAATCAAGTGCCTTTTGTTTGTCACCACTGGTGTAATACAGGAGCAATTTGCATGCAATGGTCAGTATTCCACTGTCTTCAAAGCCAGATGGGTGCACTAATGTTCCTGCCTTTGAGATCCAACTTTCTGCTTGTGTTAATAATTCAAGATATTCTTCTGTGCTGGAGTCACCCTTTGATAATGCCATTTGCTGATAAATTTCACCAAGTGCAATGAATACAAGCTTCTCATATGCAGATTTATAACTGAGATCTGTAATGACCCTTGGTAAATCCTCCAGAACCATTTGAGCAACTGAATCAAATTTACCACCTTCTATTCTTTTGTAGAAAAAATATTTGAGCTCCTGTAAGATTTCTGACAGGTGCATTGATTCATAGTAGCTCTCACTCTTTTGAAAATGGGAGGCCTTGTTGTGGGAATTAACAAGTGAGAGATGAGTTTCTGCATTGCTAGGAGAATCTGAATTCTTCAAGATCAGATACAACGTTACAAAGTCACCACTTGACTTAAAGGTTGCCTTTGCTAGTTCAGATTGTAACAAAGCCAGTGGCAGGTCTTTCATTGTTGATTCAATCTTTGATGCGACTCCATCCCTTTGCTCCTGACTCAAATGGTCCATCATGTTATTTGAAGGAACAAAATAATTTGGACACACTCCACTGGAGGTGTATGCCAACAACTCACTCATGACGGCTGCAATACAGTCTAGTATTCTTTCTTTGTCCCAGAAACAATCTGGCATTCTTTCAGACAACCAAAATATAGCTGTCTTGATGAAATACGAACAAATTACCTTTGGCTCTGTATGGATATTTTCTTTGCATAAAGCCTTAACAGCGATGTAGCATTTTGTCTTCACTTCATTCCAGGACCGCACTAGAATCTTTTCAGCAAGCGAGAATGACAATCGCCATTCTTTTCCAGGGTCTGCACTACGCGGGTGTCCAACAGCAACGTATAAACACCCTTGAGACATGATTTTGTCTATAATTTCTTGGCTAGGTTGATTTGATTTCCTCGCACGGGTTGCAAATTCCATGGCGATTTCAGGCCACTCGTAACAAGGTACAGCAGAGACAAAATCCATATCGTACTTTTCGTCTGTTAGAGCTGGACCGTGTTCGGTTAGCTCACCAAAAAATTCATCATGTTCACTCCCATCAGAATCCGAATTCAACATGTACGCTTTCACCACGTCGCTTCGGAGAAATCCATCATTTTGCTTCAACTTCAAGTCCTCATATTTGTTGTCTGGAGAATCGCAACGTAGTTGCACGTAGCCTGGATGCACATGAACTGCCGTGAAATATGGACTTTCTTTTTCTCTTACTGCAGTGTTTGTACAATGATTAACAACTCTAAAGTCGTGGTTCACGAACATAAAGTCATCGTCGCTTGCTCGATCGATTCCTTCCGCACGGCTGCCTGTGTAGTGGTTTGTTACCGCGTTTTCTGTCTCAGACTTGTTGTATAAGTACTCTTTAAGGTCACAACCAAATTTCAAAGGTTTGCAACCGATTATGAATCCTGACAGTATGAAATCTATTGAATCGTTCAATGCGGGAGAGGAGAGAGGCAGACAATCTGGACGACTTCCTCCTTCGTCCGCCATATTGTGGGTGTCGACGTGGGTGTCTCAAATTCCTCGTTTCCAGGCTCCACTCTCTTTCGCTCGCAAGGAACCTGAGGCCAAGTGGCGTCAACGACCTCCCCTGACCTTTCACATTCTAATGTCGTTTCTGTCAATTTCAGCGTGCTCTCAGTATATTTTTCTCCTTAAGTTTTCGGTTTATGTTTTATGATATTCTTATTATTACTCAACCGAAATCTAATCATTATGATCAAACTCTTGAACTGATTGCATTTTCTTCATTTGTGCTGAGTTTTCTAAAATTTCATTCAGATTCCACAAGGTTTGCTGTATTGTGTGTCAAGGCAAAAAAAGTAATGGTCTAACAAACAACCCTGAAGAGATAAAAAAATAAAGTAAAATTAAGCGCACCGAACTTGTCCATTACATAATTCCTAGTAAAATTCTTAAGTGGACCAATGGTACCACACGAAAATTATCCACAGTAGATGCATAAACTGGACAAGTTTGGAGCATTTTAGTATTTTTTTTCGTTTTCTAACTTGAGTGAACTTTTTTCCCTGTAGGCTATTGTTAGTGCGTTAGCTGTCAACTGTCCAGATGACCCACAAGGATTTATTCTTGAAAAATTAAAACTCATCATAACATATCAAGAGGTCTTGGATAACTTACGATGGTAAGTCACCAGCTAAATAACTGACTTAAAAGGTTCAATAACAGAAACTTAGTCTAATTTTTGCATAGCCTGAATGACACAACCATGTAAATGATAAGGTAAATTGGCCACCGTAGAGAAATTGCTGACGTTTCGAGCATTAGCCCTTTGTTGAAGCGCTCTGACGAAGGGCTAACGCTCGAAACGTCAGCAATTTCTCTACGGTGGCCAATTTACCTTATCAACTCAGTTGATAAATCCAATTTTTTGTGTTTCCCTTAATTCACACCGACACAGAACCACAGTTTCTTTAGAAAGTACGCTCTTAAACATGTAAGTGGGTTTGGGTAAAATCAATCGTTCGTCAGCTATTTTGTTATTAATAATATGTGTTTGATTTTGTGTCTTGCTAAAATCAATCGAAATTCTGCTTAGCTAGTTTCCAGAAATGCCGCGAAATATGCAGCTAAACTGGACAAAAAAAAAGACTCTAGCAAAACAGAACAAGTAGTTTGGGGATAAAGCGAATAATTACAGGGATGAAAGTGGATTGTAGTTCGTTAAATTTGATTTTCTGACAGGATCGTCCAGAAATCAAAATTGCCATTCTGATCGAACTTTGAGTTTTTAAGCCTTTCTATTTAACTCTCTCAAGTTTATATTTTCTTGATTTTATCACCTTTGATGATTTTTTCTTCGAATCTGAGTATGATATTTAAGGTGGCGGAACACAGTTTTCTTGTACCTTTATCGTTATTTTCAAACCACTGGCAGTCGGGCAGCCAAAATTGGCAAGGTGCAAGTTCAACTAAAGAAGATTGTATTTTGATATGTTTTATTGGACTAGATACCGTTACCATGGAAACACAGCTGGTAGTAAACCAGCATTAAATAATGGGTTTGATTTATTTTCAGAAAATCCAGTCGTTAGATTTTTTCCATCATTTGTCTCTAGAAAACTCAGAAAAATACTGGCCAATTGACACTGGTCTCGTGAAATTTTGACAGGGAGATCTTCTGTTATTTTGTGTTTTGCATTTTAACGTTTTCTGAACATGTCCTCTGTCAGATTTCAATTTTTGTTTGCAGGCGAGCTAAGCGTGTTCCGAACTATTATTCTACCAAATTTCATGAAATTCTAACGAGCGGTTCCGTAGAAATCAGTGCATTTCTACTAAATCGTGCAGTCACAATTCTCTGGTTAACTGCGCATGCGCCGCATTTGACAGGATTCTCGATCTTTCTCGATCCATACAAACAATCCCAGAAAGGCAGGGTATTTTCCAAGAGTATTACCTTTAATACATTGAAAAACAAACGTTTTTGAGACATAAAACGTTTTTAAGACGGAAAAACCACTTGCACAATCTTCACTGAACAAAATGAAATGATCGCTGTACAGGCGCCAACAGGCGCCATGTTTGTTTTTCTCAAAGCCTTGTGCGCGCGCGCTTATTCACGTAAGCAGTACAAATCATAGAGCGCGCGCAAACTGTGTTTAGTCCAGTCCGTTAGCGTCGAAATTTACGAAAATCGTGACAAATCGCGTAAAAGCACCAAATTTGGCATACATGTCCTTGAGGGCACATAAAACAAATTTAGAAGGGGTGCCACGTGATACGAGTATCCGGGGGGCCACAGCACTCAAATTAATTTCATTCATGGTCACAGGACTCCCACGCTCATCAACAGTCCACTCACTGACAAACTGAAAAGGATTTGATGGGCTTCTTTAACTGGCCTTGTCAGCGAACGACAAAAAATGACAACAAACAGCCGTTTAAGTTTACCGAGCCACATATCCTTGTTTATTTTCGCTTGCCTGGGTTCCTGTGGTCAAATAGACTTAACAAACTGAATCGTTACACTTCCGATAACTGTTAAGGGAACGAATAGTTATTAGTTCGAATTAGTCGACAAACAGTCCCAAATCAGCAGCTCAAATCGCAAAGGAAACCGTTGTCTGCTACAGCTATTTAAACATGACTTATTTTGGGTTATTTTCGTCATACGTTCAGGAACATCTACGGCTACCCACTTAGGAGAAGGATAACTGAAAGAGCTGACTTCCGTTACTAATTGTTTTGAATTACATTTCTTTACAGCCTCTCCCCCATTAAGTTCCTCTAGACAATAAAAGCAAGTCGGGTTGACGAGAAATCCAGAAAATGTCAGATGTTTTAAGTGTACTATTGAGAAAAACATATCGCGAGAGACATTTTAAGGTCACTGACATATCTGCCTTTACTTTAAACGTCAGTTTAATTCACAGTACAATGACTGAAGAAACAAAATTGGTTACAAACATTAATATATGAAATAAACATATATTTGAACTGCGGATAATGATAGAATTATATGAAGATCATCGCAGTGAAGGTGTTTCAACTTAAACAGTTGAAAAGAAGAAACATGAAAGAATTCAGGCTTGAACGGGAGTCGAACCCATGACCTCTGCGATACTGGTGCAGCGCTCTAGAGCGCTATGATTATTTCATATATTAATGTTCACCTCTGCATCTACGGGATAAATACTCTCAATTGACCAGCTCCCAGTTGGCTTGATAGCTCAGTTGGTTAGAGCGCTGCACAGGTATCGCAGAGGTTATGGGTTCGATTCCCGTTCAAGCCTGAATTTTTTCAGGTTTATTCTTTTCAACTGCTTAAGTTGAAACACCTTCACTGCGATGATCTTCATATAATTCTGAAATTGGTAACGTTCAGTTCAATCTGCCATGAGTTGCATGTCACCAGCGAGTACCATAAGAAGCACGCACGTTTGCTAAACTCTCTTTAACGGTAGTCGACCAGCTCCAACGATTAGTCACCACTTTTTCCAGCATCGTACGTTTTTCTTTCTTTTTTGTCTTGCAGTTCTTAATTCAGTACACCGCATCGGGGTACTTAACATTACTTTTACCGATAACATTAATCTAATCCCTCCCTCTGAGAAAACAGAGGCACCCAACGGTTCGTTTTCGGAGGAATATCTCTTCGGCAGACCGAAGTCGCCTGAGATATTCGGATTTAATTGCAGTGAAAACTATAGATTTCTGTGGCGAAACATCACTTCACGGGTATTCTTAAAGAGGTGACTGATTAATTCCTTTTGTTTACGGAGGGACAAATATGTCATTTAGAGTGAAAAATAAGGTCAGCTAGCATTTTCGGAAAGGCATTAGTAGTTCGGAAATTCGACGGATGGGATTCCGTTTCCTAAAACTGTCTGCGCCTTAACTGATTTTCACCTACAAACGCCGAACAGTTCAACTCGTATTAGCTCACGCAAATATGCCCTTAAAAAGCTCGGTAACAATCTTAGTAACCAGAAAATGATATTTCAAGTATTTTGCTAAAAGTTGCTCTTTGGGTGCCCCTAAGAAAAGACGCCAAGGTCTGCAGAACAGGATTTTATTATATGTTTCAGGCGAGCGTTCGCCTGAAAAACGCGTGAAACATTAATCACGCTAAATTACTGGCGACTATTAGATTCCGAATACAACCCATAAACGGAGAGCGAAAAGGCCTAGATACGGCGACGAGCTCAATCTTTCGACCTAGAATAGCGAGGGACGTAAATAATTACCGTCTTAGAGTTTCAGTGTTGGTCTTTTGAATAACGCGTAGATCAGAGGGGATGGTTACTGTAATAGACCAGAATCTTCTCTGACAACATTACGTGTTCTTCACGATTAACGTAAAAAACGCTATTGCTTCGTTATTTTATTTTTACCATCACATGTATTTGTTTTTCCTCTGAATGTAGCTAGCAGCCTTAGCAGTTCACACCTACAACCGCCTGCAGAACAGGCGTTCTTAATTAATGCCTGTCATGCGCGCAGGCTCCTATTTACACCAGAGAAAATGACAGATTAACACATGAAAATCCCCTTCCCCCAGTGTGGTGAAAAAATTATGAAGTTCGCCAGGTCATTCTAACTAACTGATGCCTTTTGATGTTTTTGTTGTCATGCTTTGTCGGCCTTTATCTCTTATAACGATCGATCTCGAGATCTACAGTATGCGTGGCTGAGTGATCACAAATTGAATTATTGAATGGGTTGGTTTATTTGTAACATTTTTTCAATTAGAAAAGAAATTTCTCTCCCAGATATGTCTTTGTCAAAAGAAAGCTTGATCCAAGACTTAGATAAGCTGCTTAACCCGTTTGGGATAAGCTTTATTTTCCATTAGTCCGGCTTATGTTTGTTGTCCACCAGTCACGGCCAGTAATCTATTCATCCACAGGATACCCAGGCTCATGAGCAGATCTCTTGGTAGACAAATATACATACAGTATGTGGATTTGATTTGGCAAGTAACGCTAATGACTGTTTATTATCATTTGTTCCGTTCGCTGATGAAATCAGTTAAAAAGTTCCCTACAATAATTCTATTTTGCTATTAGTGATTTGTTAGTGAGCCTGGTTGTCCTGTGACCAAGTTATTGACAATAGATTTGCGTTCCACGGCCCCCCGGATACTCGTATCTCGTGGCACCCCTTCTCAATTCGCTTTACATGGTCTCAAGAATATGTGTGCCAAATTTGATGCTTTTACGAGATTTGTCACGATTTTTCCCTTAACGGACCGGACTAGTTCAGACACCTTAAACAAGCCTGAGAGGAAGGTCCTATCATCCTGTGCACTACTAACCCTTTAACCCTTTAAGTCCCAAAAGAGACCAACATCTAATTTCTCCTTACACTATCCGTACTTGATCATACAGACAGGTCATGAGAATAAGGAAATGATCGCCAAAGATGAAGTGTATTGATGTTTAAACAAGTTCTCCCACCTACCGTGTAGCACTAAATTTTTGCGGGAGATTAATTTTACGTATGGGCGATTTTTTTTGTGTGTTTTGCGGGAACTAATTTTTGCGATTGGTAGAAACTGGTTTTTCTTGTTGGGAATTAGTGTTTGTGATTGTCAGGAAGTCGCCTTCAATTTGGAATTATAACATTTTATCGTTTCATGAGTAAACACAATCAAAGCTCATCAAATGCAGGTGAACATGGGCTCCTTTGTGAACGACGTGCAGATGCGTAACACGTTTTCAGTTAATCAATGGAGTACCTTCAGACGATCCTTTCTCTAAAGCTTTTAACAGCTAAATACTTGTAGTGTACCGACTGCTATTTCATCGTTTTATTTCTGAATTTTTTTTTTTAATTTCGTTTTGTTTCTATACGAAAGAGTCGGCCGTTAACATGGTTTTATATAATTACACTTAAAAGGCGATGTTTGTATATAATTTCGACAGTGGAGTAAATGTTTATGGAGAAAATTTTTGCCGGGACTTTTTTTTTTCGGTTCGTGAAAAAAACCGCAAAAATCGCGAAAATTAGTAGTATCACAAGAAATCTTGACAACTGAGAGGACGAAATGCATATTGATAATTAAGCTTACGTATGATCACTCGTTAATAGAATGCTTGTCCATCATAGAGTCATTAGACTCCTCCATCTCTCCATGTACTCGCAAGTGGGTTTGATTGTAGCCTGAGAAAACAGCAGACGTTTCGCGAGGTCGCCACTTAAGCCCTCGCAAAACGACGTCTGAGTATAACGAGCGCAGAAATTCTGTACTGAATCTTGGTAGTGCTTCTGATTGGTTGTGCCGCGCGGGAATTTTCTTTCAACCATTCAGAAGCACTACCAAGATCTGGGTAGTGTACGTCATCAGTATGGAATTTCTGCGCTTGACGTCGTTTTTGCGAGGGCTCAAGTCGCGACCTCGGGAAACGTCGGCTGTTTTCTCAGGCTCGTTTGATTGTGATCACCCCTAAATAAATACCTCCGAAGCCTTGATTGTCACGTAATTATACCTTTGAGTATTAATAATAGTCACAAAATCTGAAAAATAAAAGCTTGTTACTATAATTTAATTTTTGTTTGTTTGTTTGTTTTTCTTTCTTACTAGGGACTCCTTTATTGAAGAAAAATTGCGCCCTAAAAACAGAGTGGTCGAGGCTTCAGTGCTGGATTTTCTGTGGTCTTATGAAGATGAAAATTCTCAGGTAGATTTTTGTTTAAGATTACGCACACTTTGTGGACGTGCAGCTGATGTATTTATCACTGGACATTGCTATCAAGAAAAAAAAAATTGTTGGAAACTTTACTCACTCCACCTTCGCTCAACTTGCCCAATTAGCTTAAATGGTGTAATAGTTGTGATGATTCTCCAGTAAAGTCTAGTCTGAGTAATTCTGACTTTAAACTTTCAGCCAACTCCTGAAATGTATCAGAGCGCCTACAATTTGTACAATGGGAAACTTAAGGCATCCTGCTTCAGGTAAGAAAACAGCTTGGCTGTTTATAGCCCTGCCACATGTCATGGAGATACTCAAAAAGCGCTGAACTGCAGCAAGTCAACACTACGTGAGGGTTTCGGTGCCCTGGGACTTTATAGGTACCAAAAGCTCACGGGCGTGAAGAAGACAGTGAGTGATAGCAAGGTGAATTTCCTGCCGGCAAAACTGATAACTGACATTTATTTAAACTTTTGAACGAATAATTAACAGAAGTTTCCAAAACGCGAGGTGGGGGAATTTACATTTGCCTGTATTTTGTTTTACAATTTTTGTTTGCTTAACGTATGGCGAGAACTACGCAGGGTTGAGGCAGAAACCAGATGTTACAAAGGTCTGTTCTCCTAGCAGTGGCGTGACTCCTAACACTGGCGTGACTGGATGTGTTACCTTTCAGCGCAAGATTTAAGCCCTCACCAAACGGAGTTGCAAGGTGAAAACTTGCGATATCTTGCGACTCTGTTTGGCCATGACTTACGTGTACTTGCGAAGGCTTGCGATGCCTTATGTTCACTTTGATAGAGCTCAAATTTGCACGCAAGTAAAGGCAAGTTTTTTAGCGTTTGACTACCCAATGCAAGTCTACGCAAGTTGGTCTCATCACTGTTTTCATAAGTTTGGGCGCGCGAGCAAGACTGCACTGAAAAAGCTTTTTGCAACTTCTAACTAGCGTCTACTTGCGAGTCCGTTTGGCCCCCCATTACAACTCTGTGTATTCAAGTTCCCATTTCCAAACTTGTGTTGATTTGCGTCTTCGTTTGGCCAGGGCTTTATATAACAGACGCTGGTTTACCTTCAGGCGTCCCGCGCCCCCAGCTTTTTGTACATTTTACCTAGTTGTGCATGCCATCTGAGTGTAGAGAAGTGCTTAGAAAAAGATCTTAAGTTAGAAAGTTTGCTTTTGATGTCATTAAATATTATTTATATGTATTGTTTATGGTTATTTTTATGTTATCTTCATTTTTGTGTTTGTGTTTGCAGTGCTTGGATGCGTTATCATAAACACATGAAAAGAAAGAAAACTTTGTTAGCCAAGAAGATGGAAAATTCTCGTCTGTGGCACAAGCAAAGAGTACAGCGGATACATCTCCAATGTTGGATTGTATCCTTTTATGATCACCGAGTTCAGACCTAATTGTACCAATCAAAAAAACCTTTGAACCCTTTCATTTAACGTTTTTGGTATCTCAGTTTTCGTAGTTACCCATCGAATGAGAGCTCAGTGATTGCAGAAAACAAAATAAAAAATGGATAGTGACGGAGCCGCAATGAACTTTTTCTCTTCAATCCTATTTTCTCTGCCGTTATTTCAAATTGCTCAAGATTTCGGATTCGTACAGTAAAGATCGCAAAATCCATCATTTACAAGATACTAACTGAGAAATCATGCACTTCAGACAAAGTAGTGCTCAATCCATTCATTTGAATGGTTACACCTTTGCATAAACTAAAGAGATAGAAGTGTTGAAAAAGTAATCGCCCATACGACTTGCAGATTTGAGACGCTTTTGGGTTGGATTAAAAATAAATCTATAGTTACCACATCTGTTGACAAAGATCGTTTTAATCCTTTACGAAAGTTTTATTACGCACTTCAGGAGTGGGTTGCAGAGAGAAAGGAGAGACAAAATGGTTGGTGTCTTAAAAGAACACTTGTTATTTACATTATAAAGTGGACTCTTTTCCAGGATGCATTAGGTTTTGAAAATGTTTATGATAAATAACTTTGGTAATTAACTTCTGTTCATTTTGTGTCAGTGATTTCCTCCAGGATCCGCAGAGTGTTGGCGATCTCACTGTTACGTGTGGTGTTTGATGCTTGGCATAGTGTTGCTGTGGATGCAAGAAAAACAAAAGAATATTTTGAGGTAAGGAACTGTGGCAGAGTTTAATAGACTGCTACGGTCCATCTCTTGTCTTTTTCTTAGTATCTCTTACCTACTGCGAGAGAGGGTGGTGTGAAAGAGATGAGAAACTCAGGCGACTGCTACAGTCTTTCTCTCTCTTTCTCTTGAGTCTTTCGCTTAGTAACACTTTGATAAACCATACAATGATATTTACGTCAGGAGATACTCGGAAATTTTTTGATGACTGAGGCATTCAATTCATGACAGAGCTTTTTACCTCAATTAATTCTGAGTGATTTTGACTTGTCCTGTAGAGGATTGAGAGAGGGGAGATCATTGACACCGGCTACGAAGGCTTCTTCCGTGTAAGAGCAGACGGCAATGATGAAATATCTTCTCTTCCAAGACATGTTGCTTTAAGGGTAAGTCTGATGTGAATCGTAGCCTGCGTGGCAGGCGCGGAAAGGGGAGGGAGAAGTGGAGCTCTCAACTTCAAAACCCAGCTAACGATTGCATTTTGTACAGCTGCGATCCCTTATTACAACGGCGACCGACTAATCAAACCGTGAAAAACAAAGTGGTTGGAATCCACCAATCAGAGGTTACGAACGAGACTGCTCGAACCCTTAATTAAACTTAAACTTTTTAAACTTTAACCTTTTTAAAAGAATTTTTGTTTTCTGTTTTTGAAACTCGTGTAAAAAAAATGTAATGTCTATCCAACTAGTTTCCTCACAAGAAACGTGAAATATCAAATGGAACATCAATTTAGTAAAATTCCAAACTTGCAGGAAGATTTGAACATAGTTTTTATCATAATAGTTAACATTAAAAAATGGTCGTTTATTTGTCCGTCCTCAGATTTTCAGCTATTTGAGTGTTGGTGACTTGGGTCGCTGTGCTCGTGTCTGCAGAAGCTGGAAAGTACTGATTCAGGCAAACATTCTTTGGAGCAAGGTATTAAAACAAGCATGTGCACTCTTAGCCGTAAAGTAGAGTTTCCTTGTCTCATTGAAACGTTTTCTCTCTTTTGTTTAGGTTGACTTTTCCCTAGTAAAACACAGGTAAGGAACGTTCAGTTTCATGGTGAATGGTTTTATCCCAGTACGGCTAGTAGTCGTAGTAGTCTGTCTAGTGTAATCGTTCAGGTGAATGTAGTCCTGGGAAGGACTTCTGGTGACATTGGCTGACTTTTCAACAATCTGACAGGTAGTCACTGGCTTCAGGGTAAAGTAGTTTGTGTATCGCCGGTCAGCTTATGGTACTTAATGTCGCTGTTTATTGATCAGATTGGTCAATTAATATTTGTTAAGCCCCTGACTTCTTCTAAGGTTGTCGAAACGCCAATCAGTGTCACCACCAACAGACCTTCGCGGGACGATCGTGGACGACCACACTAGACAGGCTAATGTTCAGTATGAATATCTTTTTAAAATTATACAAAAGGGGAATTATATAGCGGGAATTTGGATAATTAACCAGTCATTTATTAGTTTTTCAAGTCTTGGTGTGAAATATGACTAAATTGTAACTAAATATACCCCTTTTGAAGATTACAACCCAAACATGTGGAAAGTCCCTTCAAGCGAAGGCTGACTTGTGGCAAATCTGTTCAGAGACTTAGAGATGAAATACTTGTAATTATCGTTCCAACCTTTTTCAACCGTTTTTCGGTTTAGTGCGACAAATAAAGTGGCCGCCAACTTGATTCACAAATGTCGTCCATTCCTGGGGCACCTTAACCTGAGGGGTTGTTATAATCTGTCAAGTGAAAGCTTCAAACTCACAGGTAAATTACCTTTGACTTTGTTCTAATTATTGTGAAGGAAAAATTACTTGTTTCAGGAACGTGTTCTAACCTGTCTTAAAGTTAAAAGGAGCGAAGTGGTCAAATAGTCAGCGAATCGGAATTTCAACGATAGTTCAAACCAGCCTGTTCTCTGCTTTCATGTTGTTTCCTTAGACAAGAAACTTTACTTCACATTAACTCTTTCCACCCAATCCTAATGAGTAAAATGCTATAGGAAACGCTGCGATGAAGGCCTCAAACGCATGAGAATACTGCACTAACATTTTATTAAAATCAAGTACAAAGTATTTCTGTTCTTCTGCAACGTGTTATAGACTAATTGCATTTAGTATAAATCTACTAGCGTTCTATCACTAATGCTGTTCTCTGATTGGCTACGCTACTCACTATCTATTCTGTTGTAGATAGTGAGAAGAGTGTTTTCCGCGCGCGGAGTGACCTATTTATATCATTTTTCAATAAAAACGTGTAGTGTCTGCTGTTAAGTTTTAAACGTCTAGTAGATTTATACTAAAACAATTAGATTATTCGCCTCGCTCTCGATTTCTATGCGTGATAGTTGATTCGGCCTTTGGCCTCATCAACTATCACGCGATAGAAATCTCGAGCTCATAATCTAATTGTTAATTAGACGCGTCTGGCAAGTGCATTACACGCTAGTAAAGTGGGAAGGCAAATTACATGAGCTAACGTTGATATCATGTTAATATACGATTTTTTAAAGGGATCGTTTTTATGTTATTTTTTTCAATTTTGCAGCACAATGCAGAAATCTTCAAGACTTGAACTTATCGGAATGCTCTGGAGTGACTGTAAGTAGTCTGTATTTCAACTGTTGCAGTCGTGTATATGAATTTGATTATAATTAGCTTTGTGCACCTGCCATAAAGGTTTGTCTGGTGATGTTCAGTGTAAAATTTAATCTTCTTATATCTCTTTCTTAGGATGAAGTAATAAAGATTACAGCCGTCGGATGCTCCGCTCTGTTGTACCTTAACCTGGCAAACACTCCGATCTCTGATGCTTCCCTAAGATATCTTGGAAGGTGAGTGAACCCTCTGAAACAGCAATGTTTTAATTGAAAAAATCATGATCCTACTCCCATCAGAATGACTCATTTAATCATAGCACTGCAGAAGGTTGCCACAATAAAAATATCCTTGGCTGTTCATAAACGTCTATCGCGTGATAGTTGATTCGGCCTTCGGCCTCATCAACTATCACGCATAGAAATCGAGAGCGAATAATCTAATTGTTTTAGTATAAATCTACCAGACGTTCAAAACTTAACAGCAGACACTGCATGTTTTTATTGAAAAATGATATAAATAGGTCACACCGCGCACGGAAAACACGCTACTCACTATCTACAACAGAATAGATAGTGAGTAGCGTAGCCAATCAGAGAACAGCATTAGTGATAGAACGCTAGTAGATTTATACTAATGTTTTATAGACGAACAAAACCTACATGCAAGGAACTCAAAGAATGTTGATAGGTTTAGCGGGATTGCACATCTGACTGACATGTTGCTGCTCCCGCCTCTGAAGGCTGAACTGTCATATTGACACATCATAGGCACATTGTAGGCGACGGACACATGTTCGGTTCAGTAAGAGTTATCAATCGGAAGAAAGTGGAGCAGGAAGTGAGTTGCCTGCCTCTCTTCTGCTATACGGTAACTAGAAAACTGAGTTTGATTCAGAGGGAAAAAATATCTGAAATTCCCATTTTGAGTATATTTTTTTGGGAAGTATAACTGTGTTTTTGTATTTTGTGTTTAGATATTGCAGTAATCTGTTGTACTTAAGCTTGGCGTACTGTACAAAGTTCACCAACAAGGGCCTCAGCTACATGGCGAACGGAAAAGGCTGCCATAAGATAGTGCACCTGGACTTGTCAGGCTGTGAACAGGTACAACTCTAGGTCACGCTATTGGGGCGATCATGTCTCGCGTTTTCAGGCGTTTTCATGCTATTCTAGGTGATTCTGTCTCCCTAGGTTGTGCTATTTTAGCTATTTCTGTCACGCTAGGGCACGTTGTTTGAGGTGATTCTGTCACTGTATTGCGTTGCACTGTCACGCCTTTTAAGCAGTTGTGTCACGATTGGTCACACCAGTTTAAGTCTGTCACTCGATATAACGCTGCTTTAAGTGATTCTATCATACTTTCATTTTAGGTCACGCTATTTTTAAGCGAATTGCCCTTGCTTGCTCATGCTTTCTGATGGCGATGTTGTTCTGCAACGTTCGTTTTCAGATCACGCAAGAGGGTTATACGTTTATATCAATGATGGGTTGTTCAAGTTTAACAACAATTATTTTGAATGAATTACCAGGCCTCAGAGATGACTGTATGCAGGTGAGAAATGATAGGGAAATAAAACGTGCTGGGACCATGTGGTTCGTCAGTATTTTGTATGGCTAGGAGATTAGATTTAGATTTGTTGTAGCGGGAGGGGGAGGAGGATAGAGAAAGTGCACGTGCAATTTCAGTAACCAATAGTAAACTAGTTAGTGACTAGAATATTTTGATTTTTTTTTAATTTGCCAAACATGCTTTGTGGTTTTCCAATTTTATTTCTCCGTTTAGTTTCATTATGTCAAATTTGTTGTAGTAGCTGTGTTGAGTTTGGTGAGATCATAACAGAAATCTTTATATAAGGAGCTGGTGACATCACTGCTCATGCAAATGTCTGTCAATACTGTAGTTTTTCAGTGCATCTTTTTAGTTCAAGTTTTGCTGCCTCGTCGTGTTACACTTGACATGACAATTAAATCTCTTATCCTTGGAGACGTGGCGCGGGGGGGGGGGGGGTGGGGAGGGGTGGCGACTAGGACATTTGTAATTACAGGTGTAAGTAAAGACGTGACCATACATCTGTGCAAACTGAACAAAACAGACGTTTTTGTTTCCTTTTTGTTCAGGCCTTGACATCTGAGTGTCGTACATTAAGGAGTGTATCAATCTTAAATTCACCATTTTTATCTGACGCTGCCTTCAAGTGCCTTGCAACGTGTAGAAAATTGCATAAGATTAGAGTTGAAGGTGAGTTTGTTTTTGTTTTGTTTTGTTTGTTGTTGCTGTCGTCTTGTTAGTTAGTTTGATCTTTTTGTGCTGTTTCCTTCCATTAAATATTTTCTTCGTGTTTTGGTGTCTGAACGTCGCAACATGTTGGCAAAGTGTTGGCGAGAAATGAGAACCAGTCTCTCGAGCTCTTCTCGCCAAGTTTTTCAACCATTCTTTTGTGTTCGCAGACTTGCATTTGATTTGCCCTAACGAAGGGCTAACGCTCGTAACGTCAGCTTTCAACTTCTCTGCGGTGGCCAATTTACTTTATCAACTCAGTTGATAAATCCCAATTCTTGTATTCCTTGAGAATGTGTCAGCATTACTTAAGGACGGTGCCTTCTTTTGTTACTGCGCATACGTTCTGCGCATCTCGGGATATTCGGGTTTCTTAAGGAATTTACTACCAATACAACAATATGTTTGCGCAGTTTATGACTAAGTGGAAAAAGCAGATCTTAGCAAGGGCTATCAGAATCCAAAAAGAAAATTGGGGGTAACCACGCATTTTTCAGAGATAATTGAGCTTAAATTTGGAAAGAAATTGCCATACATCCTTTGTATTTTAACGCTTTTTTTAGAATGATGGTTGCTCAATTATCTCTGGAAAATGTGTGGTTACCCACGGTTTTCTTTTTGGATTCCAATAACCCTTGCCAAGATCTACTCCCCCCCCCCCCCCATATTCATAACCTTTGCAAAAATACATCTCTATTAGGAAGCACCGTCCTTAATGATGTTAATTTACGTTCATTTTCATAGGAAACAATCGCCTAACAGATGCATCACTGAAAGTGTTGGCCAAGAGTTGTCCAATGTTAGACCATGTTTACCTGGTGGATTGTCCCAGGATAACTGATCTCGCTCTTAAAGCCTTAGCTGCCTCCAAACACCTGAATGTGTTCAATGTTGCTGATTGTGTCAGGTGAGGAGTACCGAAGACTGCCGATAACGCACCAAGGTCTACGCCCCTACGCATGAGAGGAGGGGGAGTACTTCCCGAAGATTTGGGTGGGGGTGTGCGGCACGCCTCTGGAAACCCTTACCCTATTTCAGACCAAAATATGTGATTTTCCCTACCCTATTTCAGACCTGACTTAAAATTTGATACCCTATTTCATACCAGACTCTAACCCTATTTCGTTTGCGTAAACATTTGAGAAGGGCTTCAAGTTCCCAACGTTAATCAAACCTTAGTTCTTTGGAGAAGAAAATTAATAAAAAGATAGTTTCTTTTAACAGTTTAAGAACCATACCAGATCCCCTATCAGAGTGCACAAACCACACCCTATTTCAGACCAAAATGGTAAAAATCTATACCCTATTTCAGTCCAAAAAGGCTCAAAACCATACCCTGTGGTGCCGCGCATACCTATATAGCTTATATAGGTGTATAATGATAATCGGAAACTGCTCATATCTAAACCAGAATACAACATAAAACTGCACTTTTTCTTTGACGATAATGCTCTTAATATCCCTTTTTGTCTCTCTTTTGTTAGGATACAAGACACGGGAGTAAGGCAGATTGTTGAAGGTCCTTCAGGCGCCAAAATAAAAGAATTGAATTTAACAAACTGTGTACGCGTTAGTGACGTTACGTTACTGAGAATTGCACAGAGGTAAGGCAGACGCCGATGTCAAAGTTCAACAGCGAAGAATTTAAGTTTGTCTCATTGTTACTAGTGTGGAATTTTTTGTTACTGTGAATCAGTCACCGATGTCGTTTTTATTAGGTAGTCTCTGTAACGAGTAACCTGTACTGTTCTTATGTTACTCTTCAGGTTTCACAAGAGGTTGTGTTATTTTTTTACAATAATGACGCTAGATCTGTGTTACTTTTCAGATGCCACAATCTTGTTTATGCTAGTTTCTGTTATTGTGAACACATGACTGATGCTGGTGTGGAACTGCTTGGCACCCTCCCCTCCCTGATATCGCTAGATTTGTCAGGGTGTAATATTCAAGACCAGGGTGTGGCAGCTCTGGGTAACAATCCGAAGTTCCGTGACATCACACTTGCCGAGTGTCCAAACATTACAGATCTCGGTCTGCAGGTGTGTACAAGATGTCACTTTTTGTTACTTTTGCTGGTGTCACGTTACTTTAAGATGTCACGCCTGTGTTTCGTTATAATTTTCCGTGACATCACACTTGCTGAGTGTCCAAATACTACTGATCTGGGTTGGCAGGTGTGTAAATACGAGCGAAAATACCGAGAGCATGGAGTAATACTTGCCACTGTTGTTGGTATTGCATTACTTTTAGATGTCACGCCAGTGTTTCGTTACGATTTTGCGTGACACCATCACACTTGCTGAGTGTCAAAACATTACCGGCTGGCTTGGGTCTGCAGTTGTCTAAACAACAACACTTGCGTAGCCTGCGTAGCAAGCGTTTCCGTAGGGCTTTCCACAGGTTTGAAGCATTTTTCGCTTCTTGAACGCGCGAAAATTGGGGCGAGCGCAAAAAAGTACCAGAAGGGGGAGGGGAAGGGAGAAGGCTGCTTCCATCAGTGTTGCGTTCGCCCCAACTTTTGCGCCGCCAAAAAGCGAAAAACGCCTCGAACGGGCGGAAAACCCCACGGAAACGCTTGCTATGCACGCAGGCTATACTTGCACGCGTTTCATGTTGTCGAAAAATAAAGAATTCAGCCAACGAAATCAAATAGGAGAGAAATTCTCGGCAGGAAAATTTCAAAAATTTGGCCGCACCTCAATACATGGTCAACGTTAGTATATAAAAAAAAATGAAAAAACAAGGTAACTCAAAGCTTGTTCTTGAAATTACTCCATGCTCTCAGTATTTTCGCTCGCTCGTGAATGAAAATGAACGCGATCCTAAGCAGCGCAGGGGACACGAGTGGACTATAATTCCCAGCCGTGTATTTATAAAAACGTAAGGCACCCTCAGACCCAAGAAGCAATAAGATAAGAAGTTGTTGTTACTGTTTGATGCATGCAAAAATAGTTGATTACAACCAAATTGTCTTTGCGATTTTTTGTTGCAGAAAATGTGCCAGCAATGTAGACAACTTGAGAACTTTGATGTCTCCCACTGCAAGGTAAGGCGATTACTGTCTGGATGATTCTCTTGATTCATAGAAGTTTGATAAAGTTAAAATGAAGTTGTTTAACTTGAAGTCTTCATGTAATTTTGGTTTCCTGCAAATTACCTTGTTTCAATTCTTTTATTTTTAGAAACTGACTGACAACGCCATTAAAAACCTTGCGTTCTGCTGTCGATTGCTGCGGACTCTAAACCTTGCAGGATGTAACAAGGTAAGAGGAGCGTGTACATACGCAAGCTTTATTTCGGCTCGAATTTGAAAGAGTAGAAATCAAGGTAATGTCTTCGGGTGTGTTACTTTGTGACTTCGTCTGGCCACAAAGACTATCTGGTCTGGCCATAAAGACTATCTGTTCAGTGTGACGACGTAGAAATCAGAATTGATGACCAAATTATCGAGAGAGTTGTTCATACTAAATCTTTGGGTCTTATCATTGATGCTCATCTCTCTTGGTGTAAACACGTTGAAGAGATTTGCAAGAAAGTCTCTTCGGCTATAGGTGCCCTTAAACGAGTGCGGCCCTTTCTATCGAAAGAAACTGCAATTCAAATTTATAACGCTTTAATTATACCACATTTTGATTACTACAGCCCTGTCTGGGACTGTTTGAGTGGTTACTTGAGTGATAAACTCCAAAATTACAGAATCGTGCAGCCAGAGTTATTACTAAATCACCCTTTGATACAAGCTCAAACCACCTTCTGTCCACCCTCGACTGGTAAAGGCTATTTCTTCGACGAAAGAAACAGAAAGCCTTGATGATGTTTAAAACTATGAATGGACTTGCCCCAGATTATCTTCAAAGTCTTTTCTCTCAGCGTCACTCTGTTTATAACTTAACACCAATTATTTGAAACGAAGCTTCTCTTACAGCGGGGCTATGTTATGGAATAACTTGCCCAAATGCCTAAAAAATGCTGTATCTGTTAATAATTTTAAGCAGATTATTAAGAAGATAGCTGATATATCGAATTCCCACACGGCAATCATGTAACGCAGTTGTAATTAGTTTTAGTTATTTACTTAAATAAAGTTTTACTTACTTACTTACTTGGCGCTACTTGCATATTCTAGTGAAAACACGTTATGAGTTCATGTTGCATTCACCTTAGGGCAGGGCATTTTAGTAAAGCCTGGTTCTCATATGCCACCGAACTACCTGCGACATAGCCGCCGGTACTGCCTGGGATACTGTTCTGACATCTGAGAACATACGCCGCCGGCAACAATAACCATCGCAGACCTTTACCGCCGACGTGCCTGCGAAGTTGAACTCAAGTCAACTTCGCGGGCTAGCATATCGGAACAGTATCCCAGGCAGTACCGGCGGCTATGTCGTAGGTAGTTCGGCGGCATATGAGAACCAGGCTTAACCCGGTTCCTGTTCCTTATATTTTTTCCACAGTTGACAGATTCAAGCCTTCAGTATTTATCAGGTGTATGTCATTACATCGAGGCCCTGGACCTTTCTGGCTGTATTCACATTACGTAAGTACAAAGACGTAATTTTGCTAATGTAAAGGTCATGATTTCGTGAATGACGCGTTGAATTTTCGACCTGAGCGACGTCAGGGTTTCGAAAAATGGGTCTGCATTGTGTTGCTTGATTTTGATACATAGTAACTCGCTCTTCATGCTTATGGACCAATTTCGTCAGTGTGTTATCTGTAATATATCTTCTCTGATTATTTTCGTTTCAATTGGAATTCGCGAAATTTGCGCAAAATTGACCGGTAAAAATTTTGCGGGGAAAAAATTTCGTGATATTGGACGAGACACGTGCTTACATTACATCACAAACCTCTTGATGTCTTGTTATAATAAATTCATATCTTTCCATTTCCTACCTGTGGATTTATTTTCCGGGATTTATTTTCGCAAACCTTAAACTCTGAACGGAAACAACGAAAGTAAAACCTTCCCGAAAATAAATGGCATCAAGGTTTATTATCTTCATTAATGTTCTCTTCCAGCGACAAATCGCTGCGGTACATGAGGAAGGGATGTAAGAAGCTGTCGACTCTGACAATCCTTTACTGCAGAAATATCACCAAGTCAGCGGTTCAGAAACTTCAGACCAAGTGTGCGCATGTGCTGCATAGTACTGACGACCCATCACCAGCGCTTGGTTTTAGCTGACCAGTAAACACAGCTGGTTCATATCCTTGAGCCAACCGAGGTTGGGAAGATCTGGGTACAAACACGAGATGGTGAGCGGAAGAATGCCCTCACTGCAAACTAACCCTATACTTCCCAGACTTTCCAAGATCACAAGCTCCTGAATTTCCTGCTTTTGGCCCCGTTTGGGCACAAATTTGAAACACAAAAAAAGGCAGTACCCGGAAAGGTACTGTTCGGTAGCTTTTATGTGAATATTTCTAATAGTTTGGGGTTTATCCACAGAATGAAAAGAACCACACCACTTCCTGACTTCAGTTGGTTGTTTTTTTCGGAACTTCGCTATAGAAATTGTTGCAAAAAGGCTTATCAGAAATCATATTTCTTATATTTGAGAGGAATCGACTTCTCTTTGTGTACATAGCTTAAGCTTGCTATTGAAACTGCTTTGTAATATTACATTCTAAAAATGAGAATTAAAAAATGATTTTTTTACTTCGAGTTGTCTGACTATTTTTGTCATCCAACTAAAATCCTTGATACAACTAGTCTACGAAGTCTCGAGGACTTTTTTGTTGGAAACAAGGTTTTTGTAAGTTTCTTCGTGTTTTATGGAGAGTTTCTAACCATGGGATAGTGTTCCATTGTGAAAGAACGCTTTCACTGTAATCAAAATTTCCAGTCACCAAATCAAGTGACCTGTCTTTCAGAGCCACCTTGCTCCATGCTGCAAGTAAAAATACCGAGAAGGCCTGGAGACAAATTGGTTGGGACTTCAGACCGAAAATCATATCGTATCTTGTGCACGGTTTTAAACGTTTTGATAGACAAACGTAGGTTGGAAATGTTTCAGAAACTTCGTAGATTCATCGCCCAAGGCTTGTACAAAACCTTCTTCCCTGAGTCTCCTTGGCATGTGTGTCATTATTTGGAATGCAAAGATGGTCAATGAGAAAAGCTCTTAAAGGCTTGTTCCAAGTCACTCCAAGTTCAAGTACATCTTTTACTAGGCCTTGGACACAAACAACTTTCAGTGGTGGAATGTCAGCTAATAGTCCATTTCAAACCGTGAATTCTTAAACAAAATATGCAAAACTCTCTTGTATGTACACCCATCTAACAAGCCCACTCAAACTCTATTATTCTTGCTTTTTAAAGCCTTCCACTCAGTTACAGTAGTTTATTTGTAAACACTATCAGACTTTGAGAAGTAATTTGGGGTTGGGGGACCTTTCAGTTGTTTTCACTTATTACGTATCTTGATTCCCAGTCCGTTTTTCTGGGATGAGCTATTGACTGTGTGACTAAATCCTTAGTGTATGTGTAGGCAATTCCAAACCACCAGGTGAATTAAATGAATAGGAACTAGAATGGAATCCAAAACAAAACAGTCAATAAACAAACAATTGGAACCAGGCAACATTACAAGCTTTACTTAACATCTTTCCTAATATTCTCACTTTCTAAAGACATGGTTACCTAGAAAGTTGTGAGACATACATGTATGCTATGCGAAAACTACAAGTACCTAAACAGCATCAAAGCTTACAATTTGTTCTACATCACTCTAACTATAAATGTTATCCTTGTTTAACCTTCATATTTTTAATTTGAGCTTTAAAGAAAACTTCCATGACAGGAGAATGTAAGCAGTGTCTAAACATTGAACAAGTGTGGTTTTAGCAAATCTTCCTAGAGTCACTTAATGAGTCTATGTCTATGTTCTAGTAGTTCCGCCAAAGAAAAACATGCAAAGACAAACCTCTCAAACCCATTAGGATGACCTGATCAAACAATAACAAAGCTACATTATTGAAGTGTTCTGTCTGTAATTAGGTGTCTAAAATAGACAGACCTGTTAGAAGAGCTTTGATTGTATTCTGAAAGTTGTGCACAAGAAATGTTATGTTGTTTAACAGCTGTTCAGTTGAAAACCATGGAGTTCGAAAATTCTTAGAGACATACTGATTCACCCAAAAGCAGCACAAGTAAACATCAAGGTACATGTACATGTAGTGTCTACTTCTATCTTACTAAATTTCAAGGCCAAGTATTTTTCATTCAGTTTTCAGTCCCTTGAATGTATGCATTGAATGCAGTCTGTTTGAAATTGACTGCAGCCTTGATGGGGTCTTCTGCTTGATAGATACCTCTGCCCACAATAATGACATCACTGCCTCTGTTCAGAATAACATCAGCAGGTGTGAGGTATTGCTGACCGAGTGTATCCCCTCCAGCGCTAAGTTGTACCCCTGGGGTCATGTGAATGAACTGCGGATCATCAACTAAACACGACAGGCTGATAAAACCTACGACAAATTCTTTGTGCTTCTTGGCCATTTCCACAGCTGCTTTAGTGTATTCACCAGTAGCCAGGTTTCCAGATGAACTCATTTCCCCAATCAAGAGACATGCCCTCCCAAGGGGTGAGCCTATTTCTTTGAGCCCCTTTATCACACCATCCCCAGGGACAACATGTGCATTGACTATGTCAGCCCACTCTGCAATATGATACACTCCTTTGCTGTACTGGTTCTTTACAGTGTTCCCAATGTCAGCAAATTTCCTATCTTCGAAGATGATAAAGTTGTGCTTTTCTGCAAGATTTTGAAGCGATTTGGCAAACTCTAGGGTGAAATCTTCCAGAATATCAACATGTGTTTTCACAATGCACACATGGGGTCCTACTTTCTCTACCAAGCTCAAAACATCGTCACAAGCAGTGAAATCAGCAGAAACAGCAAGATTCGTCTTCTTCTTGTGCATGATCTCAAACAACCTCTTAGTGAGCGGATTGCCAGCAATCTGCGCTCTAGCTTCGAAGCTCAGTTTACTTCCGGGTGTTGTTGGCTGTTTGGGTGTTACAGATGATGGGTGGAACTTGTTCGCGGAGAGAAACTCGCGCACTTTTCCCGCCATTTCTTCATCCACTTTTCCTGTGGCGTGCAGCACTTCAAGAACTTCAGGAAGCGTTAGAAGGCTGTGGAGCTTCACTCCTTGTAACTGGAGCATCTCTTTACCGCCTTGGAAACGATCTAGCAATACTACAGCGTCTGAAACACGGAGATCCACTGAAGAAAGGGCTTCAACTGTCTCCATAACACTAGAACCACTAGTCACGACATCTTCAATAACCAAGCATTTGCTCCCCGCAGTAAATACTCCCTCTATCAGTCGCTTCGTTCCATATGATTTGGCCTCCTTTCTTCTCATCACCATGGGGACATTCTGGCTCACGGAGATGCAGGAAGCGATGGGCAAAGCGGTGTAAGGAACGCCGCAAATGACCGAGAAATCTGCCTTCGATTCGGAGGCAACCGTCCATAGCATATCACTTATTTGCTTCATGATATCCGGATATGATACAATCACACGCAAGTCGACGTACACTGGAGACTGTATACCGCTCTTTAATTTGAAATCGCCAAACTTGACGGCATGAATCTCGAACAACTTTTCGACCAGAATTTTCTTCTCGTCGGTCGCCATGTTGGAAGCCCACATGGACGGTTCAGCGGTTGACCGAGGAAGGACATCGCAGGCTCAAAGTGGCCGCCATATTGAAAAATACAAAGGCACAGTGACACACACGCAGTTAATTTTCAGCAAAAACGACAGTATGCCTTTACCACCAGCTCTTCAAGCTCGTCTTGCAAAGAGAGGGATAATTGAGAAAGGTAACATACTTTACCGTGTGCATTCAAGCTTATCTAGGTAATCTTAACCCAGAGCGATGTTCATGACCTCATGTGTTAAAATGCACCTGAGTAACACACATTGCTTATAGATCTTTTTAGCAATCAGATCTTTTGATCAGCTTTATAACTGTGTTTCTTCATTGGGAAAAAAATTCTTCACAAGCCTGTTCATTTGTTATGCAATAAAGATATCTTTCATGTTTATTTGTATCATTTTTGGATGATTTAAGCTATAATTACAATATGTTTGCATTTTTAGGTTAAACTTATGCTTAATTATTAAAGTCAAACATCTTTATATAGACAGATCATCATTTATATGGTTCACTTGCTCCTTTTGCATTGTAAGTCATATAGAATTAAGAACATGAGAGAAGTGCTAACAGTGCACAGCGTGAAGCATGACTGAGTGCTTCCTTCAATCCTTGTGTTCTGTAAAATTCGTAAGTGCTTATATATCTCAACAATGCACAAGGAGCAACAATTGTTCCTCGTGAACTTATAAGTAAAATTATTTATTCTATTCCCACTATTGAAATCTACCGGGATTTGTTTGCCCTCAAATGAAGTCCACGCATTGAGGAGGGTGCAAACACACGTGCTACAGAGTTATAATGAACTAAATCTGACCAATCATGATGTACACATTCCTTTTTGAACAATCCAAAATTAAAAAAAAAACTGAGTCGTGAGATTTTGTTATGTTTGAAACTGGTCAATTCTCCCATATACTAACTTGCCCAACATGAAGCCCACTTGCCCACCTTATAAAGTAAACATGAAATAACACGCAACATTTCACTTTGTTAAAAAGCATGCTCAAGTCAATTTTCTCATAAGAAAACTGCGTACTCCTGTTGAGAGTTAAATCCATGAACCTTCAGAGGCTGGTTGGATACTTTTCATGTACCACTTAACCACTATGCTATGGAACACTTTGCTGTGTAAGACATTTCCTGCCAGACTATAAGGCTCAATAATGTGAACAACAAAGTGAAAAGTAAATACATGTCATATGATCACTAGAATGACAATTCTGATGAAGTGATAACATACAGAACAGGCATTCGTTTAATCCAAGTCGCCATTCTATTAATCGCAGTTTCAATAGTCTTATTATAACTACTGTTTTCACAAAGACCTAGAAACTTCCTTTTCACTTTTCATTGCAACTGTTTATTTACAGTTTAATGGGGAACTTTGCCTTTTCCTTATACAAGCACATTTTAAAGCATTGGTGAGGTAGCTTTGCTCTGGGGAAGTTTTTGTGGATGAATTGATTAGAAATCTTTCCAGTTCTTAACCCTATTTTGCACAAAGTGCCCCCCCCCTCCCCCCCCGAAGGATCTCAAAAAGTATTCACGCTCTTGTAATGAAACTTGGCAGGTTTTTAGCACGTCATTAGCTTAACAGATTGGGCTTATGACGTGTCGATTATGACGTTTCATGACGTCACAATGACGTCACAAAGCAGCCATTTTGAATTTTGAGCCGCCATCTGAATCCCAAGAATGCAGTCACACAGTTGACAATGACGACAACAAAAAATATATGGATTTGTTCTAAGAAACATACTTAATCAAGACAAGCACAAAAAGTAAAGGATTATCCCCTTCTACAAACAAAGGGGAAAAAACTGAAAAAAGACTGAAAAAGACAGAAAATAGTCAAAACACCTCCTGAGTACATGGTTGCTATGGAAACGTCAATTATCATAGACACGTCATTGACACAGGAAAATTTTCTCTGATATATTTCAGGAAAAGTCACAAGATTTGGGGATTATTTGTCAAGCCGTTTAAAAGTTATTAATCGTTAAAGTCAGCGCGGGCACAATGTGCCCCCCCCCCCCAGGCTAAATAGGGTTAAACAGGAGAATGTATAACAAAACACTGCCAGTTTTACAATGCTCACTGATTCTTTATTTGTTGTTGTTGTTTTGTCATTAGACAAGGAAAAAGTAGATGAGCCATCAAAAGTTGACGGGCCAGTCCAGGGTTGCCCAAACAGGTCCAACCCTTACCACACATGCGTAGAATACTGTCGGAAAAGATATGGAGAAAATGCTGCTCCTCCTCCACCAAAGGTTAGAAACTAGACTAAGTCCTTCTGTTATGGTCTGCTTTCTGGATTGAGTTCACATTGAGTGACTTAATAGTTTGCTTTTGTAAGCAAATTTTTTTTTTATGAGGAATCATTGGAGGGCTATTTGAAGTCACTTTGGTCATCTTACTCTGTGGGACTGTTGATAAGTGGGTCAAAGGTGAGGGATTCCCCCATTCCAAGCCCAAGCGACTCAATGAATGATTCACAGAATGGAACCATTATTTTTTTCCCTGACCATCTACTTCTTCTTTTCCCCCACCATGTCAAATGTTAGTTACAGATAACCTTGACCATGTGGTACAGAACAAACAGCAAGCTCGACTTACTGTCTGACCAACTGACTAAATGGTTGACTGACTGAGTGACTGACTGACTGAGTGACTGACCGACCAACTGACTATCTGACTGACTGAATGACCGACTGACTGACTGACTGACTGACTGACTAACTGACCTACTGTCTGTCTGACTGACTGACTGACTGACCTACTGTCTGACTGACTGACTGACTGGCTGACTGACCTACTGTCTCTCTGACTGACTGACTGACTGACCTACTGTCTGTCTGACTGACTGACTGACTGACTGACCTACTGTCTGACTGACTGACTGACTGGCTGACTGACTGAATGACTGACTGACTGACTGACTGACCTACTGTCTGAATGACTGACTGAATGACTGACTGAATGACTGACTGACTGACTGACTGACTGACTGATCGACCAACTGACTGACTGACTGACTGACTGACTGACTGGCTGGCTGGCTGGATTGCTGACTGGCTGGCTGGATGGCTGACTGGCTGGCTGGATGGCTGGCTGGCTGGCTGGATGGCTGGCTGGCTGGCTGGCTGGCTGGTGGACTGACTGATTGATCAATTAACTGGTTGGTCACTTGTCCTTGGCTACAAATTATAGCATTCACCTTTTTTGTTTCAGGATTACAATACTGTTCCATTACCAGTAGGATGGTATCTAGTACCAGACCCCAACAGGTAAATCTACATAGCTGTAAATAGAAGTTTGTAAATTTCATTTTGTATGAATTTAAAAAACGTGGCTTAGTTAAACAATGTTTACTTTTTCTGCTTTTAGTGGAGCTAGTTATTACTGGAACACGATAACAAATCAAGTGTCTTGGCATCACCCGTTAGGTAAGCCCTGACAAATGATAATATCATAACAAAGGAAATTCTCATATTTTCAAAATTAATGTAGCTACATAGCACTAACACCATTTTTATTCATAGATCCAGCTGCAGAAGTAACTCTTCCGGCATCTGTTATGAACAGTCAAAAAGGTACATGCCTTTGATACAACATATAACTTTTTAACTGTTTCACTCACAAGATTGCCCAAATTATTACTAAAAATAAAGAGTGCGAAATTTGATTTTACTGACTATTCAGTGAATTAAAGAATTCAGCGTCACCTGAACCTCTTTTAGATTTAGATTGAGATTGAGATTTTTTGTTATTCAGAATGCTTAGATTCTTATGATAGTTCAGAACAAAAATCAGAAGAAGGTCAAATTATGTCTGTTTTCACCCTGAATGAATGCATGCTAGTATATGGGTCAAGATCTAAGTTAGTTAAATGAAACACACAATCCAACATCGGCTTCAGACACCAAATATCTGAGTGAGCCACCTCCTGCACATGGATCGTTCAGATTGCATTCTAACATTGGTTTGCACCTACATGGAACAGAAAATTGGATTTTTGATGGTTGTAAAATCTGAATTTAGAATGACTAAAAAGAATGCAACCTGAATGGTTTCTTTTTTTTTAATGATTTCAATTGTAGTTACAACAAACTTCACTTACAACACTTACACTGCTACTACTACATATAGAACTTTACAATACTGTGGACATTTCAAACGTTACTATACCTAAACATTATTAAAAGCAAAACTTAAAAGACTGCTAAATACAAACTGTTTTTTACAACTCACTACTACAGGAGGTTAACCTGTACTTTTTCCATTTACGTTCATGGTTTCACATTAGAACAACTAACCAATTTTTTGGGGTAATGCTGGAATGGACTAGTATGTGGTTTCTAGCCAGACATTGAAGAGTGGGTGTGCTGTTTGTAATATTCACCCACAAAATTTATGATTGGTTGCATCAAAAATTGGGCACCCTGTGGATGTGCAGGTGTCTTGCTGGTTATAACTTTGACTAGCCTCCCTTTCATGGGAGTGCTAGTAACGCTCCAGTTGCTTGTGCCACAATAACAGAAACCAAAGAATTAGCACCAGCCATGGTGGCCAGGTAGATTTCATGGTTAATGGCGTTGCATTTTTTGATCTTGTATTCAGAATCTGAAGTTCAACCCCACAGAGAAATCTTAGCACCTCCAGGTGTAGAAAGTGAACAAGATAAAGAACAAGTGCTAAGTATTGGGAAACATCCTAGCCTTATGAAGGTAATGCAGTAAAAAATGGGAAAAGATGATGTAACTAGGCATTTTATAACCTACATGTTTTTGATTCCTTGGTTTTGCATCCTACTAAAATGATTTTAGCATGTTTTACTTTACTTTGAATTTTTCAGGGTGTCTTTAGTCTGCATGGCTTGCACTACACAGGGAGGGAGGGAGGGGAGAAATTACCAAGCGCGAGACGTGAACACAGAAAAGAAATAATTGCTCCCTTTCCCTTCCTGTTTTAATAGTCTGTGGAAATTTACCCTTACATGGTTTTATCGTTTTAGGGATCACAGAAAAGGCAAGAAGCTGCAGTAAAGAGAAAACAAGAAAAAGGTGAATTGAAAAAAAAACTTAACAAACAGCTTCAACAAAACTGACGAGCAACTTCCTAGTTTCATTTAAATGGCACTCTTTGAATGGGCCTCCCTGATCAAATAAAGTGGTTGCTTATTATTTTGCTTTGGTTCTTACATATTTGTGTTTGTGTTTATAGAAATAAGAGCTGAGAAGCGACGGAAATCAGATGAAGTCGATCCAATGGATCCTGCGGCATATTCAGATGCTCCAAAGTATGACCTACGTGAATTGTTTTGTTTCAGAATATTTTAAATGGGATCTTCTTTTCTGGTTTAAGTTCTAATGATAAGAAATGAATTATCCTCTGTCTCTATCAAGCAATACAAATTTTTGCTTGACATCATGCGACCGAGCCTCACTAGTGTCTTCAACCGTGCTCTTTTTGTTTATGTTGTATGTGAAAAGTATCGCAGAAGTAATCAAATTTAACATGTTTACAGGGGTACGTGGACGACCGGCCTGATTAAGAAAGGAGAGGCTAAGACGGGTGTGGACACAACAGCTAACGGGCCGCTGTTCCAAATGAGACCGTACCCTAGTCCAGGTGCAGTGCTACGAGCAAATCAACAACTGGCACAGAAATCTGCTGTAGAAACAAGCGAATAAACAAGCAGTGGGATTCGATTGTAGAAATAAGCGAATAAACAGGCAGACAGACTGATGGGACTGTAGAAACATGCGAGTGCATAGACAGTGACACAGATAGCATTGTACGAGCAACATTTGCAGACACTTTGATACTTGCCTGTAATATCGACATTGTTTCAGAATTCTAAATTTAGTCCCACGCTCGTGACCGCCCCCCCCCCCTCTCTCTCTTTCTCTCTCTGTGTCATAGCCAAAGTAGTACAGTAGAGTCTGTACACCATACAGTTAATAAGCGTATTTCGTTAAAAAAGAGGCCCTGAAAATAAATCACTCATTCAGCCTTCTGATTAAGTCATTGTATTGTCTGTGTCTACTCTGATCGAATATATATCATAATTACAAATCTAATCGACCAGGTGGAGGCCTTGTTTGGTTGTACTAATATCTCCTTATTTTAGAGTCTCATACATATAATAACCAAGTCTCACAACATATCAACGTTATTAGGTAGAAACAATTGTCTCCGTTGTTTAAAAAAATCATAATTTACGTTGTCTGATAAAAATTCACGCTGCAAGATCGAAAGATAGCATGGGTAGCTAAAATTCCGTCTAAAGTTTGCTGTTGTCAGTGCGATAGGAATGTTAAAATTCTGAGGAAAATGGTCATAAACATCTGTGTCGATTTTTTGATTTTTTTACGAGCGAGGAAGAACAGATTAAGAGGCGCTCAGTTTCTAATTGCGGCAACCTTTTTTCACGTTTTTAGTGCAGTTCTCTTGACACCGCAAAGTTTCAAAGTTTATTGGTCATAATTTTGTCATAATTACAAGGAAAGGGCCACACTACCCCGCCGCAGAGAAATTGCACAAAACAAGGTTTCCCTCATCACCCTTCCCCACTCCTTTTCCCCTTTTAAGTTATAAGTGGCATCCAGTTTTGAGTTCTATTAACCTTTTTCGATGAGATCGGATGCCAGAAAATTCTTATCACTGGGATAAGAGTTTTAATTTGACGCGACACAACCGTACTCGCTGCAAAATCACAATCAGTTTTCACTCGATGAGTTAAATGGTGGACGCTAAATGATCAGTTAAGTGGAGGTGGGAAAAAACCAACTGGTCTACATGTAATTATTGTGATGTTCAAGATTAATTGCAATTAGCGTCCAAGAGGTTTATGCTAACTTTATGCTTTGATGGTTGACCGCTATCGATTTTCGAAGAAAATGGATTTCTTCAAAATCCCAGTAAACAGCATTAGCTGGGTCAGTTTGTCTTTACGGTTCCCCCGCCACGCACGCAGCACGAGTATGAATCAGCAGAGGTAAATGTGAAATGTGTTCTGTAACGAAATAATCAGCTGTTCATCACAATTCAATCGTTTCTTTTCCAGTATCTTTTTCCTCTTGTTTTTAGAGAAAAAAACGTTTAAATCATACCTGCGATAAGGGTATCTGCATACACTTCAGCTTTTGATATACCCACCTAAATTAATGAATATATTTTGCTATTGAGAGCGGAAATTCAAAATTCTGATAAGAGACAGCGACACACTAAGCGATTTTATATGTTCGTCGCGAAGTTTAACGAAAATCACCAGGTGTGCCCGCCACTACGAAGGCGATTTTCGTTGACATCATGATTGCCTCGACAAACAATTAAAATTGTTGATATCGGCTATTACATCTTTCCCCCTTCATTAGCAGAATCTTCATTTTGATTAATTAATCAATTTTGAAGTAATTAGGATTTTTAAGTTGAATTTCCACCTGTGTTCTTTACTTTTAAACTTCGATTTATCAACTGAGTTCAAAAAGTAAATTAGCCACCGTAGAGATATTGAAAGCTAACGTTTTAAGCGTTAGTCCTTCATCAGAGCGAATCGCGAAATTGTGGGTTGTGTGCGGTTTATATCAAGAATGGTACAGACCATGCCAAGCCCACAATTCCTTGATTCGCTCTGACGAAGGACTAACGCTACACAAAATTAAAACGAGTACTCGATTTTTAAATATTACAAGGCCTTTAATTCCCCTCCTTGTTGGACTTTCCACTTACAGCACACCTAAAAAATGTGACTTGACAAAAAATTGGCATCTTTGAGCCATAAACAAAAAGAATTCCCGAGTTCAACCGAGGTATGTTGTTTTTCAATTTTCATTCAATGGTTTTCGCGCGGTTACCATGACCGCGGTCAGAGACAGGAAAATTTTGCCTGCTCCCAGAACCAATCAGAATGCAGCATTCGGAGGACACCGCCCATTCGAGCACTGAGAAAGAGTTAACATTTCAACAGTTCCCCGTTGACGAAGATCTGCAGAAAACCGCACCCCACGTGTCTTGGCATTGCGAAATATTTAATATTTATTTTTTTCTCAGCGCGTGAGCGGGCAAGATGAACCAAATCCTGCAATCTGATTGGTTCCGGGAGCGGGCGGAATTTTCCGATCTTGACCGCGGTCAACGGAACGGGCCGAGCAGGAGTTAGCTACATGTATCGAAATTTGGGAAAATAAAGGGGTTTCTTTTAGTTATATTGCTTCCCGTGATTTCTGAGTTTTAACAGAGTAAAAAAGCGTATTTTGCTGCTCTGGTGTCACAAACGGCTTCGTTTCATGGTTCATTTTACGCGCGCTTGCAAAACGTTGCTTTCCGAAAACAACAAGACACGTTTAACTTTTGAAAAACAACAAGAAAAAAATAGAAATATTATTTGCCGGCCTTGGTCGGTCCGTATTGAGAAAAACTGTGCCCTCGGTCTTGAGCACGGCCCTCGGCCTGCGGCCTCGGGCCGTACTCAAGACCTCTGGCACAGTTTTTCTCAATACGGACCTCCCGGCCGGCAAATAATATATATTTATTTTTAACAGTGTAATGATTGAGAATTGTTACTTCATGTACTTAAAGAAGGACAATTTTGAAATTCGCTGTCCTTCAGCTTGCAGACTGCCGCGAACAAGCAATCTCTTCTTTCCTTGATCTATTGGAGACGTGGGCTGCTATTCTCTGTCCTGTTTTGGCCAAATTTCGAGAGGCAGCACTGTAGAATTCTCGCCTGACTACTTTAAAGTGCAAATTTAGTTGCATTTGAGTCAAAATGCCTGCTGAAGTCGACAACATCCAATCCTTTGGACGCAAATGTTTGATCTGTTTTGTTTGTTTGTTTGTTTGTTTTTTTGCGATTTAGAACTGCTGACATTTTCCTGTAGGATTAAATTTTCCTTTTTAAATTTATTTTCTCTACAGTTAGTCATCGGCGTGTAAATTCTAACTCACTGGAAAGTAGCAACTGAATTTTTGTGATACTATTTTGCCACCTCGTTCGTTATGAAGTCAAAATAAAAACCTGCAAAACCGAACTAGATATTTTCGTATTCCTTTTGTTTGTGCAAATGATTGTGTCACTTCGGTTCCTAATGAAAACTACCCGCGGGCTCCAACGCAGACATTCCTAATATGGTCATGCCTGCTTTCATGTGTTAATTTCGTTTTTAGTAGAAGAACCCTCAAGCTATGTTTAGACATGCGCTTGTGTTTGCTTCAGTAGTGACATTCAGGGCTGTTTGACCTTATTGACTGTTCTTATAAGAGACATCCAGGTTGTTTACCATTTACAACAACTTTCCGGAAATTCCGGTTGGAAAGTAAATGGTACACGACTTTTCGGGTCGTTCCAGTGGAAAATTTCCGGGGGCAACGGAACGTCTGAAAAGGTAGTCCTGTTTTTCCAGACGGGATGTTCCAAACGGAAATTCGTGTACCATTTGTTCAAACCTTATCTTTGATACCAGTTTCAGGCTCTCGCAGCCATTTTCTGTCCCAACAACAATTAATTAGGGAGCTTAACGGGAAGGAAAACGTCACTTTTAAAATGACTTCACAATCTTTGAAACTTCTTGGCGATTATTCCGACTCGTTTAGCCTGTCTAATGCAGTCGAATTATCCAGGAGCTGAATTTGTAAGGATGGCGGATCGCTTCAGGAAGAACTTATTTATCAACTGAAATTAATATTAATTAGAAAATAGCTGTGTCCCCAATTAGTCGGCCCGGTCTTTACAGGGTGCTAGATTACTTGACAGGTGAATAAAGTTATTACTTTTATATTATTATTATTATTATTATTATTATTATTATCATTATTATTATCATTATTATTATTATTATAAAAACGAAAATTCACCGTCGTGTGTTCGCGTTTTACAAAAAACTTTGAAGTTTGTCATTTCACGTTGTAGTTGTGCACAGAATGGCAAAGAAATATACCAAAAATAACGCCCGTGCAGAGTCGTTGTTTTGTTAATCAAAACTTTTGTTTTGCGACCTTCTCGTTAGCCGTCGCCGTCGTGCAAATTTTTTGGTAAATGGTAGGGGTTTCTGCAAATTTTAAGCGCCAGTCCCGAACAGAATTGCCCAATACGGAAATTTGCTTACCATTTGCCCAAACCGACCCAAAACCGTGTAAATGGTAAACAACCCCAGTGTTGAGTTTTTAACCGATTTTTGATGAGATCCGATGCCAAAAATTTCCTATCACCGGGAAACAGTTAATGTCATGATCTGTTGCAGCACTACCGTACTCGCTGCAAAATCACAATCAGCCGGTTTTAACGCGATGAGTTGAGTGGTGGATGCTAAATGATCAGTTAAGTGGAAGTGGAAAAAAAAGCAGCTGGTCTACTTGTAATTATTGTGATGTCCAAGATTAATTGCAATTAGCGTCGAAGAGTTTATCAGGTTTATTGCCTTTGAGGGTTGACCGCCATGGATTTTCATAGAAAAATGCATTTCTTCAATATCCCCTTTGGATCAGTTTGTCTTTACGGTTCCCCAACCATGCACAGAGCACGAGTATGAATCAGCAGAGGTAAATGTGAGATGTGTTCTATAACGAAATAATCAGCTGTTCATCACAATTTAATCGTTTCTTTTTCATTATCTTTTTTCCCCTGTTATTGAAAATATAGGAACTTTAAATCACTCATGCGATAAGGATATTTGCATAAATTTCAATTTTTGATATACTCACCTAAATTAATGAATATATTTTGCTATTGAGAACGGAAATTCAAAATTCTGATTAGAGACAACAACACACCAGGCGATATCATAAACAGTTATATGACCGTCGCGACGATTAACGAAAATCACCAGGTGTGCCCCCCACTGCGACCGTGATTTTCGTTGACATCATGATCGCCTCGACAAGCAATTAAAATTGTTGGTATTGGCTATTTCATTTTTCCCCCTTCATTAGCAGAATCTTCATTTTGATTAGCCTGTGTAGAGCCGCCTGCTGTCCTCAAGAAAAAAAAACCAGAGAACATGATTCATGCCCCTCTCTGATTCTTTTGTTGAGGAGAGCGGGCGGCTGTCACAGACTACAATTTTGGATTCATCAGGATTTTAAAGTTGATATTTTGGACCTGTGTTCTTTGCATTTAAATTTGGATTTATCAACTGAGTTGGAGCGGTAAATTGGTCACCCGTAGAGATATTGAGAGCTAACCTTTTATGCGTTAGCCCCTCGTCAGAGCGAATCGCGGAGTTGTGGGTTGTGGATGGTATATATGAAGAAAGGCACAAACCATGTTCAGCTCACAATTCCTTGATTCGCTCTGACGAAGGCAAACGCTCAAAACGTCAGCTTTCAATTTCTCTACGGTGGACAAATTACCTTATCAACTTAGTTGATAAATCCAAATTTTTTTGTTTCACTTCCCCACACACGCAGCACCACAGTTTCTTTAGAAATTAACCCCCTTTTTTCTCTTTCTATATCAGCGTTTTCAGTCCTCCATGGGTTGTTTCTGACTAAAAGAACATGGCCTCCCAGCCCAACAGCACAGTTTGTGGGCTACCCAATTGGGTTGCTTTTCCAGTTAATGACTCTACTTCTTACATTAACGATGCCTTGGCAGTTGCTGTAAACATCCCTATGAGTATCTTTGCGTTTCTTAGCAACCTTACCATCGTCATCATAGTAACTAGGACACCGCAGCTTCACAAACCCAGCAACATCTTGCTATGTAGCCTGGCCGGCGCTGACTGCCTGCCTGAGAGGCGTGATGTCACAACCGCTGTATTTCATTTGGCGTTTGATACTTCATCGTGCGCGACAGTCATGTGACTTTCAAACCGAGCTGCTTGAGACACGTTACGTGCTTAACACATTGACAACTGGATGGTCCTTCGCTACACTAACGCTTATCAGCGTCGATCAAGTGCACGCGCTGTCCGTGCCCCTATTGTACCGCGCTGAGGTCATTAATCAAGGTACAGTGAGCTGCAACGCTAATGATTACCCAGTACGAACCCTTTTTCAGCTTTAATGAAGCCGAATGCAACCATTTCCTTATTGGAAAACCCTATTACTCGCGGCAACCCCTTTAATTGTACTTGGCTGTAACTTTTCGTTGTCTGTGTGTTACACATTCTTTGCTTTTGTAGTTTTGAGGGTCACAAAATTGTTAACTTTTAGCTGTTAATCCGCCACCCTCTAAGACTTGAAATAAAGGCTTTTATTATGATATTGAAAACGAAGGTAACACCCTTAACATTTTCCCTTTCATTTGACAGGCACCATTATAGCCGCTTTGATCACCTGGGTAACCTGGCTTCTGATGACCATTTAAATTTATTTTATCGTACCCTATACCGTTAATTACGTACTTCTACTGATTTCTGCGGGTTTGTCTATTTCACTCCCTACTGTCAATCACGTCATAATGTTCCTGTCCGTCCGTCGCCATAACAACCAAGTAGTGGGCGACGTCAACCAGCAGCAGCTTAATGTGACATTTAAGCGTGAAAAGAAAGTGACTTCGGACATGCTCATTGTGTCAGTTACTCTTTTAGCGTGCCTCGGTCCGATGCTGGTGATAAAGTTGGCCATACCGTACACTTTCCCTAAATTGTATGATCTTCTTTACTCATGAACCTTCACGATGATCTATCTTAACTCCTCCATAAATCCTGCTCTTTATGTCACAAGAAATAAAGAACTTAGAAGCGCGTTGAAGGCAGCAAGGCCTTTTTGCTTGTAGAGGAGTCTTTTAAGTGTGATCAGAGAGTTACTGGGTAACATGCATAGTGAGTGAAATGGATATTAAACCAATCAAGACAAGACTAATAAAGCTGTTATCCCTGAAACGTCTCAGAAAAAAAATTAAGGTTCCTTAGTGAACACTACTTATGTCGTTTCTAGCTCGTTTAACCTGGCATGATTGGCATGACTTAACACAACGAGCGCAAAATTACTCGCTCGGCCTTTTTAAGAAAGGCGTCTTGTTTCCTTATTTTTGTAAACAGAGGTAGAGTGAAATTTGTTTTTCCAAGTAATTTATATGAACGATGAAAGAGTTTTCTTACTGTCGACTTAATACAGGCTGCCTTCTTATTATGGTGAGCATGCTTTTCGCTAGCGATGGCAGCACAAGGCAAATGTAAAGCAAGCATGATTCTGTTTATATCGACGTGAGACCCTAAGCGTAAACAACGCAAATATAAAATATCTTCCTTATGTTTATATAAGAATTATTACACGAGCGAGAAGTGGATATGTGGTGATAAATAAAGCGCCGAGTTGATTATAGTCACCTCATATTGAACAAGCACGACTGGAATAATTGTTTCTTTGAATTTTCAACTTCGGTAACCGCTGCTGATTTTTTTTGTCTTGTTTTCGGACAAATTTTTGCTTCGTGGCAAAAACATTTTAAAGCCACAACACATGACAAGATCAAATTTCCTTATAAGGTGAAAAGCAGGGTCATTGGCTGATAACCTGAGGGCAGTGAACCAATCAGAAAGCTAGAAATTCAATAACGCTTATGCTTATGCTCATGGGCCTTTATAAGGGCCCTTAGCTTGCGTTTGTTTGCGTCTACTAAAGCTTGCGTTTGTTTGCTGCAAAAAGCAGGCCTTAGTAAGGAGTTGCTTTGCATTAAATGAAAGAGCGTGTATTGACTGCATTATAGTTAATATTTACAACATTTTACCACACCGCAATGCTCCGTTAACGAAGCTCTATAGAAAACAGTGCCCCACGAACTGACGCGCTTCCCCTCACCAAATTATATTTTTGTCGACCTTTTCATCTTTCGTGAATTTCTTACACTCAGAAAGTGTAATTTGGTTAAAACAAAGAACTGAAATAAACCATTCTTTCAGAGAGAGTTTGCTGTATACCAAGAAATGTTTTTTGATGTTGTCAATACATTAACAATAATTTAGTTGTCTGCGTCCTCAAAGAACTCATTGAAAGAAGTGTTTGAAGTCATCTTTACACGACAAGAGAAACTATCACAAGCCATCTCCTCTTTCTCCGATCTACTGGAAATGTAGGCTGCTATTGGCGCTCCTATTTTGGTCAGATTTAGAGTTAAGCGCTGTAGAATTTTCGCTTGACTACTTTAACGTGCACCAGAGGAAATTTAAGTTGCATTTATTGCAAATTATTTTTGAAATTGACAACATCTAAGGGTCTTAGCGATTCTACAGTCAGCAACCACTTTCACCCATTTCTGCCATCTGTATGTGGAAGGTTAAAAACCAAATCACACTAAAAATACTAATCTTAACAATACAATACTAACTAAACCTACTTTCCGTTAAAGTCAGCGCGGGCACAATGTGCCCCCCCCCCCCCCCAGGCTAAATAGGGTTAAACAGGAGTATGTATAACCAAACACTGCCAGTTTTACAACGCTCACTGCTTCTTTATTTGTTGTTGTTGTTATGTTGTTAGACAAGGAAAAAGTAGATGAGCCATCAAAAGTTGACGGGCCAGTCAAGGGTTGCCCAGACAGGTCCAACCCTTACCACACATGCGTAGAATACTGTCGGAAAAGATATGGAGAAAATGCTGCTCCTCCTCCACCAAAGGTTAGAAACTAGACTAAGTCCTTCTGTTATGGTCTGCTTTCTGGATTGAGTTCACATTGAGTGACTTAATAGTTTGTTTTTGTTAGTCAAGGAGCTAGACCCCAGAAAATCTGGTTTCGTTCAACCCACCCTACAGAAAAGGTTTGACACTGGATTTCTATAGAAGAATAACTGCTCTTTAAGACTAGGTACTATGTAGTCTCAAATTGTGGTACCAGTAACGAGATAAATGGGGTTCTTTTCCCAAATATGGCACACAGCATGGAAACGAGGTTCAACCAATATTACCCTCGTACATTTAACGTCTGTCATTGAAATAACCCACAAAGTATCAAAAGATGATGACTAAGTCTGTATCTAAATTTTGAGGGCTAACACAACAGCAAATCATGTCACGTGACATGTCACATGACCGTTATTTGCCAAAAATCAGTCATTTTTGTCAATTCTGACAAGTTTCAATTCCTGCTTAAACCATACTAATGGCTAAATTGACGAATTGAGTCGTGGAAGACAACACATGGGTCATATTCTGTCGAATTATACTAAAAAAATCCACTAAGGTGAGCAGACTTCGTGGAAATTGGCTTAATATGCGCGTATCCTCATATTATCTTTGGTGAGCATGGAAACGAGGCTGGAACTTAAGCAGAGCTAAATTAAAAGAGTGTAATTCTGCAAAATAATAATACAATAAAGATTTGAAGAGTTGATAACATTAAAACGAGGCACAAGGCCCCTTCTCTTAATCAATTTTTCCAAGTGTAGAAATGCCAGCGAATTTTAGTATTATGCTTCATGCTTTATTTAAAATATTTTACTTTTTTTAGTTTTTAAACACTAAAATAACTGTGTGGCACACAAATCATGGAATTGTGTCTGGTGTGCCTCAAATAAAACGGAAAGGAACTAAGGAGCTTTAGTTACATTTAAAAGCAAGAAACTGAACTGACAGATAAAGGAATGGGCCAAAAGAGGATGAATAAGTAACCAGGCCTTATTTTGCGAGAACGCCATTTTGGATCTTCACTTGGACATCGCTATTGACACTGTAAGTATTTTACCATTTTACATTTACTTATTTACGTAAACTTACTTATGTATCCATTTATTTATTCATTTGAAGATGGCATTTAACCAGTGTAACTCGTTCGAAAGAAGGTGGCTTAGATGGAGCTCTGCATTTACTCCAGAACAATATTGCTCAAAGATCGATTAACTAAAATAAAAATCTACACGTCTGCTTACAATGACATAATCCGACTCTGCACGTATTTTACTCGCTTTACATCACAGTGTTTGCTTTTCAATATAAAAGAGCTTGTATAATTAACACTCCATAATCTGAATAAGTTGTAATCTTTTGTAATCTTCTGTGTGCCACAGAAATGCCGTAGAGGATGGATGATGACGATGGTTGGCAGCTTCTTCCAAAGCCACCAAAAAGAGTAAAGAAAACCTGCTTTGAAAAGTGCATTTTCTGTCAGATGAACAATGACGTTTTACGTACGGCAAAGCCCTCCTCCATAGAGAAAGTTATATTTGCACTTGAGCTTCGACAAGACGAGATATCGCAACGTCTTTCACCCGATGATCTACGATGTACTGTGGGAAAAAAGTTCTGTGGTACTCATCGTGCTATGAGACCTACACCAGTAAGCAAAACCTACGATACTGTGAAGCGCAGTCTTCAAGTGGTGTTATTCAACCAGAATGTAGACAACGACGCAAATCGTTTGATTGGTCAAAGTCCTTTTTCTGTAAGAATGCGACATGGAAAAGGGACAGAAAACTGATAAACATCGCCACCTTTGAAGCATGTAATAGTATCAAAGAATCTGAAGAAGCACGAGAAGACCACGAGCTGTTGAGCGTCCTTCAGACCGTCAACTATGATCTCATAGCAGCAGAGGGAAAATACCACAAGGCCTGTCATGCTTCCTACATCAGTAAAGTTAACATCAAGCACAAACAGCGTGACGCTTCCATAATAAAAGAGAACACTTTTGATGAAGCCTTCAATCGGCTAGTCAAGACCATAACCCCTGAAGTTGAGAACGGAAAAGCCTACGACATGAACGGTCTTATGGTTATGTTCAAAAGGGAGATGGAAAAATTAGGCAATGATTCACAAAGCTACACGAAGCAGAAGCTGAAAGTGCGATTGATGTCTCATTTTGAGTAACAGCTTGTTTTCCATCAGCCACCTCAACAATCCAAACCAGAGATCGTATATAGTAGCTCCATATCATTAATTGATGTCATAAACGCGGCCAGCGACTGCCCTCTCCCAGACACAGCAAGTTCGATGACCACGGTTCAAATAGCGGCAGCCACTTCCAATCTCCTCGACATTTATTCTGTAGCTTTCCAAATCAGGCAAGATATAATGAAATGTAAGGGCATCGAAATCAAACTACTTAATATCGGAGATTTACAGCTCGATACTGCTAAAGCGCTTCTTCCACAGAGCCTCTACTGGCTCGTAAGATGGATTGTAACTGGAGAGCAGTACAGCGACGGTTCACCGTCCAGTGCCAGTAATACTACAGATGAGCGAAAGATCATATTGTGCGGGCAAGATCTCGTTCACTGCGCACTCGCATGCAAGAGTAAAATCAGAAAGATATGACTGTATCTGTTAATGCTGATCGTGAGCTTTTTGGTCGCCTTCTCGTCGCTGCAAAGAACAGGGATATCAATCTAAAAGAAGTGCTTTCCTATGAACTGTGTAGTGTGCCTATTTCACTTGCACACCCTGACGGTAGCCTCAGAAAGACGACAAAAAGTGCCCTGATGCCTCTCCTAGAAAAGGACGTCACTTGCAGGTCAAGCCTACCTACTTCACAACCTCCTACAGCATTTCTGATTGATGCAATGGCCCTTATTCAGATGGTCAAATCTTCAGGGTCTGCTACATTTGGGGAGTTGTCGCAGAAATACGAAGATATTGTTGCAATTACGCTATGCCAGAACATCTGTACACGAGTGGACCTAATTTTCGACCACTATCGTTCTGTCTCGATCAAGGCAGGAGAGCGCAGCAGGAGAGGAGAATCACGCTCCCTTGAAGTAAATATTCACAATGGATCCACGCCTGTCCCAAAGCAATGGAAAAAATTCATCTCAAACCCGAAGAACAAAGAAAACCTGGCTGAGTTTCTCTGTAAGTCCTTTAGTGAGCATCTACTGGCACGTTTAGGTCCTATGCAGAAAGTCTTCGTGGCTGGCGGATTCAGAGATGGGTCAAAAGTAGTGTCTCTAGTCCGGGGTTGTGTTGCTGTTGAGCCAAATCTACGTTCAGATCACGAGGAAGCTGAAACATGCTTGACGCCAAACATGCTGCAACCACCCATCCACGGATTGTGATACAGTCGCCAGACACCGATGTCGCTGTGCTTTCAGTAGCACATTTTGAAGATTTGTGCTGCCAAGAGTTGTGGTTCAAAACCGGCATTAAAGACAGACAGAGATACATACCAGTCCATTCCATCCTATCTTCCCTGGGTCGGCCTCTTTGCAATTGTCTGCTGCCGTTCCATGCGCTAACTGGATGCGATTCAACAAGCGCCTTCTCTGGAATAGGGAAGAAGAAAGCCTGGAAAATTATGCTGAGGAATGAACAGATACAGCGGGATCTCAGTAGTCTAGGAGGGAGTCCAGCCATACAGAGGAGAGGAGGAGTGCGAAGAGCTGCCTCCCACATCAGATTGCCTTTCCCATCATATCAAGCGAGCAAACTTTCAAGCATTTATTTGGAAAAGAACCCCAGTGCCACTTCAGAACGTCCCCTCGGCAGAAGGAAATGGATGGAAGTTCGAAAATGACACGCTGGTCCCAGTCCTGATGACCAAGAGTCCGGCACCATTAGGCATCACAGAGCTGACAAAGTGCCGCTGTACAAGTTCTGAATGCAAGCGGAATTGTTCCTGCAGAGTGAATAACCTTGCCTGCACGGAGGCCTGTTTGTGTATGGCAGACGAAAGATGCTGCAACCCTTTGAACGAAGAGTTACTTTGTTATGACTATTCCAGTGACTCTGACGCTACATGATAATACTTAATGTAACAAATACACAATTGCCATGTTTTAAGTGAATGGTATTTTTGTGCGATACAAGTCCAGATATATGACAAATTGATTATATTTGTGCTTTACGAAAAAACAAATAAAAAAAAGCAATGGAAAAGTTGAACTGTTGCTTCCAGTGACTCAGACAAAGTGATGAGTCTTTAGATTGCAATCTGTAAACCAAGGATAGTTATGAACTTGACATTCAGTGTAAAGATGCTGCTTGAATAGAGCTTTGCGTACGTGTACGACACAGATCCCAACAAATGGCACATTCGGTAAAGGTGCACTATACGAAAAGAGTGTTTGTAACAAAGGTTAGGGCAGTCATTAAAGTGGTTTACTTGCAGCGATGCTATACACCTTTTAAATTGTCATCTTCTTATGTTCAAAGTAACTGGCGAGAATATACAACTGAACACGTTTCGACAATTTCAAATTCTCAAAACTTCAGCAACACTTCTATACCTAATTATGTTCCCTTCGTTTCCAGCCTTTTCCCCCTCCGTTCTAAACCAAGACCATCTGCAGCTAATCACCAAGTTGTTGAGACCTTAAAAGAAGAGGTTGATCCTCTTACTAAGCATACTGGAAATCAATGCAAAAAAGTCATTCTGTTTTGTAGTTCATTGGTTTTCCCAAGCAGCAGTTGTTATATCAACCAACTATTTGACTTAAAGTATGCAAGTTGTCGCTCTACATGTTGTTCATAATCCCTGCAAATTGATTCATTATCCGACCAGCAGTTGATGATTTATGAATTGTCCCTTGAAAATAAGTATGAATTTTGACGTCAGTCATGGTGAGGAATTTGTTTTAACTCAACTTAATCAATTTTGGGTAAGAATTTGCAAAAAGTAACTTTAACTTCCGATAAATCTTAGAAAAAGTGAAAAATTGCGAGTTTTACCGGATCTCCACGACAACCGTTGCCATGGTAACGTGAAAATACGGGCAATATATGTAGCTCTTTGATAGGGTCTTAATTTCACATTATCACCTCTTTTAATCTTTTATTCATAGTTAGTTTTTGAAGATTAAACACGTCATAGCTCTGATAATGCTGGAGCCTCGTTTCCATGCTGACCAAAGATGAAGCCAATTTCCACAAATTCTGCCCAACTTAGTGGATTTTTTTGGTATAATTCGACAGAATATGACCCATGTGTTGTCTTCTAAGACTCAATTCGTCAATTTAGCCGTTAGTATGGCTTAAGCGGGAATTAAAACTTGTCAGAATTGACAAAAATGACTGATTTTTAACAAAAAATGGTCATGTGACATGTCACGTGACATGATTTGCTGTCGTGTTGGCACTCAAAATTTAGATACAGACTTAGTCATCATCGTTTGGTAATTTGTGGGTTATTTCGATGAAAGACGTGAAATGTACAAGGGTAATATTGGTTGAACCTCGTTTCCATGCTGTGTGCCATATTTGGGAAAAGAACCCCATTTACCTCGTTACTGGTACCACAATTTGAGACTACATAGTACCTAGTCTTAAAGAGCAGTTATTCTTCTACAGAAATCCAGTGTCAAACCTTTTCTGTAGGGTGGGTTGAACCAACTCTTAAAATAAGGCCTTCTCAGAAAATAGCTCCTGGACTATGTAGGCAAATTTTTTTATGAGGAATCATTGGAGGGCTATTTGAAGTCACTTTGGTCATCTTACTCTGTGGGACTGTTGATAAGTGGGTCAAAGGTGGGGGATTCCCCCGTTCCAAGCCCAAGTGGCTCAATGAATGATTCACAGAATGGAGCCATTATTTTTTTCCCTGACCATCTACTTCTTTTCCCCACCATGTCAAATGCTAGTTACAGATAACCTTGACTATGTGGTGCAGAACAAACAGCAAGCTCGACTTACTGTCTGACCAACTGACTGAATGATTGACTGACTGAGTGACTGACTGACAGACTGACTGACTGAGTGACCTACTGACCAACTGACTATCTGACTGACTGACCTACTGTCTGTCTGACTGACTGACCTACTGTGTGACTTACTGACTGACTGACTGACTTACTGACTGTCTGACTAACTGACTGACTGATCGACTGACTGACTGACTGACTGACTGACCGATTCTCTGACTGACTGACTGACTGACCGACCTACTGTCTGACTGACTGACTGACTGACTGACTGACTGTCTGCATGACTGTCTGACTGACTGACTGACTGACTGATCAACCAACTGACTGACCGACTGACCGACTGACCCACTGACTATCTGACTGACTGACTGACTGACTGACTGACTGGTGAACCAACTGACTGGCTGACTGACTGACCGACTGACCAACTGACTATCTGACTGACTGATTGACTGACTGACTGACTGACTGACTGACTGACTAACTGAATGACTGACTGACTGACTGACTGTCTGACTGACTGACTGACTAACTGACTGACTGATCAACTAACTGACTGACTGGCTGACTGGCTGACCGACTAACCAAGTGACTATCTGACGGACTGACTGACTGACTGTTCAACCAACTGACTGACTGACTGACTGACGGACTGACCAACTGACTATCTGACTTACTGACTGACTGAATGACTGACCTACTGTTTGACTGACTGACTGTCCTACTGTCTGAATGACTCCCTGACTGACTGAGTGACTGATCAACCAACTGACTGACTGACTGACTGACTGGCTGACCGACTGACCAACTGACTATCTGACTGACTGACTGACTGGTCAACCAACTGACTGACTGACTGACTGACTGACTATCTGACTGACTGACTGACTGATTGATTGACTGACTGACTGACTGACTGACTGACTAACTGATGGACTGACTGACTGACTGACTGATTGACTGACTGACTGACTGACAAACTGATGGACTGACTGACTGACTGACTGATTGACTGACTGACTGACTGACTGACTTATCAACCAACTGACTGACTGGTTAACTGGCTGACCGACTGACCAGCTGACTATCTGACTGACTGATTGACTGACTGTTCAACCAACTGACTGACTGACTGACCAACTGACTATCTGACTGACTGACTGACTGACCTACTGTCTGACTGACTGACTGACCTACTGTCTGACTGAGTGACTGACTGACTGACCTACTGTCTGAATGACTGATCAACCAACTGACTGACTGACTGACTGACTGATCAACCGACTGACTGACTGACTGACTGACCGACTGACTGACCGACTGGCCAACTGACTATCTGACACTACTTATGTCGTTTCTAACTCGTTTAACCTGGCATGATTGGCATGACTTAACATAACGAGCGCAAAATTACTCGCTCGGCCTTTTTAAGAAAGGCGTCTTGTTTCCTTATTTTTCTAAATAGAGGTAGAGTGAAATTTGTTTTTCCAAGGAATTTATTTGGACGATGAAAAAGTTTCTGACTGACTGACCTACTGTCTGACTGACCAACTGACTGACACACTGACTGAATGACTGACTGACTGACTGACTGACCTACTGTCTGAATGACTGTCTGACTGACTGACTGACTGACTGAGTGACCTACTGTCTGAATGACTGTCTGACTGACTGACTGACTGACTGATCAGCCAACTGACTGACAGACTGACTGACTGGCTGGCTGGCTGGATGGCTGGCTAGCTGGCTGGTGGACTGACTGATTGATCAATTAACTGGTTTGTCACGTGTCCTTGGCTACAAATTATAGCGTTCACCCGTTTTGTTTCAGGATTACAATACTGTTCGGTTACCAGTAGGCTGGTATCTAGTACCAGACCCCAACAGGTAAATCTGCATAGCTGTAAATAGAAGTTTGTAAATTTCATTATGTATGAATTTAAAAAAAACGTGGCTTAGTTAAACAATGTTCAGCAGAACTGTTCTTGTTTACTTTTTCTGCTTTTAGTGGAGGTAGTTATTACTGGAACACAATAACAAATCAAGTGTCTTGGCATCACCCGTTAGGTAAGCCCTGACAAATGATAATATCATAACAAAGGAAATTCTCAAATTTTCAAAATTAGTATATGTAATCGCATGAGGCCGAGAGGAATTAAGGATAAATTTTCACTCGTATTTTCAAAGTTTTCACAAAATTGCCCCAGTCGCGTAGCGACGAGGGCAATTTGTGAAAACTTTGAAAATACAAGTGAAAATTTATCCTTAATTCTACGAGGGCTCAATGCGATTACTTGTTTATAACACAGAGGGCAAAATTTTCTGAAAACTTTTCATTGCACTTCGAAACACAATCCGCCGCCGGCACTCAGAATAAACAATTCTCCACACAAGCAGTTTATTAAACTGCTACTCAGCGTCCAGAACAAAAAAAAAACTGTCTTTTATGCATATGTTCATCTTTTGAGATAATTACAATTCTAGTTCATTGACAAACTCACACTCAAAACTCAAACTAAGTAAATGTATTTAAGCTTACCTGAGTTGCAAAGCGACCTCTCGCTCGCTGAATTAACCAAGGTTTTCGGTAGTTTTGGAACAAATAACCATTTGCTGTTTCCCGTAAAACGTTCAAGTTCACCTTCTGGAATTTCTCTTCGAACTTTCACCCGATTTCCATACCATTTTTCCAACCAACTCGGATAAATTTAAACCCTGAAACTATATTCTTGTGTTGAACAACTCAAAATCCAATTCAAAATCTGCTTTTCGTTTCAAGACGCTTACAAAATGCAAATGGCGCGCTCTCGCGCTTAGCCAATCAAATGCGAGTATTTTGGGCGCTTGCCCAATCAGGAGTCAGTAATATTGCCCTCGCTGGAAAGAAAATTAAGAAAAAATGCCCTCTGTCTCAACCAATCAGCAGTCAGTAATTTTGCCCTCTATGTTATAAATGTAGATACATAGCACTAAAAACATTTTTATTCATAGATCCAGCTGCAGAAGTAACTCTTCCGGCATCTGTTATCAACAGTCAAAAAGGTACATGCCTTTGATACAACATATAACTTTTTAACTGTTTCACTCACAAGATTGCCCAAATTATTACTAAAAAAAAGAATGCGAAATTTGATTTTACTGACTATTCAGTGAATTAAAGGATTCAGCGTCACCTGAACCTCTTAGATTTAGATTGAGATTGAGATTTTTTGTTATTCAGAATGCTTAGATTTTTATGATAGTTCAGAACAAAAATCTGAAGAAGGTCAAATTATGTTTGTTTTGACCCTGAATGAATGCAGGCTAGTATATGGGTCAAGATTTAAGTTAGTTAAATGAAACACACAATCCAACATCGCCTTCAGACACCAATCTGAATGAGCCACCTCCTGCAAGTGGATCGTTCAGATTGCATTCTAACATTGGTTTGCTACGTGGAACAGAAAATTGGATTTTTGATGATTGTAAAATCTGAATTTAGAATGGCTAAAAGGAATGCAACCTGAATGGCTTCTTTTTTTTTAAAATAATTTTAATTGTAGTTACAGCAAACTTCACTTACAACACTTACATTGCTACTACTACATATAGAACTTTACAACACTGTGGACATTTCAAACGTTACTATACCTAAATATTATTAAAAGCAAAACTTAAAAGAATGAAATTAGAATAATGTGTGTGGAGAGAGGAAACTCAGAAAAAATTTTGAGTTGCAGATGAGATTTGAACCCACGACCTTCCGTACACTAGTAGGATGTTCTTACCACTGAGCTACGAGAACTCAAGTGGTGAGCGATGGTCAATTGTGGGATGACACAACGACTGCATCGCGCAGTCACATTGTGCGAATGAACACACACATTTAACTGCATCACGCAGTCACATAGAATACTCTCAGAGTAAATAAATGAAATGAAATAAATGAAATGAAATTAGATAAATAAACGAAATTAGAAAACTTAAAAGACTGCTAAATACAAACTGTTTTTTACAACTCACTACCACAGGAGGCTAACTTGTACTTTCTCCATTTACATTCATGGTTCCACATTAGAACAACTAACCAAATTTTTTGGGGTAATGCTGGAAGGGACTAGTATTTGGTTTTTAGCCAGACATTGAAGAGTGGGTGTGCTCTTTGTTATATTCACCGACAAAATTTAATGATTAGTGGTATAAAAAATTGGGTATCCTGTGGATGTGCAGGTGTCTTTCTGGTTATAACTTTGACTAGCCTCCCTTTCATGGGAGTGCTAGTAACGCTCCAGTTGCTTGTGCTACAATAACAGAAACCAAAGAATTAGGACCAGCCGTATTGGCCAAGTAGATTTCAAGGTTAATGGCATTGTTTTTTGTAATCTTGCTTTCAGAATCTGAAGTTCAACCCCACAGAGAAATCTTGGCCCCTCCAGGTGTAGAAAGTGAACAAGATAAAGAGCAAGTGCTAAGTATTGGGAAACATCCTAGCCTTATGAAGGTAATGCAGTAAACAACAATAAAAAATAGGAAAAGATGATGTAACTAGGCATTTTATAGCCTACATGTTTTTGATTCCTTGGTTTTGCATCCTACTAAAATGATTTTAGCATGTTTTACTTTACTTTGAATTTTTCAGGGTGTTTTTAGTCTGCGTGGCATGCACTACACGGGGAGGGAGGCGAGAAATTACCAAGCGCGAGACGTGAACGCAGAACGGAAATAATTGCTCCCTTTCCCTCCCTGTTTTAATAGTCTGTGGAAATTTCTCCTTACATGGTTTTATCGTTTTAGGGATCACAGAAAAGGCAAGAAGCTGCAGTAAAGAGAAAAAAAGAAAAAGGTGAATTGAAAAAAAAAAACTTAACAAACAACTTCAACAAAACTGACAAGTAACTTCCTGAGCACTTGCAACACCTTGGTTTTAAATGGCACTCTCTTTGAATGGGCCTCCCTGATCAAATAAAGTGGTCGCTTATTATTTTGCTTTGGTTCTTACATATTTGTGTTTGTTTTTATAGAAATAAGAGCTGAGAAGCGAGGGAAATCAGATGAAGTCGATCCAATGGATCCTGCGGCATATTCAGATGCTCCAAAGTATGACCTACGTGAATTTTTTTGTTTCAGAATATTTTAAATGGCGTCTTCTTTTCTGGTTTAAGTTCTAATGATAAGAAGGGAATTATCCTCTGTCTCTATCAAGCAATCCAAATTTTTGCTTGACATCATGCGACCGAGCCTCACTGGTGTCTTCAACCGTGCTCTCTTTTTTTATGTTGTATGTGAAAAGTATCGCAGAAGTAATCAAATTTAACATGTTTACAGGGGTACGTGGACGATCGGCCTGATTAAGAAAGGAGAGGCTAAGACGGGTGTGGACACAACAGCTAATGGGCCGCTGTTCCAAATGAGACCGTACCCTAGTCCAGGTGCAGTGCTACGAGCAAATCAACAACTGGCACAGAAATCTGCTGTAGAAACAAGCGAATAAACAAGCAGTGGGATTCGATTGTAGAAATAAGCGAATAAACTGGCAGACAGACTGATGGGACCGTAGAAACATGCGAGTGCATAGACAGTGACACAGATAGCATTGTACGAGCAACATTTGCAGACACTTTGATACTTGCCTGTAATATCGACATTGTTTCAGAATTCTAAATTTAGTCCCACGCTCGTGACCTGCCCCCCCGCCCCCCCTCTCTCTCTTTCTCTCTCTGTGTCATAGCCAAAGTAGTACAGTAGAGTCTGTACACCATACAGTTAATAAGCGTATTTCGTTAAAAAAGAGGCCCTGAAAATAAATCACTCATTCAGCCTTCTGATTAAGTCATTGTATTGTTTGTGTCTACTCTGATCGACTACACAGCTATTTCAATTAACGTTGTCGAATTTTAAAGCCTCGAGCTTACGCGACAAGATCGAAAGTTAGTATGGGTAGCTGTACACGTTGTGTGATTCGGCAGTAATTCTACGGCTATCTCTGTCATAGGATGGGTAAAAGTACCATAAACACTTTTCTATGTGATATATTTTCTGTAGGGGTGAGCAATAGCCTACGTTTGGTAAATTTATTAATAAATTACCCATGTCACGTTGCCGTCTTGTCGCGAAGATTGTCCGACAACGTTAATTGAAATAGCTGTATATCATAATTACAAATCTAATCGACCCGGGGGAGGCCTTGTTTGGTTATACTAATATCTCCTTATTTTAGAGTCTCATACATACAATAACCAAGTCTCACAACATATCAACGTTATTAGATAGAAAAAATTGTCTCGGTTGTTTAAAAAAAATCACAATTTACGTTGTGTGATAAAAATTCACGCTGCAAGATCGAAAGATAGTATGGGTAGCTAAAATTCCGTCTAAAATTTGCTGTTGTCAGTGCGATAGGAATGTTGAAATTCTGAGAAAAATGGTCATAAACATCTGTGTCGATGTTTTGATTTTTTTACGAGCGAGGAAGAACAGATTAAGAGGCGCTCAGTTTCTTATTACAACAACCTTTTTTCACGTTTTTCGTGCAGTAATCTTGACACCGCAAAGTTTCAAAGTTTATTGGTCATAATTTCGTCATAATTACAATGAAAGGGCTACACTACCCCACCGCAGAGAAATTCCACAAAACAAGGTTTCCCTCATCACCCCGCCCCACTCCCTTTCCCCTGTTAAGTTATAAGTGGCGTTCAGTTAAGTGGCATTCTATTAACCTTTTTCGATGAGATCCGATGCCAGAAAATTCTTATCACCGGGATAAGAGTTTTAATTTGACGCGACACAACCGTACTCGCTGCAAAATCACAATCAGTTTTCACTCGATGAGTTAAGTGGTGGACGCTAAATGATCAGTTAAGTGGAGGTGGGAAAAAAGCAGCTGGTCTACATGTAATTATTGTGATGTTCAAGACTAATTGCAATTAGCGTCCAAGAGGTTTATGCTCACTTTATGCTTTGATGGTTGACAGCTATCGATTTTCAAAGAAAATGGATTTCTTCAAAATCCCAGTAAACAGCATTAGTTGGGTCAGTTTGTCTTTACGGTTTCCCCATCACGCACGGAGCACGAGCATGAATCAGCAAAGGTAAATGTGAGATGTGTTCTAGAACGAAATAATCAGCTGTTTATCACAATTTAATCGTTTCTTTTCCAGTATCTTTTTCCTCTTGTTTTTAGAAAAAAAAAAACGTTTAAATCATACATGCGATAAGGGTATCTGCATAAACTTCAGCTTTTGATGTACCCACCTAAATTAATGAATATATTTTGCTATTGAGAACGGAAATTCAAAATTCTGATAAGAGACAGCGACACACTAAGCAATTTTATATGTTCGTCGCAACGTTTAACGAAAACCACCACGTGTGCCCGCCACTGCGACGGCGATTTTCGTTAACATCATGATTGCCTCGACAAGCATTTAAAATTGTTGATATCGGCTATTACATCTTTCCCTTTTCATTAGCAGAATCTTCATTTTGATTAATTAATCAATTTTGTATTAATTAATATTTTTAAGTTGAACTTCCACCTGTGTTCTTTACTTTTAAACTTCGATTTATCAACTGAGTTCAAAAAGTAAATTAGCCACCGTAGAGATATTGAAAGCTAACGTTTTAAGCGTTAGTCCTTCGTCAGAACGAATCGTGAAATTGTGGGTTGTGTGTGGTTCATATCAACAATGGTACAGACCATGCCAAGCCCACAATTCCTTGATTCGCTCTGACGAAGGACTAACGCTACACAGAATTAAAACGAGTACTCGATTTTTAAATATTACAAGGCCTTTAATTCCCCTCCTTGTTGGACTTTCCACTTACAACACACCTAAAAAATGTGACTTGACAAAAAATTGGCATCTTTGAGCCATAAACAAAAAGAATTCCCGAGTTCAACCGAGGTATGTTGTTTTTCAATTTTCATTCAATGGTTTTCGCGCGGTTACCGTGACCGTCCGTGGTCAGAGACAGGAAAATTCTGCCCTCTCCCGGAACCAATCAGAATGCAGCATTCGGAGGATACCGCCCACTCGAGCACTGAGAAAGAAATTAACATTTCAACAGTTCCCCGTTGACGAAGCTCTGCAGAAAACCGCACCCCACGTGTCTTGGTATTGCGAAATATTTAATATTTATTATATGGCAAGCAATTCTCCAGTCTAAATCGAGTGTTCTGATTGGTTAGTTGTCGGTCGGGATTTTACAGTACGGACCATTACCATGGAAACGGTCCTTTTTGGATATTTTTTCCGCGCTCCCGCTCCTGCAAAATTCAAACTGCGAAAACGCAAGAAGATAAAAAACGGAAAGGTTTGGAGCTGGTACAAAACAAATGAACAAGGTAAACACGTCTGTTTAGAAAAAGCGCTCTTCGATTAACTTTACCGACTTTTTGATATAAGCAAAAGACTCGCCAGCAGTGAACCAAAAAGCATGGCCAACGAACGTTCTTCAGTGACTTTGTGTGTTTATTGTTATTTTGTACGGCTATAGACTGTAAGCTGTAAAGAGCCAAGTAAATCGGCCAAGACTTAAACAATAATTCTTAAAATTCAGCAATTAACAAAAGAGTACGTTTCTCACAAGAAAAAAAATGAAAACTGCAAAACAACTAGCAAACGGCTTTCATCGGCAACTGTAAATCGAAAGGAAATGATCACGTTCTTGTCTAGTTTAACATTGGCCGTCACTTCAGTCCGCTTTCCACAAGAACAAATTTAAGCTACACGTACATGTATTGAAATAACAGTGTACCTTCATTCCTGAGCGAGATTTTTGCTGTTGTAGTGGACATCCTTGAAAATAATTTTAGCTTGTTCACAAGTCCGCTCTTGCTGTACATGTAGCTCGCGCTAAAAACAACTTTGTTGTGTGCGACGAAAATTTGCTCTCAGCATCCACAAAGTTCTCCATGAATTAAGCCACTGAAGCAAACAACTTGCAGTATTTGATGGAGAGATAATTTCCAGTGTTTTCTTTTTTAAGTTCGGGTGTTCCTTTGTCTACATTACAGACTAACACGCTGCCACAATTTCCAGTTTGACAAGCACGTTTGTGAGATTTTATCGCGGCCTTTTTCATTATTCTTCTTTTTCCCGAGTTGTTTCCGCCTATAAAGGAGAAGTATTTTCAAATAAAACTATCTTGTGCTGTAGAGGACGACGAAAAACTGTCACATATAATAGAAGAAGAGCAGTTTTCATTCAAGAACCACGCAAGTTTTTGCCAATCGACAGTAACGATCATCAAACTGATTCGAAAGCCAGTTAAAATCGCGGGCTTCTTTCCTTGACATAGCGCCGGAAATTGACTTGAATGAACTACCGGAAGTATTGTTTCGTACGAAAAATGATGCCATATAATAAACTACTTACTAACTTCACTTGCTCGGGACCGTACTGAGGAATATTGGCCCTCGGTCGTTTTTGTACGGACCTCGCTGCGCTCGGTCCGTACTGCCACAACCTCGGGCCAATATTCCCCAGTACGGCCCTCGCGTTCAGTTAGTAAGAAGTTATTATTTTTAACAGTGTATTGAGAATTGTTACTTCATGCACTTAAAGAAGGATAATTTTGAAATTCGCTGTCCTTCAGCTTGCAGACTGCCGCGAACAAGCATTCTCTTCTTTCCTTGATCTGTTGGAGGCGTGGGCTGCTATTCTCTGTCCCGTTTTGGCCAAATTTCGAGAGGCAGCGCTGTAGAATTCTCGCCTGAGTACTTTAAAGTGCAAAGTTAGTTGCATTTGAGTCAAAATGCCTGCTGAAGTCAACAACATCCAATCTTTTTCACGCAAATGTTTGATCTGTTTTGTTTGTTTTTTTGCGATTTAGAACTGCTGACATTTTCCTGCAGAATTAAATTTTCCTTTTTAAATTTATTTTCTCTACAGTTAGTTATCGGCGTGTAAATTCTAACTCACTGAAAAGTAGCAACTGAATTTTTGTGATACAATTTTGCAGCCTGGTTCGTTATGAAGTCAAAATAAAAACCCGCAAAACCGAACTAAATATTTTCGTATTCCTTTTGCTTGTGCAAATGATTGTGTCACTTCGGTTCCTAATGAAAACTACCCGCGGGCTCCAACGCAGACATTCCTAATACGGTCATGCTGATGTTTTCATATACGTTAATGTCGTTTTTAGTAGAAGAGCCCTCAAGCTATGTTTAGACATGCACTTGTGCTTGCTTCACTAGTGAAATTCAGGGCTGTTGACGGTATTGACTGTTCTTATAAGAGACATCCAGGTTGTTTACCATTTACAACAACTTTCCGGAAATTGTGGTTAGAAAGTAAATGGTACACGACGTTTCGGGTCGTTCCAGTGGAAAATTTCCGGGAGCAACGGAACGTCTGAAAAGGTAGTCCTGCTTTTCCGGACGGAATATTCCAAACGGAAATTCGTGTACCATTTGTTCAAACCTTATCTTTGATACCAGTTTCAGGCTCTCGCAGCCATTTTCTGTCCCAACAACAATTAATTAGGGAGCTTAATAGGAAGGAAAACGTCACTTTTAAAATGACTTCACAATCTTTGAAACTTCTTGGCGATTATTCCGACTCGTTTAACCTGTCTAATGCAGTCGAATTATCCAGGAGCTGAATTTGTAAGAATGGCGTATCGGTTCAGGAAGAACTTATCTACAAAATTAATTAGAAAATAGCTGTGTCCCCAATTAGTCGGCCCTGTCTTTACAGGGTGCTAGATTACTTGACACGTGAATGAAGTTATTACTTTTATATTATTATTATTATTATTATTATTAGTAGTAGTATTATTATAAAAACGAAAATTCACCGTCGTGTGTTCGCATTTTACACAAAACTTTGCAGTTTGTCATTTCACGTTGTAGTTGTGCACAGAATGGCAAAGAACTATACCAAAAATAACGCAAGTGCAGAGTCGTTGTTTTGTTAATCAAAACTTTTGTTTTACGACCTTCCTGTTAGCCGTGGCCGTCGTGCAAATTTTTTGGTAAATGGTAGGGATTTCTGTAAATGGTAAGCGCCAGTCCTGAACAGTATTGTCCAATACGGAAATTTGCTTATCATTTGCCTAAACCGACCCAAACGGTAAACCGACCGGTTTGCCCGCGTAAATGGTAAACAATCCCAGTGTTGAGTTTTTAACCGAACTTTGATGAGATCCGATGCCAAAAATTTCCTATCACCGGGAAACAGTTATGATTTGTTGCGGCACTACCGTACTCGCTGCAAAATCACAATCAGTTTTAACGCGATGAGTTGAGTGGTGAATGCTAAATGATCAGTTAAGTGGAGGCGGAAAAAAAGCAGCTGGTCTACTTGTAATTATTGTGATGTTCAAGATTAATTGCAATTAGCGTCCAAGAGGTTTTTGCCTTTGAGGGTTGACCGCTATGGATTTTCATAGAAAAATGCATTTCTTCAATATCCCGTTTGGATCAGTTTGTCTTTACGGTTCCCCGCCACGCACAGAGTACGAATATGAATCAGCAGAGGTAAATGTGAGATTTGTTCTATAACGAAATAATCAGCTGTTCATCACAATTTAATCGTTTCTTTTTCAGTATCTTTTTTCCCCTGTTATTGAAAATATACGAACTTTTTATCACTCATGCGATAAGGATATTTGCGTAAGTTTCAATTTTTGATATACTCACCTAAATTAATGAATATATTTTGCTATTGAGAACGGAAATTCAAAATTCTGATAAGAGACAGCGACGCACCAGGCGATATCATAAACAGTTATATGACCGTCGCGACGATTAACGAAAATCACCAGGTGTGCCCGCCACTGCGACGGCGATTTTCGTTGACATCATGATCGCCTCGACAAGCAATTAAAATTGTTGATATTGGCTATTTCATCTTTTCCCCTTCATTAGCAGAATCTTTATTTTGATTAGCCTGTGTAGAGCCGCCTGCTCTCCTCAAGAAAAAATCAGAGAACATGACTCATGCCCCTCTCTGATTCTTTTCTTGAGGAGAGCGGGCGGCTGTCACAGACTAAAATTTTAGATTCATTAGGATTTAAAGTTGATATTTTGGACCTGTGTTCTTTGCATTTAAATTTGGATTTATCAACTGAGTTGGAACGGTAAATTGGTCACCCGTAGAGATATTGAGAGCTAACCTTTTAAGCGTTAGCCCTTCTTCAGAGCGAATCGCAGAATTGGGGGTTGTGCATGGTATATATGAAGAAAGGCACAAACCATGCTCAGCTCACAATTCCTTGATTTGCTGTGACGAAGGCCTAACGCTCAAAACGGCAGCTTTCAATTTCTCTACGGTGGACGAATTACCAGGCCCGTAACCAGGATTTTATGTGGGGGGGGGGGGGTGCTGACGAGGCCAAAGTGGACCAAACTACCGAAATGTATTTTTTTTGTCTGATCCATTTATTTAGAAAAGTAGCAATACATGAGAAATTGTAACGGCAAAGTACACGGTAGGAACTGAATGTTACATTTTTCGAATAAAATTGCTTGAATTAAGTTACAAACGACTAATTTAAGATGTAAAATGATACATCAAAATACTGCCGGACTAATCCTTCAGGATTGTCCCGAGCTCCAGCCTCTGTGGGTGTTTGGTGGCAAACAGATTAACCACCTCATCCAAATCAATTTTAACTTGATAATGGATGTGCATTAGTGCTAGGGACGACAGCCTTTCTCGGCCCATGCAAATGTCGTCGTGGTTTGCTATCATCTGCAGAGCCGCTAAGAAGTTGCTTCTATTCCCACGACTCTCACCGTTCAAGACTTTGTTATTTCCACGCAGGGCAATGCACTGTCGACCACAGAAAAGGATGGCTTCTGAAACATATTTAACGCTGTGCCTATTTCTGATAATATTCTTCCTCTTCTCGTCATCTAATCGGTTGTTCAAGTTTTGCTCTGGGTTTTCAACAGAATTAAGGAAGGATTCGGTGGCGATCATTGTGTCGTGATGGTACTTCATTTGCTCATGCCTTTTTGCCTTTTCTTGAAGCTTACGCCAGTTTATGAAAGGCTTGTTAACAAAAGCGCCCTTATCTTTCCTGCAATGCATAGGTATCATCAAAGCACAATGTTTACGGAATACTCTATCTGCTGAAGGGCCATCCATGGGTACTCACTGAAGTATCGTGAGTGAAACCCTCTTCGGCACTCATGAAGAAATCGCGTTGGAAACTTGTAGTTAATCGATGGCACAAAATGACTTTTAATCAAGTGATATTTCTGACCAAGTGACAGCTTATTTGCGGTAGAACCAAACTCCTCAGAGGTCGTCGAAATCTTTTCAATATGTCATTTATTTCTTGCTGCTTCACTGGTTCTAAGTGATGCCCCGTTAGATTCCCATGATCAGCATTCTCAGGTACTGGAGCTTGCGCAGTCTCTACAATTTTATTAACAATGCACAATTGTTAAGAAAGCACACATCGGCTTCTCACAGATTATTGACATCAGGAAATGACGATAAGAGACCAGTAGAAACATAAAATGTATTTTCCCTCTTTGTGATTCGAAAACGTCTATTTTGATGGTTTGGGATGCCTGTGGATTTCCAGAAGGGGCTGCGCGCTTTGGATTAACCCTCCCCCCTAGTCCCCCTTCGAATTGTTTCTCTGTGTTCCCTTACCGGCTCTTTATTAAGCGATCTAATTTTGTTTCATATTGAGGAATAGCGAGTTAATCTCAGATCATAATACTGGGATCAAGACTGGTGTGCATCGCAAAAATAAGCGTGATTTACCTTCTATATTTCGCTGTAAAACTGTAGTTAACTGAGAAAGATCTGAAGTCGTGGTCTCAGCCCGCTGTCGTCGCAGACTGCACTGTAATTGTCAATGTCTGATGGGTCTTGATGGGGCACTATCGAGAGACTGGCAAGATTTAGCTGAAGCCCTCTTCTTTCTGTTTTCCTGTTCTCTCCTACCCATAAGGTATTTAAAAAAAAAGATTTTGTATCTTCGGGCGTTCATGCGCTCGTAAAAATAGAGAATACTACCCGACGTGCGCGTTAGCAGACGTGTCTGACAAAAATCATGATGTCGATATCTTGTCAATGGCTCGCTCGTTTAAACACCCGTGTAAAGCGCGCAGCACGTTAATTTCTTTATCCATTTAGATAAGCTGCGACATTTTTGCGCTTATTGTAATCTTCTGAGTGGCCTGGGCTACTAGAGTGCAGCTGGTTTTAGTTTATAATAATAATAATAATAATAATACTAAAAACAATCTTTAAAGAGGAAGCGCCCGTCACGTAAATACGTGGTTTTCAGGGAGGTCCTTTTCAGGGAGTTTGCCAATGAATACATTACTGCTATTTCCACTGTTTGGTTTTGTTTAACTATCTTTGTTATGTTTTAAATATTTACTAGTGTCCTTCAGTTTAACCGACTGTACTCCTTAGCTTGGACATTGAGTATCAAAACGGGACCTTTGGGGCCTATGGGAGGGTGCGAACGCACCCCGTGCAACCCCTCTGGTTACGGGCCTGAATTTACCTTATCAACTTAGTTGATAAATCCAAATTTTTTGTTTATTTTTTGTTTCACACACGCAGCACCACAGTTTCTTTAGAAATTAACCCCCTTTTTTCTCTTTCTATAACAGCTTTTTCAGTCCTCCATGGGTTGTTTCTGACTAAAAGAACATGGCCTCTCAACCCAACAGTACAGTTTGTGGGCTACCCAATTGGGTTGCTTTTCCAACTAATGACTCCACCTCTTACATTAACGATGCTCTGGCAGTTGCTGTAAACATTCCCTTGAGTATCTTTGCGTTTCTTAGCAACCTGACCATCGTCGTCATAGTAACTAGAACACCGCAGCTTCACAAACCCTGCAACATCTTGCTATGTAGCCTGGCCGGCGCTGACTGCCTGACAGGCGTGACGTCACAGCCACTGTATTTCATTTGGCGTTTGATGCTTCATCGTGCCCGACAGTCATGTGACTTTCAAACCGAGCTGCTTGAGACACGTTACGTGCTTAATACATTGACAGGTGGATGGTCCTTCGGTACACTGACGCTGATGAGCTTTGATCGAGCGTATGCACTGTCCAAGCCGCTGTTGTATCGTGCTGAAGTCACTAATCAAGGTACAGTATAGTGAACGGCCAGTCTTAAGGCCAACAAGTCAATATAAATCCTTTATCAGCTTGAAAAAAAGCCGAATGGAATCGATTCCTTATTGGAAAACCCTATTATTCTAGACCACCTTTTAATTTTACTTACGACTGTAAATTTTTTTTTTGTAGTTTTAAAGTGTGACAAAATTAATAGCTTTTAGCTATTAAGTGCCATCCTCCTGAAATAAAGACTTCTACTATGATAACGAAAACGAAGGTTATACCCATAGTTTCTCCTTTCCTTTTCACCTTCCTTTTAACAGGCGCCATTGTAGCAGCTTTGATCACCTGGGTAACCTGGCTTCTGCTGACCATTCTTATTCACTTTATCCTTCCCCATGCCGTCGAGTACGCCATTATAGTGATTTCAGCCGGCCTGTTTATTTTACTCCCTACTGTCAATCACGTCAGAATGTTCCTGTCCGTCCGTCGCCATAACAACCAGGTAGTTGGCGATGTCAACCAGCAGCAGCTTGATGTGATATTTAAGCGTGAAAAGAAAGTGGCTTCGGACATGCTTTTTGTGTCAGTTACTCTTTTTGCTTGCCTTGGTCCGATACTGATTGTAAAGTTGGTTATCTTTTACACTTCGCCTAAATTGTACGATCTCCTTTACCCATGGGCCTTCACGATGATCTATCTTAACTCCTCTATAAATCCCGTTCTTTATATCGCAAGAAATAAAGAACTCAGAAGTGCATTAAAGGCAGTTAGGCCATTTTGCTTTTAGAAGGAACTTGTAAGAGTAAGCGGAGAGCTGTTAAGTAACATGCATGGACAGTCAATAATGAGCAATAAATCAATCAAGACATTGCATGTATGAGTCAGTTTGTTCTAACAAAGCTGTTATCCGTGTAATCTCCGAAAAAAAATAAGCTAGGAAGTTTATTGAACACTACTTAATGTCGTTTCTAACTGGATGGGAGGTTAACTCCTTTACCCTGGCATGCATGGCTGGCTTGGCTTGAAACAACACAAAATTATACTTCTTCGGCCTTTTTGAGAAAGGCGGCGCTTTTTTTTCCCTTCTAGTTTGTAATAGACGTAGGGCAAATACAGGCTGCCTGCTTATCATGATAAATATGGTTTTCACCGGCGTCGGAAGCACAATGCAAACCGCTTAAAGAAAGTATGATAGCGTTAATGTGGAGGTGAAAACGGGATCAACGCTTTTGCTCAAGGGTCCTTATCCTAAGCTTGCAGTTGTGGCGTTGTTAGTAAAACAAGGCCTTTATAAGGATTGGTTTAATATTACATGTAAGAGAGCGTATTGACTGTATCATGTATATGACATTTTACCACAGCACACTGCCCCGTTGACGAAGCTCTGTAGAAAACAGCGCCCCATGACCTGACGTGTCTTGGCATCGCAAATAGTTTTACTGTCTATCCTTTTCCTGTTCCATAATTTTGTTTCACTCAATAAGTGTAAATTGTTCAAAAAATTCGATTCATTCTGAAATAAACCATTCATTTAGAGTTAACTGGGAATTAAGAATTGTTATTTCATGCACTTTAAGAAGGACGATTTTAAAATTCACTGTCCCCCAGACCGCCATAAACAAGCAATCTCTTCTTTCTCTGATCTATTGGAGACGTGGGCTGCTATTCTCTCTCCTCTATTTTCGCCAAATTTGGAGATGCAGCGCTTTAGAATTGTCGCCTGACTACTTTAAAGTGCAAATTTAGTTGAAGTCGACAACATCTAAATATCTAGACTTTTTGTAGCAAATGTTTGATCTGTTTTGTTTTTTTTTTTTTTTGCGATTTAGAACTACTGGTATTTTCCTGTAGGAGTAAATTTTCATTTTTTTAATTTGTCTATATTCTCTACAGTTAGTCATCGGCATGTAAACTCTAACTCACTGGAAAGTAGCAACTGAATTTTTGTGACAATTTTTTGTTAAGGGATCTTTTTTCACCTGGTTCGTTAAGAAGTGAAAAATTAAAACTCGCAAAACGTAACTAATTGTTTTCGTATTCCTTTTGCTTGTTGAGTGGTATTACCTTTTTTGTTGAGATCGGGTGCCAAGAATTTCCTATCACCGGGATAACAGTTATGATCTGTTGCGGCACTACCGTACTCGCTGCAAAATCACAATCAGGAATGCTAAATGATCAGTTAAGTGGAAGTGGAAGAAAAGCAGCTGGTCTACATGTAATTATTGTGATGTTCAAGATTAATTGCAATTAGCGTCCAAGAGGTTTTTGCCTTTGAGGGTTGACCGCTATGGATTTTCAAAGAAAAATGCATTTTTTCAATATCTCGTTTGGATCAGTTTGTCTTTACGGTTTCCCGCCACGCACAGAGTACGAGCATGAATCAGCAGAGGTAAATGTGAAATGTGTTCTATAACGAAATAATCAGCTGTTCATCACAATTTAATCGTTTGCTTTTCAGTATCTTTTTCTCTTGTTTTTGAAAAAAGTTTAAGTCATGCATGCGATGAGGGTATTTGCATAAATTTCAACTTTTGATATACCCACCTAAATTAATGAATACATTTTGCTATTGAGAACGGAAATTCAAAATTCTGATAAGAAACAGCGACACCTTGTCGATATCATATGACCGTCGCGACGATTAACGAAAATCACCAGGTGTTGTGCGACGGCGATTTTCGTTGACATCATGACTGCCTCGACTAGCAATTAAAATTGTTGATATCGGCTATTACATCTTCCCTTCTTCATTAGCAGAATCTTTATTTTGATTAGCCTGTGTAGAACCGCCCGCTCTCCTCAAAAAAAAAAAAAAAAAAAATCGGAGAACATGACTCATGCCCCTCTCTGACTCTTTTCTTGAGGAGAGCGGGCGGGTGTCACAGGCTACATTTTGATTCGTTAATCAATTTTGGATTCACTGTTCTTTGCTTTTAAATTTGGATTTATCAACTGAGTTGAAACGGTAAATTGGCCACCGTAGAGATATTGAAAGCTAACATTTTAAGCGTAGCTCTTCGTCTGAGCGAATCAAGGAATTGTGGGTTGTGATTGGTTTATATGAAGAATGGTACAAACCATCCAACAGCCCACAATTCCTTGATTCGCGCTGACGAAGGTCTAACGCTCGAGGACGTGAGCTTTCATTTATCTTTTATTTTTTGTTTTTTATTGTTATTTTTTCTAATAATTAATAAGATGTTTTATTCCATTACACAACAAGGCTTTACAAATGTTTACAAAACATTAAACTTTTAAACTTAAATACACAAATAGACAAAAATACATGAAGCAGAAACTAGAAGGAAATAAATTATAAGGAAAAAAAGAAATTAGGAAGAGAAAAAAGGGGGCAAGACGTGTGTCATGCTTTTCATTAGACACTGCATGTATTGCCTTATTTTCTTGTTTAAAGCGAGAGAGCTTGGGGTCACGTTCGTCCAGAAAACAAGTAAAGAAAAAAAGCCCACAAGAAGGGGGACAAAAGGGTCCTTTTTTTCAATTCAAATTTATTTGGGTGGCCTGCTGTTTCTATTTCAAAGTTTCTCTTGAGAATTTGCTTAAAATTGATCCAACTTATAATTTTCCCTTTCACTTTGCAACACCATTAATTTGTAGCTTCAAGTTCGATGTATCTGGCCTCAGGCCCAGAGCCGTCGTTATCTCTAGAATGTAAGACTCCTGAACAACTTTACATTCTTTCAGCCAATCCACAACCTTAGACCAAAAACATTGGGTTTCGTTGCAATCCCAAAAGAGATGAGTAATTGTTTCAAGTTCAACACCGCAAAAAGAGCAATTACCGCTTTCCTTTACGCCAATTTTTAGCAGAAAGGAATTTGTGGGAATGCTCTGATGTAAAAGCTTAAATTGAAACTCAATCAACTTTGAACTATTAGTACACTGGCGGGTTGACAGATAAGCTGCTTTCCAATTTATCTCGGTACAATTACAATCCGACATCCATTTTTCTTGACTCTTGGCAGGTAAAGATCCCTTTTTTTCTACGGGACCTTGTATACGAGTTGACTTGCTTTTTTCGCTTTTTCTAGCTTAGAAGTCATTGGTTCGTGCTTCATTGATTCCGTTGGATTACTTCCGAGAGACTTTTTCACTATTTTAAGCATAGAAATAACGCCACAATAGGTAAGAGGGCACGGTGTGAATTTAAATTTTGCCTTAAATTCTTGATACGAGAGAAAGGAGTTATCGTCTTTAAGCAAATCCCTGACTTGATTAATGCCACTCCTAAACCAGTCAGAATAGAAAAAAGTCTTTTTGGCGATTTTAAACACCGAGTTAAACCAAAGAGTTCGAGAATGGATATGCTCAACCGATTTTAACTGGGGTTCAAAGTTAACTTCGGTCCAGATATTCAGAACTTCTTTTAAGAAAGGGTCCTCAAAATATAGGGGGTTTAGAAGGTCATTTTTGCTCAGGTCGTAAGTAAAAAACATCTTCCCCCTAAAACATTCCAATTCCAGATCCAGGAAAAGTTTCCATTTACCTTTGTTCTCATCGTCCAAATATTTTTTAATCCAAGAGCACTTTAGGGCTTTATTAAAAGACTCAATGTCCAACATTCTAAGACCACCGTCTTAAAAGTCGATTATCATAACTTTTCGCTTTATCTTATCGTTTTCCCGTCCCATAGAAAATCATAGAAAAGGCTACTTGACATCCCTTTGATTGAAGGGATGTCAAAACATAAACTAGCTGTGATGCCACAAGGCTTTTTAAAACAACGATTTTCCCGATTAGGCTTAACCTTCGCAGACTCCGCGAGGTGAGACACTTTCTTGCTGTTTCCAATTTTTCGAGAAGATTCAGTGATAAGGATATCTGTGGGTCGTCTGAAAACCAGACCCCTAAAGCTTTTACTTTTTGCTCTGACCATTTGAGGTTCTTTTCTGGGGAGAGAACAACTTTACTGTTAGACATTGAGCCTATCCAGAAAGCTTCTGTCTTTTTGTAATTAAGCCTGAGGCCGGACACGTTTCCAAATGTTTCTAACGTTGACATAGCCTCCTGGAAGGACTTCTCGGAACCATCTAGTGTTAAAGTGGTGTCATCGGCATATTGGCATAACTTAATTTCGGTGTTTTTGACAATAATCCCTTTAATATTTGGATTAGCTCGGATAGCATTTGCCGGGAGTTTAGCTGAAATAATGATTAAGTAGGGGGAAAGGGAGCAGCCTTGTCTTAAACCCCGAGATAACTTGAAGAAATTTTCCGCCCATCCATTGTTCAGAACTCAGCTTTCGGCACCGCTGTAAAAGACATTTATAGAGTGAATCAATGACTGCCCAAAACCAAGATGCTGCAAGGCTTTTCTAATAAAGGGCCACTCTAAAGTGTCAAATGCTTTTTCGAAATCTAGAAAGAGGAGAAGGCCTGGAGTATTTTTCTCTGCATGCACAGAAAATGATCAAACTATCGATCAAGCGAATGTTTTCTTCAATAAACCTGCCCTTTTTGAAGCCCGTTTGATCATAATTGATTATTTTCGGGATCACCGTCTTAATTCGGTTCGCAATAGCCTTGGTCGCGATCTTATAATCACAATTGAGTAGAGAAATGGGCCGCCAGTTCTTAATATAATAAGGTACCGTATTTTTTTGGTAAAAGTTTAATTATCCCTCTTCTTTGCGTCACGGAAAGTTGCCCTATTTCATAGCCGTAATTTAGAGCCTTTCCAAGCGTATCTGAGATGTCATTCCAAAAGAATTTGTAAAATTCAGCAGGTAGACCATCCGTTCCCGGTGATTTACCTACTTCCATGCTTGTTAAGGCCGTTAAACATTCGTTCTTATTTAGGACTTCCTCACATACATTCTGCTAATCGTCACTGAGCACGTTTCTTTTTGGTCGAAGAAAACCTTAGAAATCTCAGATTCTGTCAGGTCACCTTGAGACGAATAAAGTTTGCTGAAGAAGGATTCACATTCGGCTAGAATCTCCTTATTAGAGAATACAAACTCCGGGTCACTGTTTTTGAGCTGGTTCACTGTCCCTTGCTTAAAGTGTCTTTGTTCCAAATTAAGGAAGTACTTCGTATTCTTTCGCCCCTCATTGTACCATACAATCTTCGACCTTAGGATGGCACCCTTGGTTCGATGCTCCACTAATTTTTCAAGTGCTTCTCTTTTCCCTTCAAGAGCTTCCGTAATGGAAAGTATTTCAGATACTGTTTTACCGGCGCTAGAAAGTTCAGTTTCTAATTTAGCGATTTCTTTTCCAATTTCCTCTTGGATCTTATTTACTTTCTTCTTTTTCATCGCAGAATAGCTCAAGGAAGACTCTCTAACCTTAAGTTTTATCATTTCCCAAAGAAGGGCTTGGCTCACTATCGGGTCGTTTTCATAGCAAGTTTTGGTTTGGTGTATAGTATTCTTTATCAACTTAACATAATCTTCATCTGACAAAAGAGATGTGTTCAACTTCCAAAAACCATTCCCCCTTTGATTGGAATGCAAAGAGATTATCAACGTGATCACAGAATGATCTGTTTTATAGCCCGGCACTATATCTACGGTTTGTGTTATCGTAGCAACACTCTCACTGACCAGAAAGAAATCGAGTCGACAATGAATTTCAGGAGTTTTTCGTCGCCAGGTGTACCTTCTACCGTCGGGATTGAAGATCCTCCATATATCAACTAAATCAAATTCCGTAAGCTCGTCATGCACAGCACTTGCAGATTGTTTATGGGTCTTTGCAAGGCCGCCTTTTTTATCCTTTTCCATATCGATTAAAAGGTTAAAATCCCCACCGATTATTACATCATCGCCTTTAAAATCCCTCAGGTGATCAAAAAAATTTGTGAAAAACGACTTGTTGTCATCATTTGGAGCATATAAGTTAGCAATTGTTAAGTAAATACCATTCGTTCTTATATCACAAATTAGAAATCCTCCCAGCGGGTCTATATAAGTTTTAAGGATCTGAAAAGTGAAATTGTCATTAAATAGTATACCGACCCCTGCTTTATTACTTGTGCAACAGCTGAAGAGGGCCTGATAACCCCATTTAGACGTCCACTGTTGCATATAAAGGTTATTTGTATAGTGTGTTTCCTGCAACAAATAAATTGAGAATTTTTTCGACCGGAGCCAATTAAACGTTTCTCTTCGTTTTTCCTTGTTCCCCAGCCCTCTCACATTAAGCGAGGCTACACTAACTTTAAGATCCATCTTGGTTCACGATATTTATGATAATATCCATGGACATGACGCTCGCCTTCCAGTAAAACAAGCAAAAAAACACTAACCTACTAATTAAAAGCATACACACAAAAAAAACAGACTGTTGAAAAATTAGAGAATAATTGCAACAAAGCAAAACAAAATGTACAGAAAACAAAGACTTAGCTGAAAAAAGAACTTAAAAGTGATAATTTGGTTCACGGTGCAAGAGGTAGAAAGCACTGTGGTGGCGCTTAGTGATGTCGAAAGGCGTGATATTTCCAAAAACAATGGCTTGTGAAACTTGTTTGAAAGTGTCTAGGGAATTAGCATGGGCACGCGAGAAATTGCATTTTGATGAATGATCGTGAAAAGCCAACAAATTTACTGCAGAAAGAAAAAAATATAGATATATATATCTTTCCAAACTTATCTACAAGCATGCAATAATAGAAGCAAATAGGAAAAAAGGACTGGTGAAAAAAGTAAATGCCTACTCAGGGGACGTAGAAGTGTGCTGATTGCCGTAATCCTTTGATGGCAATAAGAAGTCAGGGAGCTTATCCGCTGAATAACTATCGCTATTTACAAATAATTTATTACCTTTGATTGAAACCCGTGTAATGTTCAAGTCTTTCGGTTTCCTATAAGCTGCTCTTAGTTTCCCACGTATGATCGCTGACTCCGCAGACAGATCCTTGTCGATGAAGACAGAGGAAAAGTGTGGGCTTTTGAGTAGTTCCTTAGGGGGGCATGAGTCGTCAAGACGACTTTGACGCACTTGAAAGGTTACATTGCAGAGCAGCAAGGATCATTTTTAACCTACCAAAAGACATGCCATCTACTGAAGTCCTTGACCGCGCTAAATGGGACACTTTAAGAAATACGTACAAACTTTCGATTCTGAAACTTATCTATGAGATCTACCATAATGACTCCCCCTCCTGCATGGCTCGACTTGTAACCAAGTTTCAACACTCGTACAATTTTAGAAAAAAACATTTATTAATTCCCCCATCATTTAATACCAATTTCATGAAACTTTCAACATCTTACAGGGGGGCAGTGCTCTGAAACCTTTTACCGCGAGAGTGTCACGAAGCAATATCCCTCAGGAGTTTTATGAAAATGATGAACACGTCGAACATAATTAAAAATACCGATTTTAACAACCTCTTTTGTAAGAGTTCTTAGCGCTTTTTATCTTTTTATCGTTGTAACAATTTTAGAAATTTATCTATTTTTAGCGATTAGTTTAGCGTTTTTTACCTCAATATAGTTTAATATTTTTATCTACTAGTATTAATGTTTTATTTACACACGACCCCACAAGCTATGTAGCTTTTCTACCACATCGTGTCTAAATAAAGGTTTTGTTGTTGTTGTTGTTGTTGTTCTTTCCCAAACGGCGTCTACATCCATTCTTGAAATAAAGCGAGCCAGAATCGGCCGTGGACGAGAGCGCTGCGACTGCTCTTCTCCTGCTGCGGTACTGTTGGTATTGCTGGATGAAGACGTCCTATCCCTTCTGTTACCAACTCGGTGGATGGCATGAAAATTGATCTCATTTGGGTTGATACCGAGAGATAATAACATCTGTGACTTTGCTTACACATTCTTCAATGGTTTCTCCTTGGTTTTCAGAAATATTATAGAACCGTAGGTTTTCCCCTCTTGAATAGTCTTCTTGTTTAATGATACGATCTTTAAGGGCACTTACTTCTTCATTCAATTTTGCATTCTTCGTCAGCGCACTCGCCGCTTGCGCCTTGAGAGACTCATTTTCTTTCTTAAGACTTTCAATGTCTTTCCACGCAGCGTCAACTGACTTCTTGAGGTCGTCGAGGTCACTTTTGATGGCTAGGATGTCTTGCTTGAGTTCTAGTTTTAGCGCGGCCATCTCATTTTCTACTTTGGTAAAGCCGTTCTCTATTCTCAGATGAATGTTTGACAACTTTTCAAGAATCTTGGACTCCTCTTCGACATCAGTTGAGCTTGACTCACGTGCTCGCTTCTTCTCCTGTGATTTATTCGGCATGACTTTCAACGATTACTATAACTCCCAGCTCTTCAGGTTCTTGAGTAGCTTTGAAATCTCAAAATGTTGAAAAACTGTCGAAAAAACATCACCTAGCTGAGTACACTCGCCATAGTTTCGGTTAGCTCAGAGAAGCCGCCTAACTGCCATGACAGTCCGCACCAGTCCCCCAAACGTGAGCTTTCAATTTCTCTAAAGGGGTCAAATTACCTTATCAACTCAGTTGATGAATCCAAATTTTTGTGTTTCACTTCCCCACCGACGCAGCATCACAGTTTCTTTAGAAACTAACTCCCCTATTTCTCTATTTTAACAGGTTTTTCAGTCTTAAATGGGTTGTTACCGACTATAAGAAAACATGACCTCTCAGCCAAACACCACAGTTTGTGGGCTACCCCTTTGGGGTGCTTTTCCGGCTAATGACTCTGCTTCTTACATCAACGATGCTGTGGCAGTTGCTGTAAACATCCCCATGAGTACATTCGCATTCGTTAGCAACCTCGACATCGTCGTCATAGTAACGAGAACACCGCAGCTTCACAAACCCTGCAACATCTTGTTATGTAGCCTGGTCGCCGCTGACTGCCTGACAGGCGTGACGTCACAGCCGCTGTATTTCATTTGGCGTTTGATGCTTCATCATGCCCGACAGTCATGTGACTTCTAAATCGAGCTGCTTCAGACGCGTTAAGTGCTTAACACATTTACAACTGGATCGTCCTTCGGTGCACTGACACTGATCAGCTTTGATCGAGAGTATGCGTTGTCCAAGCCGCTTTTGTACTGCGTGGAAGTCACCAATCAAGGTACAGTACATTGAACGGCCAGTCTTACGCCCAACTGGTCAATACGATCCCTACTATCAGCTTTAAAATAGCCGAATGCAATCAATCCCTTATTGGATTCGCATATTGTACTTGTAAGCTTATGTGTTACACATTCATTCTTTTGGTAGTTTTAAGGTTCACAAAATTAATAGTATCTAGCTATTAAGTGCCACCCTCTTAAAATAAAGACTTCTATCGTGATAATAAAAAGGAAAGTAGCACTCATAATTTCTCCTTTCCTTTTGACAGGCACCAGTGTAGCCGCTTTGATCACCTGGGTAACCTGGCTTCTGATGACCATTTAAGTTTATTTTATCGTACCCTATACCGTTAATTACGTACTTCTGCTGATTTCTGCGGGTTTGTCTATTTCACTCCCTACTGTCAATCACGTCAGAATGTTCCGATCCGTCCGTCGCCCTAACAACCAAGTAGTGGGCGACGTCAACCAGCAGCAGCTTGATGTGATATTTAAGCGTGAGAAGAAAGTGGCTTCGGACATGCTCATTGTGTCAGTTACTCTCTTCGCTTGCCTTGGTCCGATACTCATTGTAAAGTTGGCCATACAGTACACTTTCCCTAATTGTATGATCTTCTTTACCCGTGGGCCTTCACGATGATCTATCTTAACTCCTCCATAAATCCCGTTCTTTATATCACAAGAGAGTGAATTCTATGACCCGTTTCTTATATGCTAATGAGAATCACTAAATGCTAATGAGAAGAACAATTAAAAAACTGAGCACGCACAACTGAAACCATTGCTTCAAATTCCTAATTGTGAACATTTGAAAATAACAAGCCTTAAAATTAGCTATTCTTTTCTTTCACTGTTTGCATACCAGCGTGAGAAAGTACCGGCACGAGTGTTTCTCTGCCACAGGCGTCAGAAAGTTAGCTTTTTAATTTACTAAACGCAGGGCCGTGCATGGGGGTTACGAAAGAGAAGCGTTGAACTGAAATTTAGTTCACTGTTGCATGTTCAAAATGTCGAAAGTCGTGTCATACAGGTACATGTAAGTCGAGCTGCCTTGTGGAGTTTGTAGCGTCCTTTTTGAAATGACAACTTGAAACCTAGTGTACCAAGTATTATTTTTCTGCAGCTGTACTCCGTATCTTTTTTAAAATGCTTATTTTCTTTGGCGTATGCTGAACACAGGTGCGCATTTCAATCGTGAATCGCTCGTGCGTACCCAAACCGGTCATTAGAATATTACGCACCTCACTAGCATATAAGAAACGGTTATACGAATTCACTCTAAGAAATAAAGAACTTAGAAGTGCCTTAAAGGCAGTTAAGCCATTTTGCTTTTAGAAGGAACTTCTAAGCGTAAGCGGAGAGTTATTAAGTGACATGCATGGACAGTCAATAATGAGCAATAAACCAATCAAGACATTGCATGTATGAGTCAGTTTGTTCTAAGAAAGATGTTATCCATGTAGAGCTAGGATGTTTATTGAACACTACTTGTGTCGTTTCTAACTGGACGGGAGGTTAACTCGTTTAACCTGACATGCATGGCTGGCTTGGCTTGAAACAACACAAAATTTTACTTCCTCGGCCTTTTTGAGAAAGGCTGCGCTTTTTTCCCCTCTAGTTTGTAATAGAGGTAGAGCAGGCTGTCTGCTTATCATGATAAAGATGGTTTTCACCAACGTCGGAAGCACAAAGCAAACCACGTAAAAAGAGCATGATAGTGTTTATGTCCAGGTGAAAACGGGGTCAACGCAAAGACAAAATATATTCCTTTTCCTTATCCATATGTATATGCTTATGCTTATTCTCAAGGGCCCTTATCCTAAGCCTGCGGTCGTTGCGTTGCTAGTAAAACAAGGCCTTAACAAGGAGAGTGCATTGGCTGTATTATGTATACAACCGTTTGAAAAATCGTTGTCGGGTGAAAAGTATAAACAATGGACAATGCGACACAATGGAACTCTGGAAAGATGGCAGGGGCAAGTTTGTTACTAGGTCTCGTTTCTTGATATTCAAAATATATTATTTTTCCAAGATATAATTTAAAGAGTAAATGTACACGTCTCCAAGAAGAGAGGCAAGTTTTCATGCTTCCCAGAGCACCATTGGGTCGCATCGACAAAGTTTTATCAATTTTGTGTGTAACTATTCACCACAGCACACTGCCCCGTTGACGAAGCTCTGTGGAAAACAGCACCTCGTGAGCTGACGTGTCTTGGCTTCGCGAAATCATTTCGCGAAGACAGTATTTTTACTGTCTGGCGTTTTCCTGTTCCATGATTTTGTTTCACTCAATAATAGTAAATTGTTAAAAAAAATCTATTCATTCTGAGATAAGCCATTCATTTAGAGAGTTAAGACAGTTAACTGTGAATTAAGAATTGTTAATTCATGCACTTTAAGAAGGACGACTTTAAAATTCTCCGTCCTTTAGATCGACATTAACAAGCCATCTCTTCCTTTTCTGATCTATTGGAGACGCGGACTGCTATTCTCTCTCCTCTATTTTGGCCAAATTTGGAGATGCAGCGCTTTAGAATTCTGGTCTGACTACTTTAAAGTACAAATTTAGTTGAAGTCGACAACAGCTAAATATCTAGACTTTTTGTCGCAAATGTTTGATCTGACTTGTATGTTTGTTTGTTTGTTCCTGTGATGTAGAACTGCTGATATTTTCCTGTAGATGTAAATTTTCATTTTTAATTTATTTTCTCTACAGTTAGTCATCGCCTAGTTAATTCTAACTCACTGGAAAGTAGCAACTGAATTTTTGTGATAAAATTTCGTCAAGTGATCTTTTTTGTCATCTGGTTCGTTAAGAAGTCAAAAATTAAAATCCGCAAAACGTAACTAAATGATTTTCGTATTCCTTTTGCTTGTGCAAATGATTATGTCACTTGGAGTCCTTGTGAAAATACCTTCCTACTCAGACATTCCTAATATGATCATGCTTACGTTTTCATGTGTTAATGTTGTTTTTAGTAGAAGAGCCCTCAAGCTATGTTTAGACGCGCTTGTGTTTGCGTCACTAGTGAAATTCAGGGGTGTTTGACGGTATTGACTACATTGTCCCGATGAAGCTGTTTTGCAGAGAAGTGTTCCACGAGCTGACGTATCTTCGCATCGCCAATTATTTTACTGTCTGGCCTTTTCATGTGTCCTGAATTTCATACTGTTAATAAGCGCATTCGATATAAAAGGGGCCCTGAAAATAAATCTTTCATTCAAAGTTCTGATTGGTTGATTGTGTTGTTTCAGTCCGTTGTCATTGTTCAGAGTAATTAATTACTTTGGTTCTAGTTTTTCGACACTCATTTGAAAACCGCTCTAATATTGTAGCTACATGGAGGCCTTGTTTGGTTATTCAGAGCCTCATACAACCTTATTAGATAGAAAAATTGTCTTGGTTGTTCAAAAAATCATAATTTACAAATTTCACTTTACGTTGTCAGATACAAATTCACCCGACAAGATCGAAAGATATCATGTGTAGCTAAAGTTCCGTCTTAAGTTTGCCGTTGTCAATGCGAAACGATGAAAAAAATTTTGAGATAAATGGTCATAAACATCTGTGTCGATGTTTTGATTTTTTTACGCGCGAGGAACGAGAGATAAAAGGTACTCAGGTTCTTGGGGCAACCTTTCTTCGTGCAGTTATCTTGACGCCGCAGAGAAATTGCACCAAACAAGGTTACGCTCCTCACCCCTCCCCCCTTGCCTTGTTAAGGTTATGAGTGGTATCCAGTGTTTAGCTTTATTCTCCTTTTTTATTAGATCGGATGCCAAAAACTCCCTATCACCTGGAGAACACTTATGATTTTGTTGCGGCACTACCGCGTAAAAACTAAATCACGATCAGTTTTTACGCGATAAGTTAAGTGGTGAATGCTAAATGATCAGTTAATTAAGCCAAAACATGGCTTCTCAGCGCAACACCACAGTTTTATCGTGTGAAATAAAGGATGATGTGTTTGATGATGGTCACTTAAGTGGAGGTGGAAGAAAAGCAGCTTGTCTACTTGTAATTATTGTGATGTTCAAGATTAATTGCAATTAGCGTCCAAGAGGTTTTTGCCTTTGAGGGTTGACCGCTATGGATTTTCAAAGAAAAATGGATTTCTTCAATATCTAAATAAAGAGCATACAAATCAATTAGTTGGGTCTGAATTTGTCTTTACGGTTCCCCCCTGCGCGCACAGAGTAGGGGTGAGTATGAATCAGCAGAGGTAAATGTGAAATGTGTTTTATAAGGAAATAATCAGCTCTTCATCACAATTTAATCGTTTGTTTTCCAGTATCTCTTTCCTCTTGTTTTTGTGAAAAAAAAACCGTTTAAATCATGCATGCGATAAGGGTAGTTGCGTAAATTTCTGCTTTTGACATACCCACATAAATTAATGAATATATTTTGCTATTGTGAACGGAAATTCAATATTCTGATAAGAGACAGCGACACACTAAGCGATTTTATAATTTCGTCCCGACGATTTACGAAAATCACCAGGTGAGCCCGCCACTGCGACGGCGATTTTCGTTGACATCATGATTGCCTCGACAAGCAATTGGAATTCGGTGTTGATATCGGCATCTTTCCCCCTTCATTAGCAGAATCTTCATTTTGATTAGCCTGTGTAGAGCCGCCCGCTACCCTTAAGGTGGCTCGATCGAGTTTTTGAGTGACGATACCTCTCAACTTTAAGCAACTAGTGTACCACAGTGAACAACCCAATAGAAAATCGATCGTTACTGCTGACCTAGAAAAAGATGAAGGTTTTACATGAGGTACGTTTCATCGAAATCGGAGTTACTAGAGCAACGTAATGACGTCATTCCCCATTTTACATAAGAGCTAATTACTTGTCACCAAGAGACAATTCTGGGAAGCGCTCGACTGGATCTTCGACCTGACATATTTGTCTTCACGTCTACAAAATTTGAAGAATTTCTATGAGAGAGTTTTCGAGAAATTTTCGGGTGAAGTTTTAAGGTGTTAAAAACAACAAAAACAAAATAATTTTGATCTGTTATTGAAAAGTATGTCCACAGCGACTTGATGAAACAACATTTTGGTTTTAAATGAATGTTATGTCATCAAATTGCTTTATGTGAAAATTTCGGGGAAATCGTTCCATTTGATTTTTAGAAACGTTGGCTTGAATATGAACTGGTTTAGTGTGTTACACGGCTTTTTTATCAAAAATCGACCCTACACTTATTAAAATGATTATGAATTAAAAAGTGGTAGATGAATTTTTTTAAAACTTTGCTTTCAAGGAGAATAATCAATATTCAATACAATCCTGGAGTCTCAAACTCATTGAAACGTTGTAAAGCTATCAATTTAAGGCCTAAACTCAGGAAATTATTGGACTGAATTTTACGCCAGTGGCTTGTTGCTCTTATTATGCATCTTCATTGTTTCGAATAGGCGTGCAATTGTAAATTTCAGTGCATCATGAATTCATATAACGCTTGATTGCTTTCCGAAGATGGTCCGAAAAACGTGCCAATGTACCAGGTCAGCATTACAATAACAATGGACAGGCTGACAGCAGTGAGTGCAAACCTCAAGGTTAGCAGTAAGCGCAAACTTCGGTTAGCAGTGAGCGCAAACGGAAAGCTGCTGTGCTCAGTCAGTGTTCCAGATAAAATTTTATGGAAAGGAGTCAACGAAAAATTTAAACAGGTCAGTAGACGTGGGTCTCCCCCAATCTTATCCCAGTCTCAGCACGTTTTTGAAACATCTTCGGAAAGCAACCAAGCGTTATATGAATTCATGATGTAGTGAAATTTACAATTGCACGCCGATTCAAAACAATGGAGATGCATAATGAGAGCAACAAGCCACTGGCGTGAAAATCAGTCCAATATTTTCCTGAGTTTTGGCTCAAAATTGACAGCTTTATAACGTTTCAATGAATTTGAAACGCTGGGATTGTATTGAATATTGATTATTCTCCTTGAGGACAAAGATATAAAAAAATTCATCTACCCCTTTTTAATTCATAACCATTTTAATAAGTGTAGTGTCAATTTTTGATAAAAAAGCCCAGTAACACACTAAACAAGTTCATATTCAAGCCAACGTTTCTAAAATCAAATGGAACGATTTCCCTGAAATTTTCACACAAAGTAATTAGATGATATAACATTCGTTTAAAACCAAAATGCTATTTCATCAAACCTTTGTGGGCATACTTTTCAATAACAGATCAAAATTGTTTTGTTTTTGTTGTTTTTTAACACCTAAAACGTCACCCGAAAATTTCTCAAAAACGCTCTCATAGAAATTCTTCAAATTTTGCAGACGTGAATACAAATATGTCAGGTCGAAGATCCAGTCGAGTGCTTTCCAGAATTATCTCTTGGTGACAAGTAATTGGCTCTCATGTAAAATGGGGAATGACGTCATTACGTTGCTATGGTAACTCCGATTTCGATTAAACTTACCTCATTTAAAACTTTCATCTTTCTCTAGGTCAGCAGTAACGATCGATTTTCTATTGGGTTGCTCACTGTGGTACGCTAGTTGCTCAAAGTTAAGAGGTATCGTCACTCAAAAACCCGATCGAGCCACCTTAAGAAAAGATGAGAGAACATGGCTCATGCCCCTCTCTGATTCTTTTCTTGAAGAGAGCGGGCGGCTGTCACAGGCTACATTTTGATTAATTAATCAACTTTTAATTCATTAGGATTTTAAAGTTGAATTTTTTGACCTGTGTTCTTTACTTTTACATTTGGATTTATCAACTGAGTTAAAAACGGTAATTTGGTCACCGTAGAGATATTGAAAGCTAGGTTTTAAGCGTTAGCCCTTCGTCAGAGCGAATCGCGGAATCATGGGTTATGTGTGGTTTATATGAAGAATAATACAAACCATACACAACCCACAATTTCTTGATTCGCTCTGACGAAGGACTAACGCTCGAGACGCGAGCTTTCAATTTCTCTACGGCGGCCGAATTACCTTATCAACTCAGCTGATATAAATCCAAATATTTTGTTTCACTTCCCCACAGATACACCACCACAGTTGTCTTTAGAAATCAACCCCTTTTTTCTCTTTCTATATCAGCTTTTTCAGTCCTCCATGGGTTGTTTCTGACTAAGAGAACATGGCCTCTCAACCCAACAATACAGTTTGTGGGCTACCCAATTGGGTTGCTTTTCCAGCTAATGACTCTACTTCTTACATTAACGATACTGTGACAATTGCTGTAAACACGCCCTAGGACACTGCAGCTTCACAAACCCAGCAACATCTTACTATGTAGCCTGGCCGGCGCTGACTGCCTGACAGGCGTGACGTCACAGCCGCTGCGAGTGTATTTCATTTGGCGTTTGATGCTTCATCGTGCGCGACGGTCATGTGACTTCCAAACTGAGCTGCTTGAGACGCGTTACGCGCTTAATACATTGACAACTGGATGGTCTTTCGCTATACTAACGCTTATCAGCGTCGATCGAGTGAACGCGCTGTCCAAGCCGCTATTGTACTGCGCTGAGGTCACTAATCAAGGTACAGTGAGCAGCAACGCTAATGGCTACCCAGTACGAACCCTTTTTCAGCTTTAATGAAGCCGAATGCGATCATTTCCTTATTGGAAAACCCTATTACTCGCGGCAACCCCTTTAATTGTACTTGGCTGTAACTTTTCGTTGTCTGTGTGTTACATATTCTTTGCTTTTGTAGTTTTGAGGCTCACAAAATTGTTAACTTTTAGCTGTTAACCCGCCACCCTTTAGGACTTGAAATGTGATATTGAAAACGAAGGTAACACCCTTAACATTTTCCCTTTCTTTTGACAGGCACCATTTCACCAGCTTTGATAAACCTGGGTAGCCTGGCTTCTGATGACCATTTTAATTCATTTTATCGTACCCTATACCGTTTATTACGTACTTCTACTGATTTCTGCGGGTTTGTCTATTTCACTCCCTACTGTCAGTCACGTCAGAAGGTTCCTGTCCGTCCGTCGCCATAACAACCAGGTAGTGGGCGACGTCAATTAGCAGCAGCTTAATGTGATATTTAAGCGTGAAAAGAAAGTGGCTTCGGACATGCTCATTGTGTCAGTTACTCCTTTAGCGTGCCTCGGTCCGATGCTGGTGATAAAGTTGGCCATACAGTACACTTTCCCTAAATTGTATGATCCTCTTTACCCATGAACCTTCACGATGATCTATCTTAACTCCTCCATAAATCCTGTTCTTTATGTCACAAGAAATAAAGAACTTAGAAGCGCGTTGAAGGCAGCAAGGCCTTTTTGCTTGTAGAGGAGTCTTTTAAGTGTGATCAGAGAGTTACTGGGTAACATGCATAGTGAGTGAAATGGATATTAAACCAATCAAGACAAGACTAATAAAGCTGTTATCCCTGAAACGTCTCAGAAAAAAATTAAGGTTCTTTAGTGAACACTACTTATATCGTTTCTAGCTCTTTTAACCTGGCATGGTTGGCATGACTTAACACAACGAGCGCAAAATTACTCGCTCGGCCTTTTTAAGAAAGGCGTCTTGTTTCCTTATTTTTTTAAATAGAGGTAGAGTGAAATTTGTTTTTCCAAGTAATTTATATGAACGATGAAAAAGTTTTCTTACTGTCGACTTAATACAGGCTGCCTTCTTATCATGGTGAGCATGCTTTTCGCTAGCGATGGCAGCACGAGGCAAATGTAAAGCAAGCATGATTCTGTTTATGTCGACGTGAGACCCTAAGCGTAAACAACGCAAATACAAAATATCTTCCTTGTGTTTATATAAGAATTGTTCCACGAGCGAGAAGTGGATATGTGGTGATAAATAACGCGCCGAGTTGGTTATAGTCACCTCATCTTGAACAAGCACGACTGGAATAATTGTTTCTTTGAATTCTCAACTTCGGTAACCGTTGCTGATTTTTTTTGCCTTGTTTTCGGACAATTTTTTGCTTCGTAGAAAAAACATTTTAACGCCACAACACATGACAAGATCAAATTTCCTTATAAGGTGAAAAGCAGGGTCATTGGCTGATAACCTGAGGGCAGTGAACCAATCAGAAAGCTAGAAATTCAATAACGCTTATGCTTATGCTCATGTGCCTTTATAAGGTCCCTTAGCTTGCGTTTGTTTGCGTCTACTAAAGCTTGCGTTTGTTTGCTGCAAAAAGCAGGCCTTAGTAAGGAGTTGCTTTACATTAAATGAAAGAGGGTGTATTGACTGCATTATAGTTAATATTTACAACATTTTACCACACCGCAATGCCTCGTTAACGAAGCTCTATAGAAAACAGTGCCCCACGAACTGACGCGCTTCCCCTCACCAAATTATATTTTTGTCGACCTTTTCATCTTTCGTGAATTTCTAACACTCAGAAAGTGTAATTTGTTTAACACAAAGAACTGAAATAAACCATTCTTTTAGAGAGAGTTTGCTGAATACCAAGAAATGTTATTTGATGTTGTCAATACATTAACAATAATTTAGTTGTCTGCATCCTCAAAGAACTCACTGAAAGAAGTATTTGAAGCCATCTTTACACGACAAGAGAAACTATCACAAGCCATCTCCTCTTTCTCCGATCTACTGGAAATGTAGGCTGCTATTGGCGCTCCTATTTTGGTCAGATTTAGAGTTGAGCGCTGTAGAATTTTCGCTTGACTACTTTAAAGTGCACCAGAGGAAATTTAAGTTGCATTTATTGCAAATTACCTTTTAAGTTGACAACATCTAAGGGTTTTAGCGATTCTACAGTCAGCAACCACTATCACCCATTTCTGCCATCTGTATGTGGAAGGTGAAAAACCAAATCACACTAAAAATACTAATCTTAACAATATAATACTAACTAAATCTACTTTCCATGAATGCTGTGTCTCGAATGAAGCTAATATATTCAATCTGAAAAACTCGAGCTATTCGCTAAGAGACGGTGATGTCAACTTACGTAGATGTAGTACTGTTAACTACGGTAAACATTCATTACGTTATTTTGGTCCAGCATTATGGAGAAGACTAAACAATTATAAAAGGTGCTTAGTTTCCTTTGGTCAGACGTGGGGTGCGGTGACGTAGGTGTTAGCGCGTTGGACTTCAGATCTGAAGGTCGGTGCTTCGAGGCTCAGTCCCTGTCAACGTGTTGTTTTTTTGACAAGGAACCTCCCCTCGCAAATTTGTCTCTCTCCACCCTGGTGAGAGAAACAATACTCTCAGTTGCTTCATGCTACAGAAACTGGGTTACACTCCCGCCGTGTAAGCCTCCTTGGCTCGTGTGCGACTTAGGGGCCGATTATATGAGCCGGGCTGGCTCGGTAGAATGGCTGGCTCTGTCTGCCGAGGTGACTGCTCAGCCCGGTATTGCATGGGGCGGGCCAGCCCGCCTGCGGCTAAATTTAGAAGTTGTCGTGTGAAAAGATGGCTACATCGAAGAGCATGAATCAAGTGTTTTTATTCTCGCTAATCCATTGTTTTGGCGTATCATTTTCAGTTTTACGTAGCTTTATGGTCTGATAAACCTTTATGTGTTATATAGAAAGAGAAATATTGATATTCTGATGAGCCATTTTGCTCTGAAGCGAAATTTAGTGACGAGAAAGTGTTGGCCTGGCTAGCCGGGCTGGCCCGGCAATCGCGATTACATGGTAAATGTTCATCCCGGCTAGCCGGGATCCCGGCATCGCGATGCCAGGATCCCAGCTAGCCGGGCTGAAATTTTTCCATGTAATCGGGAAGTGAATTTTTAGTGTGTTTCACAGACGTGCCGACATCCCGGCAAACCGAGCCAGCCCGCCTCGTGTAATCGGCCCCTTAACCTTTTTTTCCTTTGGGTAACGTTTCGTGCATTTGCCTTGGCGCGGCAGAAAATCGCACGAAACAAAGTCTTTCGCGCTGAGGTCCTTGAACATCCTACGTTTCGCCTCCCTTTGTTAAATCGGATGTCCAAACATCTCTTACTATTGAGAGAGGTAAAAGCCAATCAGTTTATAGAACTTGATTTTTAAATGGTAAGTGATCAGTGAAGTGGAAGTGGAAGAAAAGCAGCTGGTCTACTTGTAATTATTGTGATGTTCAAGATTGCAATTTGCGTCCAAGAGGATTATGCCTTTGACGGTTGACAGCTATAGTTTTTCTTTTTTAAAGAAAATGGAATAATTCAAAATCCAAATAAAGAGCATGCAAATTCTGAGTTGACTTGGATATGTCTATTTTCAAAGATACGCCGCCGCGCTCAGAGTACGAAATCGGCAGAGGTAAGAAACGGGTTCTTTGCTAAAAAAAATCAGCTCATGAAGGCTACAATCCTTTTTTTGCTTTTTTATTTTGAAAAAAGAGATAATCTAGATGATCTAGCTTTTGATATGTGCAGCTATAATTCCACTTAATGTCATTTATCACGAGCACAAAGCTGACTAGTAGCTGCACACTGGCTACACATCGCGTTAGCTGTCAGCTTATGTACAACTTGACTACATTTAGAGGAATGATCATATGTTAAATTATTTCACCGGCGATTCTGCTGTGGTTGCCAGCAATAACCTGTAGAGTCTAGCGTGCCCCCTATACCACGATTGAAACCGAAATCGCCAGCCATCTCTTGTCAGCGATCACTTTCGCCACAGCAAACCTATAAAATCACTTAATATGTCGCTAGGCTTTACGTCTAAACCGACAAAAGAATTACCTGGCTATATCACGGTCAGGTTGTTCACTAATTCTCTTATTCAAAGCTCCATCAAGTTTTTAGTTATAAGTTTCTTGTTTCAGACACAAACTTAGGAAAGTAGAAAAGAAACTTTAGGTGGGAAAAAAATGAAAACCGTGAAAGGAAATCTGTAAGTTTTCAAATATACTAAACGTTAAGGTGCGCGTATTGCGCCGATTAATGTTTTGGCGTATTTTTTGAAAATGCGGATCACAATTTCAATCGAGCCTCAGCCTACTACCCCTATACTGTTTGAAACTATAGTGGGCAATTATAGCGTTTGAGAAGCAGTCTGTAGAGCAAGAAACAGCTTGAAAACGGACGCAAAGCGCGAGCAGGTTTTCTATCCGCTTCTCTTAGGATTTTTAACTTGAATTTGTAACTTGGACTCGTGTCCTCTACTTTCAGGATATTTTTCAGTGATCCGAGGATTGTTACTGACTAAAAAACATGGCTCCTCAGCCCAACACCACGGTTTGTGGGTTACCCCCTTGGGTTGCTTTTCCAGCTAATGACTCCGCGTCTTACATCAACGATGCTGTGGCAGTTGCTGTTAACATCCCCATGAGTATGTTTGCGTTTCTTGGCAACCTCGCCATTGTCGTCACAGTAACAAGAACTCCGCGGCTTTATAGACCCTGCAACATCTTGCTATGTAGCCTCGCAGCCGCTGACTACTTATCAGGCTTTACTTCACAGCCATTGTTTTTTGTTTGGCGTTTGATGCTCCACCGCGCCCGCCAGTCATGTGACTTCCAAACCGAGCTGTTCGAGACGCGTTACGTACTTAATACATTGACAACTGGATGGTCCTTCGCTACACTGACGCTTATCAGCTTCGATCGAGCGCATGCTCTGGCCAAGCCGCTGATTTATCATGCTAAAATCACGAATCAAGGTCTGTTAGTTGTATCCAACATGCTTTAATCATTTTTCAGGTAATATAGATGCTGACAAGCCATGATTAAGTTAGTGCTGGAAGAGTAAGGAAACTTAAGATAGCAGTAAAGTTCGCAAATGTAGCGAGCCTCAGAAAGAGGCGACTAATGGCCCATTTTAGAGTAACAAAATGCAACCACAATGTAATGCAATGCAATGTTTCTACATATAGTGAGTGCAAAAACAGCGGTGCTTCAATTGACAAATCAGCTCAGACTGCAAACATAATACCAGAAAAAGATTGATCTCTTTAAATTTTACAGAAAAATATGCCTGTTAAGACGATTTCCGCTCAACGTTCGAGCAGTAGGTGCAAAGATTAAGTTACCAAAAAAAAACATACTTGCAGCACAGTCACATTTTGAGAACAGATAAGAAGAACTTATCGACACTTTTGCTCCCAGGCTGACCCCGCTAGATTTGATGCTATCCATATTTCAATTAAAAAGACGCTTCATGTCAGTTTAAAACAAAATGGCGCCCATTTTTAGCACATTCTTTTACGAGATTTGACATTAATTTTCTCAATAATGCTTGAGAATTTCATCGCAGGGTCTCTTGAGGAAATGAATTAAAGTGAGATGTTTCAAATAGCATTGAAAATGTTACCGTCTTGTGAGTAGTTTATTAGTAAATATTTTTTCACTTGTTGCACGAACATTGAGCGGAATCCGTCTTAATGCTTTTTTAGTTTTAAAAAAGTGCGTATGTTTTCACATTTGCAACCATTTTCTAAGCGAGATCGGGGTATATAAGTTACTCTTTTTAGTTATACCCGAAATAACAAGGCTGCCAAATTCTATTAAAGCAACAAGGGATTTTTCTTAAAATTCGAACTTCACGCTATTCTCCTGATTGTGCGAAATTGCAACTTACAACTAGCAACGAAAACACGCTGAAAGAAGAGAAATAAAAGCCCTTTAATAAACTCAGCCTCGGTTACTGAATTTCTCGATGTAAATTTTAAATTAATTGAATTTCTAGTGTGTTCATTGGTTCAGAGTACATTGTGTATCAGCGACTGTGCTTTTTACCTCGTAAGGAAGCTGGACGCCAGGTCGAGTGCTGCTGTGTCAAGTTCTCAGCGCAAAACAAACGTTTTGCCCAATAATATGACAAAAAATAAAGGGGAACTTTGTTTATAACATCATATCCAACGCGCCCTGGTGGCTTTCAAAAAGCCATAAGCCTAAAAAAATTTTGCCTACTGTGGTCTGTAGACGATAAAAGAACTAAAATATTCATTTTCACTCCAAAGAAACTAATGGCAAAACCCCTTTCAGGGAAATTAAGACTAATCCTGCCTCCGTGCTGTCAAGAAAACACAGAATTTACTCCTTTAGTTTTACCGTTGAAAACGAAGGTAGGACCCTTAACATTTTCCTTTTCTTTTAACAGGCGCCATTGTCGCCGCTTTGATCACCTGGGTAACCTGGCTTCTGATGACCATTTTAATCCATTTCATCCTTCCAGGCATCCTTCAGTACATACTTCAGCTGACTTCCGGGATGCTGTTTATTCTACTTCCGATTGTCAATCACCTCAGAATGTTACTGTCCATCCATCACTTTAACAAGCAGTTAGCAGACAAAGTGGAACATCAGCAGTTATTAGTGACATTTAAGCGGGAAAAGAAAGTGGCTTTGGACATGCTCATTGTGTCAGTTGCTCTTTTCGCGTGCCTCGGTCCGATGCTGGTGATAAAACTGGTTCTCCAGTCATCTTTCCCTAAATTGTATGATCTTCTTTACCCATGGGCCTTTACGATGACCTATCTTAACTCCTCCATAAATCCTGTTCTTTACGTCACAAGAAATAAAGAACTTAGGAGCGCAGTAAAGGCAGTTATTCCTTTTTGCTTTTAAAAAGAATTTCTAAGCTTGATCAGAGATCTTATTGAGTGTAATATAAGCAGTCAAATGAATAATAAACCGAACAAGACATTGCAGGTTTGAGTCATAAGATCTCATAATTTTGTTTTCCCTAAAATGTCCGAGAAAAAATAAATGTCTTTCGCGCTGCGGTCTCTCTGAATAGAGCAAACGCGCCGTTTTTAATTAATCAGACCCATCTTACCCTTTTAACCCTTTAAGCCCTGATATAAAAATCTGTATTCTCCTTACCCTTCTCCATACATTTCTCATGGAACTAGTAAGGAGAATTTGTCTAAATATCAAGGCATTGTATCCTTGGTGATCACTTTCTTTATTCCCATCACTTGATTGTTTGAACAAGCAGTGAGGATGTAAAGAGAATTTCATTTTCGTTTCTGTTAGGGCTTAAAGGGTTAATCAACCAGGAACAAAACCAAAGCTAAATGCTGGAATTCTTTCAGGGACTGGAGATAACATGAGAAATAATTTTATGGATAAAAGATAACTTAGTATAAGGAAACAATCGAGTTTATGAATGATTACATACTTGGTGAGTAGAGGTATAGCCAACCCTTACGGTGAGTAGTTATATTTCGAGCCCCGGCTGTCTTGAATCCATCGTTATCTCGAACTGAACTCGTTTCCCTGGGATTTGCATGCAAATGTTTCGGTCATTAACTTGAACTCGGTTAACTTGAAGCCTACTTTCTCTGAACAAAATGAGGGTACCAGGTGTATATATCACATATACCCTCGCTCCAGGTAAGTAACCCTTACATATCTCGGCTCAAACTGCAGCAATTGAAACCCCGTTGCACAAAAAATTGTATCCAAATGGTATTTTTTTTAATTAGAAAAAGACTTTATCCTTTAGTGAAGATGTTCAGCCACAATCATATGATACTTTTGATGGTTAATGTGTTTGTTGAATGTTAAAATAGAAACACTGATCGATGCAGTAACAGCATGGATGGCCAATATTGTAAATTGACACGTACAGAGAAGAGTATGAAATTGCAACTTTTGTTAACGCGAATGCCTGCTATCTTGTACTATTTTTTCTCTGTATTTTCCAGATAGTGGGTGCATTTTAAGGATCAGATATAGCTGTATTATTTCCCGCTTGGCCTCGACTGTGCATTTTTGTTTCGCGTTCTGATTAGCTCATTTCAGATTTGGATTTGTTGTGATTGAAGTGCAGCGCGTCAAGGCAGCCTCGCAGTGACGTACTGAATGGTATATCACCTTTACTTCTTTCACAAAGAAGAAAGAAACGTCGTTTCTTCTGCACGCGATACTTACCTATGTTTTGAATCCCCCTTCGAGACATGCCCACCACTGCTCTTTATGTACGTATGAGTAAAACCCTGCTCCAACTTTAATCCGGATAAAGGAGCCTGATCCAAGTTGACAAATCACACGAAAACAAACACTCCGTCGCTCGTTTCCAGTTGGTATGACAAAAAGAAATGCAGATGACGTCAAAAAATAAATAAATAAATAAATAAATAAACTGGAATTTTGCAGTGGCACCTCCAAAGAGTGGCTTTTCTTCCACTGAATCCAGATCAACGACGCTCCATTTTCTGCTATGCAGCAACCCAGACCCTCTGCTGTCTCCGATCAATATCTGGATTACAACAACGCGTGTTTTGACGCTCAGTGCAGAGTATATTACGATGCCAATATGAAGGCGAGCGGAAGGGTTTTTGTCTTGCTTTGTACCCTTTACATTACAAGCCTAATTTATATAACCAACGACCAAAACATAGCAACTGCTACAAGAGGTAGGTATAATGTTTGTCTTAGCTATTTTCTTCCCATTCCTGTGTCGAGCCAACAGTTCCTTGCTTGGGTAATTTTTAATTAACTTGATTTTCAGGCAAGCATGTCTTAATGAGGTTTGCGCAACCTGCGTTACAGGTTATGTGCGCGAGTTTTGTTTCCTCAAATCGATCCAAAGACCTGGATGGTTTCCATTCTTTCTAAGGATTGTTAACAAGAAACACCTCGTAAAGTGCGTTGTTATTTTTCGTAATGTATTCAGAAGCACTGTAGAGCAGCACGCAAAATTAACGCTTCTCAACAAGGAAATAACTGACATCTTTGTGGTTTTCCTCTTGTCATTTTAAGGTTTGGTTCGTTATATTTGAATTAGTTTACACAAATAATTGATAGTTTTGTGGGATTTAACGATCTAAACTTTAAAACAACAGAAATTTTGGAAATCAATATCTTCTATATTGCTTATGCTGGTTTTAAATTCATTATTATCTCTGAAAGGCTTAGAGAGAAATAGATTAGACAAACAAATTTCAGATCATAGGTTTTCAAGGAACCGAATAGCACATAACTGGACTTTGTTCGACGCACAAAACACTGAAAGGCTGTTTTCTCAAAATTGACCAAAATTCGTAAGGCAAACCAGATTTTTTTATATTCAAGAAACATTCCTCAACACAAACAATATAGGCTCTTGGATGGTGTTTGGATAAGGCCAAGAAAGTCTTTATGATAGCTTCCCTATTTCGTCCCTATTTCGACACGTACGTTTTAAGCTTTTCAAAATAAACTTCGCTTCACAGCGACTGAATATAAACGCCTTTATTTGGTAAAATTTCATTCGAGTCAAGATTGGACCATGCGTGTTTATGAAGGTGGGAAGTACTTAAATTCTTAGTAAAAAATATCCGTTCTATATTTAAACTGGATATTAAACACACCCTTGGCTCCATCGAAATATTGAAGTTTCAATGACGCATATTTTATCAGCCTTGTTCTTCTCTTTTCATTTTCTTTGTTTCCCTTTTAATTTTTATGGTTTTGTTTCGGCGTTGGTTTTCTTTCTTGCTTACAGAGAAAAAAAATACTTGCCAGTAGAACTCAACTTGGAGTCTGTAGTTTCATGGAACAGA